>JABTXL010001671.1:10097412-10162673 GCA_025134845.1 Neodon shergylaensis
TATGCCAAGAACAAATCTGTTCAATGGGGTACATTAGTGAACAAAAGAGACAAAATCCACCACAATCCTCACAAAATAATGGCAGGAAATAAGTACTTAGTAGCTAACAATTTAATAGTGCTATTTTGTACCAAGCATTGGTCAACTTGCTACACTCTCCCAATGAGAAACTTACTATTGTTCCATCCCTATTTTGTAGATAATATTTAGCAATTTTCCCTGGATTGGAGATCTAGGAAAAGACTGAGCCAAAATTCGAATCAAACAGATGGGCTCCAGAATCTACCTCTCAATTACTCAGTCTTCCCTTTGAGGTTAAGAAGTAAGTTACAAAGAATGTTAAAAGGCATTGATCTAAAACCTGGCCACCTGAGTTTGATTCTCGGAATGGACGTAAAGGTAGGAGAGAATGGACTCCATAAAGCTTTTCTCTGATCCCTATGCCTGCTCCCCTATACACACACAATACAATAATGATATTAATAATAGCAATAAATTTAAAGGCATTGCATTTTTAATCATTTGTTTGTTGAGACAACATTCTATTGTTTCAATACAGTATGGGCCAATGTATCTAGATTAAAAACCAGAGTTTCTTATTGGAAAAAAAATAAATGCAAAAAGGGAATAGAACATAGTAAGAGAGATTTCACTAATGAACGTTTGGTCAAAAAAGACAATATATTTTACTGGAGTAAAAAAAGAAGAGGTATGAGAAAAATAGATAAATTTTTCTTGAAAGAGGGTTCCTGCAGAGGGAATGGCAATTGCAAGGTCGCTGAGACAGGATTATTTCTAGCATTAACAGGAGCTATTTTGCACACTGTCTCATCAAAAGACACTTGTGTTCTTTGGAGAGCACCCATATTTAAGAAAATGCGAAATTTTCAAAAATGATTAACAATGCCTTCTTTCTAATAATTTCAAAATTTTGGTTATTTTTTTTCTTTGACAATTAAAGGGAAAATAGTTGATAATGATGTCTCACACCTTTAGTTTTAGAACACTTAAAAAGTAGGGACTGGAGAGATGGCTCAGCAGTTAAAAGTTCTGACTACATTCTAGAGGACCAGAGTTCAATTTCCAGCACCAACATGTCATCTCAAGACTGTCTGTAACTCCAATTCCAGGATCTCTGACTCCCTCACACAGACATACATGCAAGCAAAACACCAATGCATATAAAATAAAAAATAATAAGTTAATAAATAAATGAATAAGAAAGTAGAGGCCAAAAGATTTCAAGTTTGCAATTTGTCTGGGGGTATATGGTAGGCCCCAGTCTCACAAGAGCAAAGAAAATGAAAAATGCAAGTAGATAAGACTAAGAAGGGTAGAAAAGAAAGTGAAAAGCAGTAATGTACATGACTGACAGTCTTTGATATCATTCATGACTCAAGACATTGATAAAATGGTAAACACAAAGAATTTTAATATATATGTTTGAGATGAGAATGATCATCTTTTTTAGTTTTTCTTAAAAACTTTCTAAAATTTGTGACATAACAGCATAGGACTCTTGGGAATGAAGACACTGGCAAGTATTCAACATGAAGGATCACACCTGCACCCCGCCCCCCCGCAAAGAAATAACTCACAGATTTGGCCTTGGATGGACTCAGTAGTATTTTTTTGTATCATTTGCTTTTTACTAACCCCTCCAAACTCCTCACTAACCAGCTAATATTGTTCCTGTTTTACAGGAATTAGCGATTAAAGAGGTTGCAACAGAGACTCCCCAGCCAGGTCTGGCAGTACTGCCTGCATTTGTGAATGCCTGGCTGCTTTGCTCTGCTCTGGCTGCTTTGCTCTGCTCTGTAACAGATGGCTTGTTTCTAAGAACCAAGTCCTTTATTTTCTTTCAAGTTTTCTTTTGGTTGCAAATAGAATGGGGTCCTGGCAGCACAGTATTCACTCTCTTCTGCCCTAAAAGACATTCATCAGGGTCTAATGAGGAGATAACTTGGACTTGGAACTAAAAAAGAAAAGAAAAAGAAAGGAAACAACAACAACAAAATCAGATTTCAGCCTTTTTACTTAACTGGTGATGCAATTTATAAAAGTGAGCTTTTTATCCTCTTCAAAACTTATTTAAAAGAGGAAAACAGACTATTCACATAGATTTCATAAGACATTTTTTATGATAAAGTCAAGCTGAAGTATTTCAACAATTAATGTCTTCAACAATAAAAGACTTTGTTATTGTTCTGTCTTGCTTTTCATAACATTTGGTTCAAGAATAATTCTTAATGTCTTTCTCAATGTGTTATTCTCTTGTGTAGCTCCCAGACTCCTCTAACTTTCTGTTTTCTTCATCCATTTGCTGTTTAAATCATGATCCTTTTAAAAAGGACATGTTTAAAAATTGTACTCCTTTGAATTAATGCATTTACCTAAGTACTCCTGAATAGTGAGGCTTAAGTTCTCTCCCCTCCTCACCTCATTTATATGTACTCTTAGGTGACACTGGCCTTGCTCACTTCGACAGAATACAAGGAGGCCGGCAGTCAACTGGATTTCATCCAAATCTCTGGTTACACTTGTTTGGTCACACAGCTCCCATCTGCCAGTACCAAACAGCTGAAATGTAAGCAGCTGGTCCAGCAGAACAGAGGGGATGTTGTATGCATTGGTGGGGAATATGGGATCCATGCTGAGGAAGACAGCAGAGAGTGAAGACAGCCTTAGCAGCAGTAGTCAAGAGACACAAAAAGTGACTTATTGTGAATTAGTCAGAAATTACACTAAAAGTAACTGTGGATTAACAGTTTTCTTTTCACTGCTGGACTTATTCCATAAGTATGTACTGCTTAATGACATTTATGTGAATATAACTTTGTATTAAAATGAGATTATCAAGGCTATCCCCAAAGAATATTTGCTTGGCTAGGGGGAGAAATAAATGGACAAAGTCCTTGCCATGGGAACATGAGAACATGAGTGTAAATCACTAAAGCCTATTGTAAAGCCATACAATAGCATGTTATCTGTAATGTATCTGTAACTCCAGCAAGATGGGAAGAAGAGATGGGAAAATACACAAAATTTTGTGGGACAGCCATCCTGGAACATGCAGTAGCAACAGCAACAACAAAAGATATTTTCTCAAACAGGATGGAAGGCAAAAAACAGTCACTGAAGTTCTTTGACTCTGCACATTCACATGGTGGTACTAATACACCTGCAAACACACACACACACCACATATACAAACATTAAACAGTGACAAAAGTTTCTCTACTTACAAGTGATCCTGCTGTTTTGTGGTGTGAATTTGAGGTATATCACTTTCTTCTTTGCCTAAACTTTCTGGACTTCATTCTGTCCTGTTTCCTCTAATATCTTACTTTTGTTTACTGTAAAACTGTTGTTTCTTTTCTAACATACACAGTTGTCTTCTTCCTTCTTTTAAATAGTAGTCATCTGAAGTCAGAGGTTGCAGAACTCATAGAGAATTTCTATTTCCAGCTCCACATATTATTGTAAATATGCCCTCAATGCTGCTTCTACTTTTGAACACTACTTCAGTGATTTAAAACAACCTAGTTGAGAGTCATGTGTTCCTAAGATGTGGGGAAAGAAAAACTGAAAAGCAATGTTGCATTGAGAAGCTATGGTCAAGTCCACTCGCACAGTAATGCTGTCAAAGGCAGGTGCTAAGAGGGACTTTGGAGGCAAAATATTTATTAGGGATCAGTAATCAATGCAGCTAGCAGAAGGACAGGTGGTAGAGTGGTGTGTTAAATTGTGATGCAGATAGAAGATATCAGAAGGGAGTTTTATTAGGTGTGCCCCAAGATGGACCCACACTGAAGTCCTGGCGCACAGGGGTGTGATCACACAGGATCACACAACTGTGATCGTGGGAAAGGGGAAGATTTTCTAAGTGTAATCAATCTAGAAATTACTAACAGCTAAATGCTCTGGCAGGATGGTACTGTCCAGAGTTGGTAAGCAAATGTTTTGTGAAGAGATGTTAGAACACATTGTGGACACACTGACAGGTAGACCTCTGAGAAATACAATTGTGTGGATACATTTTACAGTGTATGTACTGTTAGATTTTCCTTAGCAGTTTGCTACATTCTGCACTGGCAGCATTGACTCCTGGCATTTACCCAACCAATATCTCTAGGGCTCTTTCTTGCTCCCTCTCCACCTCTGTCTGACTCTCGCTATGTAACAGGGACTGGCCTTGAACTAACAGGTTAAAGGTGCCCCCACTGTGCCCATCTAAAGAGCATTTTTAATCAAAGCTTAAGATTCCCTAAGCTTCCTCTTTGTGCACGCATCTGTTATCCTATAGAATAGGTTGTAAACAAATACCGAGATTGTAACATTGGGCTTTAGCTAGCTCATCACAGGAACTAGCTCAACTCTTGCAACCATAGTTCCAGAAAAGACTGGTTTTATTTCAGATGATAAAATTTGTAGAAAAGCATCCCCTTTGCTCAGTGTTGCTGCCCTCATACATTTGTAACAGAAGAGAAGAGAGTCATGTGCCAGCCTGAAAAAGGCCTCGTGGAGTGTCTTCCCTTAGCAACATAAGGAGGGATGGACGAGTGCTGTAAAGATTAGTCAGAACTGCCCTTTCTGACACCTTCATGAGAAAGCAGCTGCTGTAGTGCTTCTCCTCCCGCCTCCTATCTCTCTATTCTCACTTCTCCAATCCCTCTTTCTCAATTCCATGCAATGCCTTCCCTTTCTTGATTAGACAGTTTCAATTCTTACATATATGTAAGCTTATTTCCCTTTAGAAAATAAAGAAGGTAGGCACATTGGCTGGAATTGATTACATGTACTACACCTGAAGTCATTCTTTTGAATTGTCCCTAAAGGTGATTGCCCCCAATGGGTCCCAAGGATCGTCTGACTTTCTAGAATGACTTTATGGAGAGTTCAGTACTGTCTGAAGATTTTTTCCTCCTGGGATTTTATAGATATGCTAACAAAATTCATTGTAGCTTGAACAGAAGTGTCACTAAATAGCAATTAAAACTTCACCTAAATGGTTTGTCTGGACATCTGAACAACAAAAAAATCATCAAGGCTTTGAAATTTTTTTCTATTTCAGACTTGTGATTACTGTCCATTTGGGATTTCAAAGATGCATTGCAGGAATTCAAGTGGCATTTACATTAGTGTCTATTTTGACAGTAAGCTGCCAGCCTGTGAGACAAACTGAGAGCAGAGCTGGGTGACTTCTTCAGGATTAACAGCAGGTGAGAGAGCTCATGTTAGCCCTTGTTGATTACTCTAGATGTGAACTCTGGGCTGATCTGAATTCACCCTAGGATCAACCATAGCATCGTACATAACAAGTATCATCTACATATTTGCACACTCACCATGGTGCACAGTCACCTGGCATAGCGTCCAAATTACACTCAGCATATGCTGTATTCCAATCACATTTTCTTTCCAAGTTTGTACAGATAGCGAAGTCCATATAATGAGTGTTAATCATTAGTATTATTTCCCTTATGTCATACTCAGTCCTGAAAGCTCTTTAAGCAGACACATATTATTTAATTATATGACTGTTACAATTTAATTAGGTACTATTATCCCCATCTTACTGACAAGAAAATTGTCTCAGAAATTTAAGCAACTTTTCAAGTAACATTAGCTAAAGAGGGTAAAGCTAAAACTAAAACCTGCTATTTGTGGCAGTGAAACTCATGTTCATCCACCTAGGGAATGGCAGAGCTAGAAAGTAAATCCAGGTCTTAGAGTGTCTATGAAGCTGCTACAGTATTGGGAATTAGAAAAAGTCCAGATAAATCCAAAGGAGATGTTGTATATATAGAAGCTGATTCCAAGACCAGATATAAACAAAAGTGCATAATAATAATAATAATAATAATAATAATAATAATAATAGAACCTACCCAAATCCCTGAGTTAGTTATGTAATCTCTGTGGAATTCATGCTTGCTCACAAGGAAAGAAAAGTTGTGTCTCCAAAGGTAGGTGGGGCAGCTTATCTTTTTTTTTCTCGTCTTGTTCCTCCTCCTCCCCTTGTCCTCCTCTTCCTCAATTTTTGCCCAAACAGATACCTCCCCACATAGTTCCAGGATCTAATTTCAGGCCTTTTAAAATTTGTTTTATTGATTTTTATTGAGCTCTACATTTTTTTCTGCTACCCTCCCTGCCTTTCCCTTCCCCTTCATCCCTCTACCAAGGTCCCCATGCTCCCAATTTACTAAGGAAATCTTGTTTTTTTCTATTATCCATGTAGATTAGACCTATGTGGTATGGATATCAGGGTAATTGTAGCCTCATAAAAAGAGTTTAATAATGTAACTTCTGTTTCTAATGTATGGAATAATTTGAGGAGTATTGGTATTAGTTCTTCTTTGAAAATCTTACAGAATTCAGAGTTGAAACCATCTGGTCCTGGGCATTTTTTGGTTGGGAGACTTTTGATGACTGTTTCTATTTCTTCAACAGTTAAAGGTCTGTTTAATTTGCTTATATGGTCTTGATTTAATTTTGGTAAGTGATATTTATTCAGAAAGTTGTTCATTTCCTTTAAGTTTTCCAGTTTTGTGGAGTACAGGTTTTCAAAATATGACCTGATGATTCTCTGTATTTCCTTCGAGTCTGTTATGTCCTCCTTTTTATTTCTGATTTTGTTAATTTGGATATTCTCTCTCTGCCTTTTGATTAGTTTGGATAAAGGTTTGTCTATTTTGTTGAATTTCTCGAAGAATCAACTCCTTGTCTCATTGATTCTTTGTATTGTTTTCTTGGTTTCTATTTTGTTGATTTCAGCTGTCAATTTGATTATTTCTGGCCATCCAGTTCTCTTGGGTGAGTTTGCTTCTGTTTGTTCTAAAGTTTTCAAATGTACTGCTAATTCACTAGTGTGGGATTTTTCAGGATTTTTCAAGCGTCTTTATGTAGGCATTTAGTGCTATGATCGTTCCTCTTAATTCTGCTTTCATTGTGTCCCATGAATTTGGGAATGTTGTGTGGTCATTTTCATTGAATTTTAGGAAGTCATTAATTTCTCCCTTTATTTCCTTCTTGACCCATTGATGATTAAGTTGAGCATTGTTTAATTTCCATGTGTTTGTGGGCTTTCTGGAATTAGTATTGCTGTTGAATTCATGGTGATCTGATAAGATACACCGGGTTATTCTAATTCTTTTGTATTTGTTGAGGCTTGTTTTGTTACTAAGTATGTGGTTAATTTTTGGGAAGGTTCCATGAGGTGCTGAGAAGAAGGTATATTCTTTTCTGTTCAGATAGAATATTCTATAAATGTCTGTTAAGTCCATTTGAGTCATAACATCTGTTAGTTCCCTTATTTCTCTGTTCATTTTTTGTCCGACTGACATGTCCAGTGGTCAGAGTGGAGTGCTGAAGTCTCTCACTATTCTTGTGTGTAGTTTAATTATGATGTAAGCTTTAGAACTATTTCTTTCACATCTGAGGGCACCCTTGTATTTTGGGCATAGATGTTCAGTATTGAGATTTCCTCTTGATGGATTTTTCCTGTCACTAATATGAAATGACCTTCTTTGTCTCTTTTGATTGATTCTAGTTTTAAATTTATTTTGCTAGATATTAGAATAGCTACACCTGCTTGTTTCTTAGATCCATTTGATTAGAATATTTTTCCCAACCCTTTTGTCTGAGACAATGCCCGTCTTTGAGGTTGAGGTTTGTTTCTTGTAGGCAGAAGAAGGATGAATTCTGTTTTGGTATCCAATCTGTTAGCCTGTGCTTTTTTATAGGTGAGTTGAGTCCATTTATATTAAGGGATATTAATGACCAGTGATTGCTACCTCCTGTTAATTTAGTTTTCATTGTTGGTAATGTTAATTTGTGTGTTTTCCCCTTCTTTTGAATTTGCTGCTATGAAACCATCAATTTTCTATGTTTCTGTTGATGTAGCCAACTTCCTTGGGTTGGAGTTTTTTTTTTTTTCTAGTATTTTGTGTAGGGCTGAGTTTGTGGCTAGGTATTGGTTAAATCTGATTTTGTCATGGAATATATTATTTTGTCCTTCTATGCTAATTGAATGTTTTGCTGGGTATAGTAGTCTGGCCTGGCATCAAGGGCCTCTTAATGTCTGCATAACACTTGACCATGACCTTCTGGCTTTCATTGTCTCCAATTTAAAAGTCAGATGTAATTCTGATAGGTCTACCTTTATTTGTTACTTGACCATTTTCCTTTGCAGCTCCTAATATTCTTTCTTTACTCTGTATGTTTAGTGTTTTGATTATTATGTGGCAAGGGCATTTTTTTTAACCCAGTCTATTTCGTGTTCTGTACGTTTCTTGTATCTTCATAGGTATGTCTTTCTTTACGTTGAGAAAGTTTTCTTCTATGATTTTGTTAAATATATTTTCTGTGATTTTGAGTTGAACTTCTCCTAATATCTATTAGTCTTAGGTTTGGCCTTTTCATGGTGTCCCATATTTCCTGGATATTTTTGGTTAACCTTCTGTTAGATTTAATGTTTTCTTTGACTATGAGTCTATTTCCTCTGTTGTATCTTCAGCAATTGAGATTCTCTCTTCCATCTCTTATATTCTGTTTCTCATGCTTGTGTTTGTGGTTCTTTTTTCTTTTCTTTCTTTTTTTTTTTTTGGACTTTCGAGACAGGGTTTCTCTGTAGCTTTTGGTTCCTGTCCTGGAACTAGCTCTTGTAGACCAGGCTGGCCTCAAACTCACAGAGATCCGCCTGCCTCTGCCTCCCAAGTGCTGGGATTAAAGGAGTGCGGCACCACCGCATGGCTATGTTTGTGGTTCTTATGATTTTTGTTTTTATAATTCCCTTGCCTTGTGTTCTCTTTATTTTCTCTATTTCAGTTTTCAAGTCTTGAATAGTTTCTTTCATATGTTTGATTGCTCTTTCTTGTTTTTTTTTTTAAGGGTTTAGTGATATCTTCCAAATTTTTGTTTGCTATTCCTCCATTTATTTCAGGAAATATCATTTCCTCTTTAAGAGTTTCAAACATTCTCCTGAATGTTTAGGTCATTTTCTTCTGCTTCATCTTGGTTGTTCAAGTGTTGCTGTTGTAGGGTCATTAGGTTTTACTGGTTTCATATTGCCCTTTGTGGTGTTTCATGTGTTCTTACCTTTTCTATTCATCTTTTTTTCTAATTGGTGTGGTTGGGGCTGTCTGTAATTCTGTTGATTAATCTTCTAGGTGCCAGTGAATCCAAGGCTCAGATGGTTGTTCTTCATGGTACAGTCAGTGCCACAGTTCTAGTTACCTGTTTGGTCACTGAGTGTTTCTGGAGGTCGCTCAATGCTTCCAAGCTTTGTTCCACTCCCTTTGAGTTTTCTGTCTCAGGCCTGCTTTAGCCTAGGTTGTCAGTTCAGACCTGTTTTTGTAAATATACCTGGGCTGGATCCTTTCCTGCAGAGGTCCCTGGTTTAGGGTTGGTTCTGTAAAGGACTCTGACTCCGATCTACTTTCTTGGAGTTCCCAAGCTTGGGTACACCCAGACCCACAGAGGACCTGGTTTAAGCTTACTCCCTCAGAGGTCCCAGACTCATGCTTGGACCTGCAGAGGTTTCTGCCTATTCCTTTTGATGTCCCAGACTAAAGCCCAGACCCACAGAGTTCCTCCTGGCTCATGCATACTCCCTCAGAGGTCCCAGATTCACGTCCAGACCTGTAAGAGGTCCTTGCTCAGGCCTACTTCCTTGGAGGTTCTAGACTCACATCAAGACCCACAGGGGTCCTGGCTTAGATCTATTCCCTTGAAGGTCTCAGATATATGTCCAGACTCTCAGAAATCTCTGGCTCTGGCTCCCTCACTCAGCAGTTGCTCCCCTATACCTGTTCCTGTAGAGTTCACTTTCTCAGGTCTGCAGAGTTCACTGTCTCAGGTCTGCAGAGTTCACTGTCTCAGTTCTGCTCTGGCCCAGGTTGCTGTCTCAGTCTTAGTCTGCCAGTGTCCCTGGACTAGATCCTCCCCATGGAGCTTGCTTTCTCAGGCCCACTCAGGCCTAAGTTGCTGGTCCACTCCTGTGGAATTTTTTGCCTCAGGCCTGCTCCAGCCTGAGGTGGAGTTCGTTGCCTCGGGCCTACTTTAACTAGGCCTTTTCTTGAGTTTTAGATCTTTGCTTTGATTCTAAGGCAACTAACAAGTCAAATTGATATTCACTCTCACAGTTTCTGCTTTGATCTCCCAAATGCTCCGCAGTTACCAAAAGGATGGAAAAGAGAGAAGTCTGGCCTTGGATTTTCCCCCACCAACCTAAGACACAATAATAAAAACAAAGAAAACAAATCTAACTACCATTCATGAAAAGTTCCAGAAATCTTCTTTCTAAGCCCTCTCACTCACATTTGGAATACCTTCCTCTTAATAACAGATTGAAAGCATTCACCACAGCTTGTGAGCTTTGCAGAGAGATTGGGAGAAAATCCTTTCTGCTGCAGTCATCTAGGGGGACAGTGAAGTACTTTGATCCCTACCATAAGAAGCAAGAGACTTTCTGGTCAAACCTTTTCCACATCAGTCAGTAGAGTCAGGCCTTTCTAGTAATCAACAGCACATAATTTTTGTGACCTTGACTTCTGTTGTTTGTAGTGTATCCATAGCGTCATGGGTACAAGAGTTGGTGAATAGCTACAGAGGAGAGACTTGCTGTTTTTGCTATTTTTCTTCAAGATGATATCCTCCCACTTAAAGTATATTGCACTGTGATCTCTGGTTACCTTAGCTTTATGTTTCCTGTATTACCCTGAAACCAGGAGAGATTGATGTGTACTTCCATTGCCCCCAGAGAGTTAACCTCTAATCTTTCTTTTGCAGTGCCAGTACAATTACTCAGAAGCAATGGCAGTGATAGTTAGAGTCCGTGGAAATAATTCCAATCTATCCATCACTAAACTACAATCTAGGACATCAGAAGCTCAAATATAAACCAAAATATACCAAAGAAAATCCTACACCAAACCAAACCAAACCAACAAGCATTCTTCTGTTTTAGGTCAGGGAAAATCATGATGCAGATTTAGCTTGTTCCCTTATTTTAGTATCTTAATGTTCAGAACAGAAAATTTGGTCATCATTTGTGAACATTTAACAGCCAATACAGATTGTTTGCATTCATAGAAATGCAGATTCTACTGATCATGGCTTTAGAGTCTAGCATTAATGTTTCTGATTAGGACACAGTGGAATTGTAAATGGGATAGATACTGACATACACTTTTTAAAAATATTTTTGGAAGTTGTAATTCCATTATTTCTCTCCTTCCCTTTATTTCTTTCAACCCCTAATACTTATACTCCTCTTGCTCTCTTTCAAATTCAAGATCTTTATTTAATTAACTATTATTACATTTGTCTGTGTGCTCATAAATATTTAGTTACAACCTGCTACATCTGTATAATATTACTTATATGTATATATTTTCAGGGATGACCATTTGTTATTGTAGTCAGTCCATATACTCTTCCCCAAGGAAGACTATTTCTCCTGCTCTCAGCATTCCTTAGTTATCTGTAGTCTTTTAACTAAGGTTAAGGCCCCTTGAGTTTTCCCTTTTCATGTTAGCATGCCTATTGATGCTATCCTTCTCTAGGTCGTGTTTTAAGTAGCCATGATGGTGAGGCTTCATGGACACAGCCTCCTCAACATTTCTAGAATATACAACTCACAGAAAACATGCTGTTCCTCTGGCCCTTTCAACTTTTCTGCCCCCTCTTTTGCAATGATCCCTGTAGTTGCAGGAGTTTTGATGCAGATACAGCAATTAAGACCAAGCTGTACCACTCTGCATTTTGATCAGTTGTAGTTTTCTGTTGCAAAGAGAAGATTCTTTGATGAGGGCTGAAGACTACATTTACCAATGTATATAAGGATGATTATTGAGAGTTTAGTTAGGGGAATTATGCTGGTTTAGTAAATTCGTGGTTGTAAGTTCTCTTCCAAGAGCTATGACTTCATTAGCCCTAGGTAGCTGGCTAGATTTCCAGTACTGGATATGATTTCTGTCTGACTGAGCCCTCTAAGCCCAACAAGAAAGCTGTTGAATACCATCAAGGTATTTCTGCTGCTAACATAGTTTTAGGATTATTGTGCCATTTTGGTTGTTGTAATTACTGGCATTATAGATGGGTAAAACTATTGTTTGTTTTCCTCCTTTGGAAGTTTGCATGACTACTTCTGATAGCTTGAAAGCTCATCCTCAGGGAGGAGGCATTCATGTTAGATCCAGCCTAGGTCAACTGTGTTGGAGCCTACAAGACTATACAGTAAAGGCACAGCTGACAGACCAATAGGAAGATCCATGAGAAGTGTATATGTCCCCGTTCACATGGAGCAACCAGTTTTGAAGATATATATATCTTATATATATCATATATATATATATAAACAACTAAAGGCTTTTAAATGTAGATAATCAATAGTTTGACTCATTATGACTTTTTAAAAATTTTTACTATTGTTTTATCTCCCATTTCTGTATTTCTCTTTCTCCCCCTTCCCTAATTTGAGCTTCCAGCTTCTCCTATTGCCCTGTTGAGATTACTTGTACCCTACTCTTCTCTTTTATGTCACTCACTGCACCCCCAACTATGGTCCTATTTTTAAGGATCATAGTCCTTTAAAATACTTACTCCAAGTAGTGTACTCTAATCTGAATTTTGGAGCTAAGATTGCAGATAAGATGGAATATGGGAAATTTGTCTATGTCTGGGTTACCTTACTGAACTTGATCTTTCTAGTTTAATTTACCTCAAAATTATTTTTTTTTTACAGCAGAACAGTATGTTTGCTACCTGTCATTACCCACTCATCAGTTGAGTAATGTTTTGGATGTTTCCATATTGTAAATAAAGCAGCAATGAACATGACTGATAAAGTATCTGTAGAATACAACATCGAGTCTTTGGGCTTATGCCAATGATAGGTGTCTTAGTTAGGGTTTTCATTGCTGTGATGAGAGGTGAGTGTGTGTCCGACCAGGCAGATGGACACTCCGGAAATGGAGCACAGGCACCCTCCAATGCCCTAAACTTTCTGTTCATTCAGCAGGGGCTTCTCTCCCCGGCTACTGCCTTTCTCTTCTTATCCCATCCCAGCTTGCCCCCCAGGCACCCTTTCCCATCTGTGGCATCATAGGATCCCCCAACTCAGCCTGCTTTGGGGCTGAGGGTCTGGGGACAAAGTGGTGAGTACACCTGCTACAGGAGTTTCTTTGTTTCACTGATGCTGCACCCAGCAAGTCTGCCCTTTTGACTGTGAGGTCCCTGGCCAGCAAGTGGCCCTGATCCAGTACCACAAGATCTGTCCAGAGGGTCTACTTCAGGGTGGAGAGGATCTGAGAGACAACTCCAGTGCTGAGGGGACCTAAGAGAGGGCAGACCAAGAAAACCCCCCAAATACACATGTAGCCACAGCAAAGATTGGACCAAGCTGCCAAGACTCTCCTAACAGCATTTGAAGGAAGAGATGGGCAGGCCCCAATGCGAGAATTCTTCCAACAATCTGAAAAGCAACAGGACAACATCAGAATCCAGCAAACATACAACAGGAAGACTTGAACACCCTATTCCAGAAGAAGTAGAAGAAATTGATTTTAGATGTAACATTATGAAAGTGTTAGAGACCATTAAACAGGATGTGAAAAACTCCTTTAAAGAAATGGAAGAAAGACTAACAAAAAGTTAGAAGAAATAAACAAATCCCTCAAAGATACCCAAGAAAACCAAGAAAAAGCAATCAAACAGGTAAAGGAAACAGTCCAAGACTTGAAAACTGAAATGGAGGCAAAGAAGAAAACATAAACTGAGAGATGGCAGGATATGGAAAATCTGTATAAACAAACAGACATTATAGAGACAAGTATAACCAACAGAATACAAGAGACAGAAGAAAGAATCTCAGATGCTGAAGACACTATAGAGGAAATAAACACACTGATCAAAGAAAACAGCAAATCCAACAAATTCTCATCACAAAACATCCAGGAAATCTGGGACACCATAAAAAGACCAAACCTAAGAATAATAGAGGTAGAAGAAGGAGAAGAATTACAGCTCAAAGGCCCAAAAATATATTCAACAAAATTATAGAAGAAAACTTTCCCAACCAAAAGAAGGATATTCCTATGAAGGTACAAGAAGTATACAAAACACCGAATAGACTGGATCAAAAAAAAGTCCCCTTACCATATAATAATCAAAACTCATTGCTGTGATGAGACACCATAACTGTCACAACACTTATAAACAATTAAACATTTAATTGGAGTGGCTTACATAGAGGTTCAGAGGTTCAGTCCTTTATCATCATGACAAGGAGCATGATGGCATGAAGTCAGCTGTTGTGCTGGAGTAGCAGCTGAGAGTATTGCATCTTGTAGGCAACAGGAAGTCAACTAAAACACTGGGAGGTGTCCTGAATGTAGGAAACTGCAAAACCCACCCCCAAAGAGAAACACTTCCCCTAACTAGGCCATACCTACTCCTCAAGGCCTTACCACTCATAGTGGCATTCACTATGAGATTATGGGGAACCAATTACATTCAAACTAGAACATTTACCAAAGTGATTGGAGTAAGAAAATATGTAGAGGTTTTTTGTTTGTTTACTTTTGTTTTATCAATTGGTCAATTATATTTCCCTTATTGCCAGTAATGATGGACATTTTCCCAGATTTTTCTCAGCTATTATCAGTTGTTCTCTGTTCTCTGTTCAGATACCAAATTCTATAAAAATCTATTTTTTGAGTAGGTCATTGTTTTTTTTGTTTTTGTTTTATTTTTAATTTTATTTGACTCTGTCTTCTGAATTTATTTATATATTCTGGATATCAATCCTTTGTTAGATGATTAACTTCCAAACATTCTCCTAATCCCATGGGTTTCCTTTCATTACTTCTTATGTGCAGAATCTTTTTTGTTTTGTTTTAAGTACTAGTTATCAATAGCTTGCATTAATTCCTCAGCAAATGGAGTCCCATTCAGAAAGTCATTTCCTTCATCTATGTAGAGTACTTCCTATGTTTTCTTTTAACACTTTTCAAGTTTAAGTTTTCAGAGTTAGGTCTATGATGCATTTGGAGTTAGTTTTTGCACATAGTTACAAATATAGGTGAAATTTTATTCTTCTAGATATGTGGACTTTCCAGCTTTCCCAGTAGTTTATTTTTAAGATTCAGTATTTTCCTTTGCATGTTTTGGCATTTCAGACAAATATTAAATGACTGTAGTTATATACATTCATGCTTAGATATTTAATTTTGCTTTATTGGTTCATATGCCTGGTATGTATGTCATAGTACCATTTTTTATTAGTATGACTTTTTAGTTTATCTTGAAATTTGGAATGATGATCATGCAGCATTGTTGTTTTTGTTCAGGTTTAATTTGTTACACAGGGTTTTTTCCAAGTTCACATGAATTTTAGCATTTTTTTCTATTTTTGTAAAAGATTAGGATTTTGATTAAAATTTGGCTGAATTTTTAAATGATATTCAGTACATTGGTCATTGTCACAATATTGATTTTATCAACATGTGAGTATCAAATATCCTATCCAGTTTGTTATTTTTCCTCATATCTTCCTACAGATGATTATATTTCTTTGTAGAACTCTTTCTTGACTAATTATATTCCTAAATATTTTATTTTCTTTGGTGTGATTGTGAATGTGTTTACAACTTCTTTCTCTGTTTGTTTGTGTTTGCTGCATAGAAAATATATTGGTTTTTTAAAATTGATTCTTCTCTATATTATAAAATTGATTTTATATCAATTTTGCTAAAATTGATGATTATTTATGGTTAAAATTTTAGAATCTCTAAGGTGTAACATCATGTTATCTGCAAGTAAGATTGTTTAACTTCTTTTCTTATTTGTACCCTTTAATTTTCTTATCTTTCCTTTTTTGCTGCAGCTAGTGCTTAATGCAGATCATTGACAAACAGTGGAAATAATGGAAAGCCATGTCTTATTCCTGACTTCAGTTACATTGTTTCAAGGAATTTATTTTTCCTCATTTAGGATGACATTGGCTGTGAGTTTCTCATATGTAACTTTTATTAGGTTGAGGTACAATTCCTTTAGTCCTATTTTTTTCAGGACTATTATCATGAAGATAAGTTGGATTATGTTAAAGGATTTTTATACATCTATTGAGTTGGTTGTGTGATTTTTGTCTTTAAGTTCAGTTGTTCAGTTTATTACATTTATGAACTTGCATAATTTGAATCACTGTTTACATCTCTGGATCAAAGAAATTGTTCATGGAAGATAATTTCTTTCATATATATCCATATTCATCTTGCAAGGATTTTATTGGGTACTTTTTTATTTTATATTCATTATGTTTATTGATCTGTAGTTTTCTGTTAGCTGTTGTTGTTTGTCTCTTTACCTAGATTTGGTAGTAGATTAATACTGACTTCATGGAAGGAGTTTTGGGGTTCTCCTTATCTTTCTGTAGATCTTTAAAATTCTCACAAAATTCTGCTATAAATCTATGTGGCCCTGAACACTTTTTATTTGGGAGGCTTTTAGTTACTATTTAAATTTCTTCATTTATTATTGTATATTTAAGCTATTGACTTAGAATAGTTATGGTGGTTTGAATGAATCTAGAAATTTATCCTTGTTGTATCTTATTTTTTCCAATTAAATATAGTACAGGTTTCTTAAATATTCCCTTATAATATTCTGAATTTCATTGATATATGCTACAATATTTCCCTATTCAATCCTAATTCTGTTAATTTTGGCTTCCTCTTTCTTTTGGTTAGTTGGGTCAAAGTTGTATTAATCTTGTTCATCTTTTCAAAGAACTAACTCTAAGATTTGTTGATTTTTTATAATACTTGTTGCTTGTTTATTTATTTCCATTCAATTTGTTTTTTCTCTGATTTTCATTATTTCTTGCCATTGCCTCGTTTGAATTTCATTTGTTTGCATCGTCCCAAAACTTTTAGTTGCATCATTAAGTCATTTTTGTGCTCTTTATGAGGTTTGAATGTAGGTACTGGAAAATTTAAATGTGTTCCAGAGATTTTGTTGTGCTTTGTTTTCATTTTCATTTAGCTCTGTATTTTTCCTCTTTTTTGATTTCTTCATTGACCAAGTCATTTTTCAGTACTTTGCTGCTCAATTTCCTTGAGTTTGTGCTTTTTCTTTTGTTCTTTGTTTGTTTGGGTTTGGTTTGGTTTGATATTGCTGTCAATTTTAACTTTTATTATGCTATGTCACCTGGAGTTATTTCAAACTTTTGTAAAGATTTGCTCTTCCTCCCACAGTCTCTTGTTATGTGCATTCCTCTTCAACCTATAATATTGTTTCCTGCTTTTTTTTCTAGATTTGGTCTGCCTGATATAAATTTTAAGGCTCTTTATATAATGAAAAACTTTTTTCCCCTCTTTCAGCTTCGGCAGATAGTTTTACTGGGTTTATTAATCTTCTATTCTTTTTTTTGGAACTTGGAATTTATCGATCCAAACTCTTCTGGCTTTCAAAATTCCCGTTAAGAAATCAGCTGTTAGTGTGATGTATTTTCTTTTATATGTGACTTGTGTTTTTTTCTTCTGTAGTTTCCAGTGAGCTTATTTTTTTTTCTGTAAACTTGTTTTAATTATAGTATGTCATGGGGAGTTTCTCTGTTGGTCTTGTCTATTTGCTGTTCTGTGTGCTTCTTGTATGTGTATGTATGTGATTTTCTTTATTTGGAGAAACGTTCTCATGTGATCTTGTTGAAGATCTGGCCTTCTTTCTCATCTATTTATATCATTCAAAAGTGCATTATTTTTATGATGCTTCACATTTTATGTATTTTTTCCTGTGTTTTTAAAACACTTTTAGTGTTTTTTTTCTTTTTTTTCCAGATCCTCTAGTTTACTTCTAAGTCATAATATCCCATCTTCTGCTTAATTTATTCTACTTATAAGGCTTTCCTTTGAGTGTTGTAGTTAGTTATTGGTTTTATTCAATTATCTTCATTTAAATTTCAATCCTCTTCAATACTTGTATATTTGTATTAAACTTCATTCTCAAATCCTGGATTCTTTTTGTCACTTTCATCAGCCTTGTATTTGTGTTTTTTCTTGAGTATCACTCAGGCAATAAATTCACTTTCAATTAACTGTAATTCTCTCTCTCTCTCTCTCTCTCTCTCTCTATATATATATATATATATATATATATATATATATATTCTTTAAACTCCTTGAATTCTTTGATGAAGTTTATGATTGTGATTGTTCTTTTAAATTCTGTGTCATGTGGTTCATTGAGGTAATTCTCATTGGTGAACATTTCTAAAGGAGGATTTTGAAGGGAACCACTGGTTTGATCTTCCATATTGTTTGTATTTTTGTGATGAGACCTGGATCTGAGGTTCCTTGTCTGATAAGGACAGAGATTGTTGGAACAGAGAGAATGTTCCAATTGGTTTGAACAAAGGAATTCTAGGTGGTTTAGGTAGAATGGAATCATTTAGGATTAGATAGAATGATTGGAATTGGACTTGTGTGCTGGATATGTGTACTAGCCCAAGCTTGAGTTTTAAAGCAGAACTGGGATTTGGGGTAGGGTCAAAAGTGAGAGAACAGGAAAATGAAACACTAATCTATATCAGGCTAGACCATAGAGAAAAATTTGCAGAATCAGGCTGGGTAGACAGTTTTAAGTGCTCATATGTCCCCAACAAGCAGGAGAGGAAGAGAGGCCTGCAAGTTGGGGACATAGGAGCAGGTTTTGAAAAAAGCCTAGAAGTTTGTGGAAAGGACAAGTAGGGGGTGGTTAGTCTAGACCAAAGCATTGGATGTAGGACCTGGGTTAGATTTTGATGTCTGAAGATGATACATGGAGGGATTTACTACCAGGACTCTTCTGATTATTCCCTAGAAAAGAATGTGGAGGATCTGGCTGGGTGGTTATTCTGCATATCTCTTACTTTTATAGTTATAAAAAACTTATTTTGTTTATAAATGTTTTGCCTAAAAATATGTCTGTATACCAGTTACATGCTTGATACTTTTAAAGTCAGAAAAATGTGTTGGATCCTCTGTAAATGAAGTTGCAGTTATGAATTTAGGAACTAGTACCTCAGGTTTCTGGAAGAGAAGCCAGTGCTCTTAGTCAATGAGCTATCACTATTGTCCCTTAAAGTAACTTTTGAGACAAAATAATCAATATGTTTTGTTTATTGTTCCAAATGTTCCCAAAGAATAGAGACAATAGGAATACCACCTACATGTTGCTTACAATCATAGAGGAATATGGAAAAGCTAAGCATATAATATTATTATGGACAGAGGGCTCTAAAATAGATTTCAGAAGTTACTCACTCATATATATCACTATTTGAGACAAGAGAATCTAACTTAATAAATTTAAATTTGCTCTCTACCTCATGGCAGAAACTGAAAACTCAAAAATCCTTGGAATTATAAGAGAGGGTGGACAGTCTGAGAGATAGGGCTCATCTTCCAGAGGACCTGGATTTTATTCGCAGCACTCACGTGGCAGTTCATAACCATCTAGTCCTAAAGAATCCAACACCCCTTTCTGATGTGGGAGGGTCTTCTGTTTGTGTTGATTTCATTGGTTAATAAAGAAACTGCCTTGGCCCATTTGATAGGCCAGCCCTTAGGTAGGTGGAGTAGACAGAACAGAATGCTGCAAAGAAGGGAAGTGAGGTCAGATGTGATGGAGCAAGCCACCAGGTCAGATATGCTGAATCTTTCCCGGTAAGACACCACTTCGTGATTATTAAAAATGGGTTAATCAAGATGTGAGAGTTAGCCAAGAAGAGGCTAGAGCTAATGGGCCAAGCAGTGTTTAAAATAATACAGTTTCCGTGTTATTATTTTGGGGCATAAGCTAGCCAGGCGGCTGGGAGCCGGGTGGCAGGAATGCAGCCGACTACTCCTACTACACCTTTCTTTATTCCACTGGTACCAGGCATGCACAGATACACATGCAGACAAAAGTTCATCCACTATACATGGATAATAGAAAAAGAGGACAGACAAATAAAGGACATGGGATACATAGAGAACAAGAAATGTCAAAGAGGCTACTAAATGTTCCCTGTTAGACACTGATATGATACTTTTGGAACTTAGGATTGTGGCTGCTTTAAGAACTGTATATGGCTAAACATGACCTGAGAGAAACAATAGAGAAGAAATGGAAATTTCATTTCTACAAAAGAATATAGACTGTAGAAATACATATGCATTATTCTCTCACTTTTCTGAGGAGCACATCTTTGGGGTCATAATGTGATTTTAACCTTTTGAAGCTGAAAAGAAATTCCATATGCATACAAATTTTGAAACTTGTATTGTTGTAATAAGAGCGGCTGGGCTGCGTCCCCAGCACCCCGGCCGCCTGCTAGCTTATGCCCGAAATAACAACACACAAACTGTATTCAGTTAAACACTGCTTGGCCCATTTCTATCTAGCCTCTTCTTGGCTAACTCTCGCACCTGGACTAGCCCATTTCTAATAATGTGTGTAAGCACCCCAAGGTGCACTTACTGGGAAGATTCTAGCCTACGTCCATCCTGGGTCGGAGCTTCATCGCGTGTGTCTCAGAGAGGAGCGTGGAGCATGGTCTCTGAGCTCACTTCCTCTTCCTCCCAGCATTACGTTCTGTTTACTCCTCCCACCTATGTTTTAACCTATGAGGGCCAAGCAGTTCCTTTATTACTTAACCAATGAAATCAACAGATTATATATGACACTCCCACATCACTTGTATCATTTAAAAAAAATAACTCACAAAACTATTGTTTGCATATGTCTAATAAGAGAGCCAGATGCACAACCACAGTTTTGGTTTGACTATTTTCTCAGCTCAAACAATAGTGTTCCCTTAGGCAAAATTGGCTTGAGTTTGAAAGTGAATACTAAAACTTAATGTTTTGAAATCTTGCAGAAAAAACTGTTGGCAGCTCAAGACATTGTTTTGCCAAGTTTTATTCCCAAATTATTTTCTTACTCAAAGTTAATACAAGGAATGGTGTGTCTAACTTGCATATATGGTAGTTATAAAGCTTACAAAATTAGCATGCTGGACGAGGGAATTTTTTTGACATGTGGAAACAGCTTAGATTTTTTAGTGATAAGAACTCTGAAGAAAGCCGGGCGGTGGTGACGCACGCCTTTAATCCCAGCACTCGGGAGGCAGAGGCAGGCGGATCTCTGTGAGTTCGAGACCAGCCTGGTCTACAAGAGCTAGTTCCAGGACAGGCTCCAAAACCACAGAGAAACCCTGTCTCGAAAAACCAAAAAAAAAAAAAAAAAAAAAAAAAGAACTCTGAAGAGCAGCAGTTGGGCTTTCTTTGTCTCTACATCTGAGTTTTAGAGAAGGTGTAAGATTACAACATGGCACATCTCAGAGACTAGAACTGCCAAATTGGTATGTAAAGCACAGTGTAAGATGTTGTGAATTGTATTGCTCTCAGGAGGGCTCCCATGTAAGGCATTCCAACAAGCAGTCAGAGAAAATGGCATCTTGTTCTAAGGGCTTCTAGTCAAAGAGCAAGCAGAGTGATTAGAAAATTCTGAGCCAGGCCGTGGCACACGCCTTTAATCCCAGCACTCGGGAGGCAGAGGCAGGTGAATCTCTGGGAGTTCGAGGCCAGCCGGTCTACAAGAGCTAGTTCCAGGACAGGCACAAAAGCTACAGAGAAACCCTGTCTTGAAAAAAAAAAAAAAAGAAAGAAAGAAAGAAAGAAAGAGAAAGAAAACTCTGAAAAGGTTACTAAAGTAATAACTACAGCTGCTTTGTAAATCAGTGAGTTAAAAGAAATACAAGACTATGTCAACAGACAAAAAAAAGAAACTCAGCATATGTTCTAGAACTAATTACTGCTATTATTATTGATATTATTATTCATAGTAGACATCTTATTTTGAGAATGAAGGAATGACATAAAAGTTGGGAGTAGTACTATGAGTACTTAAATGATCAAGTGAAAGAATAGTTAAAAGACAAGAAGAATAAGATAATGACACAAAAATGTTCATGAAGTATGCACATTTTGGAGTATAGAGTCATAAAAAAAAGAAGTTCTAAAATAAGGGAAAAGATGCAGATTCAGGTGAGGTACACACACAAGTAATGGAAGGATGCTTCCCTGATCTGAAGAACACTTGAGACAGTACAATATCACAACCTAGAGAAGACTGAGACAACATATCCATCAAGGAATATCCTTTGAGTTCTTCAACTCGGTGATAAAGAGCAATAAATAATGAATATGTCCACACAGAAACAAATGTTTGGGAAAATACAGAAGTTAGCAAAATTAGTAACAAAACTTTTCAGTTCTAAAGTCATATGATAATATAGCAGAGCCGGGGGCATGTGATTTCTTCAGGGGACCTGAGAATAGCATGATTAAATTGTCCTTGTGACAAAGCCCTGAAGAATCTGCCTTATTTTTGGCAAGGCCAATGGATAGTTTGCTGCATAATTCTGGGTGTGACCCCAGGAGCATATATGCTACCAGCTCTCCTTTCTTTTTTTATATAAACCATGTTGCTGGCTGCCTTTAGTTTCCCTCTCTCGGTCATGGATAAAATAGCTATTACAAAATGTAAACTTTCCCCTGATGATTCTCCTTTGGGTGAACCAGAGGGGATGTTGTTAAAACTACACAGTGGGCCTAATTCAGTCCTTAAAGCCTTTGATGCTTCAGGTTTAACCATGAATTCAGGCTTTTCAAGAACAAGATGTTGCCTTTCCAATGCACCTTGTGACTAGCCTGAAAAAGTCATGGAAGTTTATGACAATATTAAAATTTTGCATAACTGTTCTAAAGAGGATGATTTTAACTACAAAGAATCTTGGAGAAATGCTAATAAATAAATAAAGTTAACATAAACAGTCTAAGAACAAGGAATGGGTCAGAATCATAGAAACCCACAATGCTCTCATTTCTAATTGTTGAGCCAATACTGTAGGAAGTTGAGAGAAGAAGGACATAAGAAGAAGAGATAAGCCATGCCACCTATTAAGAGTAAACTTTTAAGTTATGTGATCTAAAGGATGATAGGAAAAAGCCTGGTATATTCCACATAGGAGATAGAGTAGTATAGAATGAAGAACAAATTGATTCAGCCTTGGCTGATGAGTTGATTGTGAGAACTTAGATTTCCAATGGTAAACACTAATCAATAGAGGCTAGATTTTCTTTCAATTTGCATGACGCTATAATTGCAAATGCTACCAACTGGACACACTCTTCTACCTATAGGTGTGCCTAGTTAGAAAACTTCCTTTGTTGTTTGCAATACTGCTTATGCTTCTAATATTAGAAATATGAATCAAGTAGGTAATAGTTACTGGAAGGAAAAATGAGAGATGGAAGGGGAAGGAGGTAAAGGAACAAACTGACAATTATTGTAATCATTCTTAGAAACACAAGGAACAAATTTGATTGTAAAACTGTTAATGCAAGCCACTGAAATTGTTTAAATAAAAATGGACTAGAAATGGTATGGTTTTTTCAAAGGGTGTTAAGCAGTCTTCTATTTTGGGTAACAGTCTGGATGATTTGGGGATCCCTCCTACCTGCAGCCTGAGTTGCTATGGAAGGCTACAAAGACACAGATATTCCCCAACATTTGCTCTAGCTTTGAACTGGCTAACATATGTGTATTTACTGACCACCTTGTAGGAACCTTTTATAAATGCCTCAAAAAACAGTGGGAAAAATATATATGCTCAACTTTACAATATACAAAGGAATCTAAGTTAGAAATCATGCTGGCTCTGAGAATAGGTAAGGGTACTAGGAGGGAAGAAGGTGTGGCATCCCTTTCTTTTCTACTGATCTAGGTCAAGTTTTCATTCTGAATAAAAAAACAAAAGATCAACTAATTTTTTTCTTTCTTACTTTGAAATGTATAAGTTTTGATTAAAGTTTACTCCAATATGTTAATAATGTAGTCAAATATTTATTGAAAGGCAAAATAAAGTATTTGAATGTTATACCTGCACTTTTTAAAGAACATTCTTTGCATCTAACTGCCAGTGCCATTGTCAAACTTGTTTTCAAAACTGTACATTTTATTAAACAAAGTAATTAATTTTAAAGCATTATGTTGCCATCTTATAGAGTATAAAATATATACTTGTCAATTCATTGTAACTTATTTATTTTTAAACAAAACTATAAGAATACTTTTTGATTAAAGAAATTTGTTATTAAATTTTTTCCTCCTTTCTGATATAACAAAAAAACTTCTGAGTTTAAATGCCAATAGATGACCAGCCACAAGTGAACCTCTTCTCAGATGCCAGTCTTTGCTCATAGTAAAACAACTTTAAAAGGTTTATTTTTTAATCTAATCTCCATTGAAATGTTTATGAAGCTTATAAATGTTTAAACAGTTTATAAAAATTGTCTAGATTGTCTGGGTTCACTTGTATAAAATAGGTGGTCATAATTTATTCACTGTACTGACTTCATCCATCCATCCATCCGTCCATCCATCCATCCAGCCAGCCATCCAGCCATCCATCCATTCCAGGTCATTGGAACCATCTGGAATTCGATGTCAAGCAAAGCAGTCTCTACAGATGCTGTGGAATGATGGCACTGGGGGAAAATATCATTCATTGATAGTGCATAAGAACACAATGTGCAGTGAGTACTCTCACATTCCACCATAAGAAAGAAGTAAGCACTCAAAGAACAATTATTTTAGACTTCCTAATAGATCATACAGAACAAGAGATAACATTGATAAACTAAGAACTTGATACTGGATTTATAATGAAGGGTATTTAATCAGATTTTCTAATAATATATAATTGAAAAGATAAACAAGATTTCTTCATATAGTAATGATACAAAGAAAATTTGAATAAGTGCATGAATATAAAAGTAGTAAATTATTCAAGGCCAAGATTTGATGTATGAAAGCAGAATAAAGCAATTGACTTTCAGAGTTCTCATAGGGAGTTCAGGTGAGGTTCAAGGAAACTGTGAGCAAAGTAATATATTACCTTACTGAAGAAAAGACAAAAGACATACTGGCATATGGGACATTATATAAATATATAAAAAGAGTTATAAACTTATTTTTATAGGCTTATATATGTAAATATATTATGTAGAAATACATATGAAAGAGTTATTAACTCATTTTTATAAAATATTAATTAAAGATTTATATAATGGAGATAAAGAAAAATGGTTAATGACAGATAAATTATAGTAAAAATTCAATGTCAGGAAGTGGAGAAAAGGAAAATTATTAAAGATCACAATAGCATAATTATACAATTGGATAAAGGTAAACAGAAGTAAAGCAATGAACATTGAACAATGTAGACCCTATTCCATCAGATCAATGTAAGCTACAAATCCTACACCAACCCCAAATCCACCAACTTTACGAGGATGATGGAGACCTTTAAAGAGAAAATAAAAAATTCCCTTATAGAAGTAGAAGAAACAACAAAAAAATGGAATAGATCAATACATTTCTTAAAGAAAACCAAAAAAAAAAAAAGGAAAAATCCAAGCAAACCCACCTATTCCCCATGACTTTAGGGCATTTGGAACTTGATTGCTCTGTCCTCAGACATGACTTTTTTTAATATAGTGGAAAGGAGCTCTCTCTTGATCTCTGCTGTCAGATATTAAGTTGTCTTGTTAAGTGTGTATAAAAAGGAACAGTGGGCTGCGTTCCTGATGCCCAGCTCCCAGCAGCCTGGATAGCTTATGCCCCAAAATAACAACACACAAATTGTATTCTTTTAAACACTGCCTGGCCAGTTAGTTCTAGCCTCTTATTGTCTAACTCTCACATCTTGATTAACCCATTTCTAATAATAAGCCATGAGGTGGTGGCTTACTGGGAAAGATTCAGCTTGTCTGACCTGGCAGCTGGCTCCATCATGTCTGACCTCACTTCCCTTCTTTCCATCATTCTGTTTTTTTTTTTGTTTTTGTTTTTTGAGACAGGGTTTCTCTGTGGCTTTGGAGCCTGTCCTGGAACTAGCTCTGTAGACCAGGCTGGTCTCGAACTCACAGAGATCCGCCTGCCTCTGCCTCCCGAGTGCTGGGATTAAAGGCGTGCGCCACCATCGCCCGGCCTTCCCATCATTCTGTTCTGTCTTTTCCACCCACCTATGTCCTGACCTATCAGGCCAAACAGTTTCTTTATTAATTAACTAATGAAAGCAACAGATAGACAGATGACCTTCCCACATTAAATGTGAGGCATCTGGAAGGCTCTCAGTAGATATCATGATCTTGGACTTCCCAGACTCCACATTGTGATGCACTTGATAAATTATACATTGTAGGGTGGTGCTTAGTTGGTAGAGGTGTTTTCCACAAAACCTGACCTAATTTCAGTTTCATGAACCCACTTGGTCTAAGGAGAGAACACACTTCTAATATCTGCATGGGCACATGTATGTCTGTTTGGGTTATCCTGTGTAATGTACACCCACAAACAAACACCTACAATTAAAAATAGAATAATTACTCATTCTTTTATTATTTTTCAAAAACTTACTTTAGTATGTGTGTGGGTGAATGTGTGTGGTGTATTTGTTTTTGGCATATGTACAAAATTTTTTTTTGTTTCTTTGCAGATATATATGTGCTAATGTAAAGGACAGAGGAAAATGTCTGTTGTCCTGAGCTTGTATTTGAATTCTTCTTCCTTTATTCCTTCATTTTGCCCTTATTGCCTTTAGACAGGTTCTCTCACATTACCTGGAGCTCTGCTGGTGGTCAGAAAGTCCCAGAATTCCTGTCTCTGCCAGGCACAGGGATAAAACTCTATCCACACACAGGTGCTTCTGACATTTTACTATAAATACTGGCAATTTAAAGTCAGCTCCTCATGCCCAGCAAGTGTTCTTAATTATTAGGCCTTTGTTACTCTCATCTATTCTTTAAAACAGTAGACAGACTGAGACAATGGCATCTGAGGGACTATTTTATGAAATTCAATAATTTTCAAAATGGAA
This sequence comes from Neodon shergylaensis, assembly GCA_025134845.1. Taxonomy (NCBI): domain Eukaryota; kingdom Metazoa; phylum Chordata; class Mammalia; order Rodentia; family Cricetidae; genus Neodon; species Neodon shergylaensis. The sequence goes on from JABTXL010001671.1 coordinate 10,124,381, forward strand.
TTCAAAATAGGAATAGAAAAAAATTCCATGTAAAGTTGAAGTATTGGTTCTGTTATTGGTTAAATTGTTTTTCCCCCAGACAAATAATTTTGTTTCATTTGTAGTATCTCTATATAATTTAAAAGAGAGTTAATTTTTTATCATAGAATCAGAGTAATCATACCCTACCAATGACAAACTGAATTAAGGGTTTAATCAGAGTCAGCACCAAAGCACCAGGTGACCTTCTAATGAATATTATAGCCACTTGAGTCTTGCACAGAGAAAGGGCTTGAATAATATTTGTTCACCATGAGTAAGTCACAGTCACCTTCACAAACTATGGTTCTCATAACAGACCAGGAAATCATTCTTCTAGTTTAGTTTAAAAATAGTATAATCATTAATACATGTAAAAATTCTTGTGAAACAAAATTCACTTCTTCCAACAAAGCCATGCCTACTCCAACAAGGCCACACTTCCTAATAGTGCCACTCCCTATGGACCAATATGGGCCATGTTTATTCAAACCACTACTACCACAGCCTAGAAGAACTGGCACCCAGGCTCCAGACTGGGCTCAAAGGAAAAGTACACAAGGTAGGGCCAACTGAGGCTGTTTTATCTGAGGGGATTAGGAAAAAAAAGACATTCACATATATTCTGATGGACTCTTTCTTTATTCTCTTATGTTGAATTCTCTTCTCCTTTGTTCTTCTCAGCTTGTATATCCAACAAAATCTTTCAGGCAATATAGGAGTTACATCTGAAGGTCACATTCTATTACTTAAGTAAATTAATAAAGAGAGGGATACATTCTAACAACTCACATACAATAAATCTAAATAACTTGTCAGATAATATGGAAGAAACTTGTTTTCATTTATCTCCTTAATTGATGTGCTGTACCTTGCAGTCGTAAAAAAAGAATGAGTTATTTTGCTATCTATCTAGAGAGGTAGTCTTATAAAGGGTTTTAAGGGAATTATAACCCTAATTATACTACTATTGTGGAGTCCAAGATAATTAGGAAATTACGTAATATAACCTCTACTACTGAGTGTATAAACACTTTGTGATTAGTCTTCATAAAAGCCTGCCTCTTTTGAACTTCAGAGAGTGCTCCATTTAGACAGAGAGAAGTGTGACATAAACTGCTCTAGATTACCATATATCTTTTGGTGTCAGTTCTATCGGCACTCTCCAAGGCAAAATGATACTAAAAGTATTTTAAATCTTAAACTGTATTTTCTGTCCTGTGTGTAACCTTACACCATGTAAGGAAACTTGTAACTCTTTCTTGGGGTTATAAAGTCAGATTACTTTTTGGAGCCCTGATCAGCCAGAGCTTCTCTTTCCACATTGTTTCTGAACAAAAGTTGTAATTAATTATTATTGTCCTAGGTAATTAATTAGACTAGCAAATAAAGCACATGCAGTAATTATGTTGCTTTACACTTTTAATCCTGGCTCAACAAATCATACAGCTGACTATATGTCCTTGTAAATAAGATTGTTTTTTGGGGGTGAATAGTTTATCTTTGAAACAATTAGCAAGGCACCTGGTCAAATCTAAAGCTACTTTGAAGTTAATGCACAGCTATGCCAGAACCTGGGGAAAATTCAACTATTTTTATAGGTTTTGACTGTGTAGCATTTCTTTGTATTCAGTTTTATTCACTAAAACTTTGTATAAGCTAATATTGATATCAATTAGACAACACAGACTAAAGAGGAGTTACATTTTTTACAATCCACAAATGAGGAGGCCAGGCAGATCAGGATGTATTCTTGAGATACATACTACAATACAGGGAAGTTTGTTGTAACACATGTGACATTACAGACTGAAGCAAAAGATATTCTGGAGTTAACAGCCTTGTGGTCTTGCCTTACCCAGGTTTTTCCATTAGAGAGTTTCCTTTTGGTGGACTGGCACCTTGGATATTAACATCTGTTGTTCTTATGACATAGCTTTCAGGACACCACATCATTTTAAGATTTAAAAGTAATTAGGAAACAGAGGCAGGTAAATCAGGAGTTCCAAACCAAGTAAGACTACATAGAGATAACCATATTAGTGTGGGGTGTCTGAAAAACCTTGTAGTTCACAGATATATATATATATATACTATCATTCATGCATCCAGTCATTTACATACAACAAACACACTGCCATTCAAACACAATATACACACTTTAATTCATACATATATATTAATCATATATGCATACTTATAAAAACATACTGACTGTCATTCATTCATACTTTCATTTGTATACATGTTTCATACTTATACACATGTAAAAACATGATGTCATTCATATACACACACTCTCATTCATATACATGCTATCGCAAGCACAGAAATACACCATCATTCATATACATACTGTTATTTAGACATAAACACTTTTATTTATACACAAATATATACACACATTCATCCATGTACACATACGTATACAAAATTACATTCATACACAATAAACTGAGAGATAAATCTCAGAGATGACACACTATGAAATTCTGGCAAACTAGCTGGCTAATATCAAATGGTTATTGAATACTGAGCTCTCTTACTTGCATTCAGTAAAAAACAGAAAGGGGGAGGGTAGATTCAGATAATGTAATGCTCATACTCTGTATACTGTAATTAATACACTATAGTGTACATCCATATAGTGAAAGTTGGAAGATAAGTATAAAGTGCTATGCTATGAAAAGACTCTTTTGGGGTTTGTTGTTGTTGTTTTGCTGTTTTTGGTTTTTGGTTTTCTGAGACAGGGTTTCTCTATAACTTTGGATCCTGTCCTGGAACTAGCTCTTGTAGACCAGGCTGGCCTCATACTCACAAAGTTCCATCTGCCTTTGCCTCCTGAGTGCTGGGATTAAAGGTGTGTGCCTCCACCCGGCTGAAAAGAATCTTGTCAGTGTAAAAACACAGCTCTACCACAAAAGGAGTAAGAGAGAGGAATGACTGAAATGAAATTTAAGTGACAGGATAACACAGATTTAGGTTACCCTGATTCTACACTGCAATATTCTAATAATATTTCATGAAGCATTATAGTAATGGAAGAAAGTCACAAATCACTATACTTAGCAAATGTCTTGGGCAAACATTAAATAGGTAGGTTAAAGCAAAGCAGGGAATCCTCTGCTATAGGTTCCTGAAATTACATAATGGTATTCTAAATATTTTGGTTCATGGGCATTAGGGGTTTTTTGTTTGTTTAAATTAATGCATTCTAAGATGTTTTTTCTATAGGTCTGATACAGAGATAGTCAAAGAATACCTAATTAGATGGCTAAATTAATTCAAAATAATTAACCTATAACATTCAACTTTTCTATGACCATTCAAGTTTAAATGAGGAAATCAGCGTCAGAGAAGGCTGATCATAAGATGCAGCTTCTTTTCAGGAATTTCTCTTCATATTCCACAAAGTCTTTGCAAGAACACAAGTTAATAATCATTTGCAGAGGATTTGTAGTAGCAGGCTAGGTAAACAACTACCAAATGGTAAACTGGAGGGAGACAGATAAAAGGAAAAAATTTCTCAATTCCAAGAATATAGAACCATATAATTTCCAGGGTAATGGCAGAAAATGGGCAAGGTTTTTAGGATATTGGATTGGAGTCTCCAATTCTCTAGAAAAGGTTTCAATACAACATGGAAAAGATTAACACATTTTTTTATTGTTGAAACTTCTAGGCAAAGTAGTTGATATTAATATGTGTTAAACAAGATATTTAATTGTAATGAAAAGGAGAAAGAAAGTATTTGTACAGAAAAGAAGACATTGGAATCATAGCAGGTTGGTTTTACATTGTCTTTGAAAGTTTTGTTGGTTGTGGCTTTGTTTTTTAGCCCTGAAATTATAATACAGGCATTATAATGCAAATATTGCCACTAATAATATACGTTAGGCTGGTTCAAACATATTTCCTACAGAATAACCTTGAATAGTTCAAATATGTATCTGCATACATACATAATATTATATTTTCATGCATATGTCTTTCTATATGATCTTGTAAAATATAGTAATTGCTCAATGTAATATAAGCCACTTGTTAAATGATTGAACTGATTGTTTTTATTTACCTCTGTTTTGGTTTAGTTTTTATTTAGTGAAAATAGATTATTTTTTTCATAGAATATATACAGTTCCTCTCACCAACCAATCCCTTTGTCTTAGCAGCCAACTTCCACAAGGAATCCATAGAATCTTGCTGACCAAACTGGCCAGGGAAAAGCTGACATTTCCCAAAGGCCTTCACTGAGATGCCTCTGTTCATACTGCCCAGAGTAAAGGATAGCCCAGGAAAGTAGGTAGGCAGCCTTCAGACCTTCACTTTCTTCCTCTTCTCCAGACACGACCTATCAGTCTCATGCCAAATCTGTAGCAAACTACCAGTAGTGGCTTCTCCTGTCACTTTGTGCCCATTGTGATAATACTGAACAGATCCAGGTGCCACAGCCAGCTTTTCTCCCTCCTATGGATGCCCTCAGCTCCCTTTCTTTCTAGCATATCTCCATCCCTAAGTGTCAGCTCCCAATACCAGGAAACACATTCTAACTGGAATATCCCATGACTACATAAAGCAGGATCTCAGAAGCATTCTCTGCCAGATAATCACACCAACCACACTCTTAGAACCGAAAGAGCACAGAAACCAATGAGCAGAATAGCCACCCAAGAAAGACAAGACCAAAATTCAGCACATAGAATTACAATTATCCAAAACCCAGATGCCTTGATACCAGCAAAACACAATAAATGAAATCCAAGACAATATATCTCTCCTAGAGCTCAGAAACTCTCATGCATTTTGGTTTTGGGAAATGAAATATTGAAATATAGCTGACATACAAAACAAGGACCACAATTAATATGTTAGGAGTCCTTAAAGATAAAATAATTGACCCCAATAAAGAAATATTTGAGAACACAAAAAACAATGTAATGAAATGAAGAATTTAAGACTGGAAATAGGATCAACAAATAATACCCAAACTGATGGAAAATAAAAAAGGAAAACATTAGGGACTTGTACAGTAAACTCAGAGGCAAGCCCCATCAAACAGAATAGAAGAGATAAAAGAGAGAATCTAAGTCATTGGAGATAAGATGTGGTGAGGGGAGTGGTGGGCTGTGTTCTGCCACCCGGCTAGCTTATAGCCCGAAATAACAACACACACATTGTATTCATTTAAACACGGCCTGGCCCATTAGCTCTAGCCTCTTATTGGTTAACTCTTACATCTTGATTAACTCATTTCTATTAATCTGTGTATCACCATGTGATTGTGGCTTACCAGCAAGAGTCTAACCTATGTCGTTCTTGGGCAGGAGAATCATGGCATCTGCCACACTTCCCTTCTTCCCAGCATTCTGTTCTGTCTACTCTGCCCACATAAGGGTGATGGAGGAGGGTGTATGTGTTACTTTCATTGGTTAATAAAGAAACTGCCTTGTCCCTGATAGGACAGAAAATTAGGTAGGTGGAGTAAACAGAACAGAATGCTGAGAGGAAGAAGGCAGTGAGGTCAGACGCTATAGCTCTCCTCTCCAAGATGGACGCAGGTTAAGATCCTTCCTGGTAAGACACCACCTCATGGTGCTATACTCATTAATAGAAATGGGTTAATCAAGATGTGAGAATTAGTCGATAAGGGGCTAGAGCTAATGGGCCAAGCAGTGTTTAAAAGAATACAGTTTCCTTGTAATCATTTCAGGTATAAAGCTAGCCAGGAGCCGGGGCGGCAGGAATGCAGCCCACTTGGTGACAGAAATGCAGCCAGCAGGATGACAGGAATGCAGCCCACTGCTCCTCATACTACATAAGGGCTGCCCTATCAAAAGGCCAAGGCAGTCTCTTTATTCAACCAATGAAAACAACACACACATACAGAAGGAACTCCTACACCAATAAGATAGAAGAAATGGGTACTTAGGTCACAGAAAATATAAAATGTAAAAAAAATCCAACCACAAAACACACAAGAAATCTAGGACACTATAAAAAGTCTAAATCTACAAATAATAATAAAGAAAGAGGAAAAGAACCATATCAAAGACACAGAAAATATATTTGACAAAATTATAGAACAAAATTTCCCCAAACTAACATGGGAGATGTCTATCAAGATGCAAGAAGAACCTAGAATACAAAACAAACTGGGCCAGAAAAGAAATTATACATGGCTCATAATAATCAAAATACTAAACATACAGAAAAAAAGAATATTAAAAGTTGCAATGTAAAAAGACCTAATAACATACAAATGTAGATGCATTGAAATAATATGTGACTTTTCAATGGAAACTCTCATAGAACAGATATTCTACAAACTCTAAGATACCAGAGATGCCAACCTCGACCACTAGCAAATGTTTCAATCACAATAGATAGAGGAAGACATTTCATGATAAAAATCAAATTTAAGCCATAGCTGTCTACAAACCCAGCTGTGTACCAGCACTAGAAAAAAAAATTCAACATTAGAAAGGCTAACAATACAATAGAAAATACAAATAATAAATAATACCAGAAAAACAAATTTAAAAAGGGGGAGACCCACATCAGAGTACAAGAATAAAAATAATGTGAATAAACCATCACTGTTCAATGATAACTCTCAACTTCAATGATCTCAATTACCCAATAAAATGACAGAATGAGAAATAAGGTTCATAAACAAGATCCATTCTTCTGCTTCATGTAAAAAAATCATGATTTAACATTTAGAAAAAGCATTTTTCAAAGGTAAAAGGATGGAAAATATATTCCAGTCAAATGGAAAAAATAAGATGGAGTATCCACTTTAATATTTGTTAAAATCTACTTCAAAGAAAAACTAATCAGAAACGATAGAGAAGGACACTATGCATTAAATAAAGAAAAATAAAGCAAAAGCTATTATTATTCTTAATATCTATTCACCAAACACAGTGGCACTCAAGTACATAAAAGAAATACTACTACTGTAGGAAAATATCTGTATGATAGTTTTCATTTGTAATTGTATTTCCCATTTATTTGTACAGTTCATGGACATAGATTAAAAGACTTACCATATATGTCCCTGACCAAAAAGGCTATTTAGTTGAGTCTAATTAGTGTCTTTTGCTCACTAATATATTGGATGCAATTATGCCATGATTAAAAAAATGTAGGAAGCTTCATAGTGTACCATCATATCTACAGCACTTCCAAAAACACCACCATTTCCACAGCACTCTCAAAGACACATACACAATATCTTTAATTTCTCCAAAAAGAAAAGAAAAATCAACAGTTCCTATTCACAAAAGAACATCAATAGATTGTATACCTTTTACACTATACACCACACATCTGTATTTTTTAGCCAATCTGTTTACCTATTTAGCCAGATAATCTGTCAGTCTCATTCTGCAGATCTCAGACATGACTCTCTCTTCTTTGCATTCTGGGCTTCTGTGAATTGCTTTCTATCTGTTTTCTATTAAAATACCATTTATATTTTATGAAAAATATTCAACTCAGTCCTTTTCTCTATCACTTATTTTCTGCAAACTCATCTTATTCCTATCTCTGCACCTGATGGAGATATTTCCTAAACAAAGGCAGTGTCTACCCTAAGGGAACAGCTAGTAGATGTGGTGAGGGCCCATTTTGCATTTCTCCCATTCATTCTTCTAACCCTCCTCTGCACAGTAACTTACTTTAAAACCATCCATGGGGTATGAATTAAATATATATGTTTAAGTATGAGCAGATAATTGAAGTTAAACCTTCAAATTAAGTGAAAAACATTCCATATACATTATTTTGCCCTTTTGTCTACTAAAAAAGCACATTAGCCAGATGCTACTAATCAGCATGAATAAGGAAAAGCTTAGGGTGGAGAAGAAATAGTACCAATTTATTTTCTCCTGACGTTTTTATGCACTAATGGATACATTTTTAAGCCAGTCTGATTAATTTCCTCTCCCTTGCAGCCAATTATGACATGATAGTAACAATATGCTTCCTCATAGATAAAGGTATATCTTTTCTTAGAAATCATATCAGGACTGTCTTTTCCTTATCTTTCCAATATAACACTTGCTTTTATTTTCATGAATGTAATATTTTTAAATCAATGTGATATTTTCATAGTGTGAAATTCATCTCTTAATTTCAATTTGTAAAATTTAATATGCTTTAAAAGATGTGTTCAACTTTGTGAAATTAATCTTTCTGATTTCTAAAACTTTGTATTACTCCAGAGAAAAATACTAGAGGAGAAAAGGAGCCCCAGAAAATGGAATGGAGATAAGTCCCTTTTGCAAAGAGATAAACAGATTAAGCAATAGAAGAAAGGGAGTTGGCAAGATCCCATTCTGCTAACTTTGCAACTTGTGAAAAGGAACTAAGGAAAATTTTAGAGTGCTGTGTGCTGGCACAAGCCTTTAACCCCAGCCCTTGAAAGGATGGCAGATTTCTGAGTTGGAGGCCAGCCAAACTTAGGCAGTGAAAGAAACCATGGAAGACAGAAAGTTGGTGAAGATTTAATTGAATGAAGGGATCATGCTTCTGTCCCAGCAAGCTGTAGAACTTGTAGTTCATCCATGTGGTTTTGGATTCAGTGTCAATGATAGAAAAAGGAATTAAGGAATTTGCCTACAAATCTAAGAAAATTTTCTGAGGCCAGGTATATATCAGTGTTGTGCCTGAATAGAAACCTAGAGAGTACACTGTCTAAAGCAGTGAATTTGAAGTCTGAATTGCCTTGGCAATACCAAGATTTTGAAGATTTTAGAACTGTAAAATACCTACTAAGGAAAGATGATGACAGGGAGTGGAACCAGCCTAAGGGAAAGAAGTGTGCTGCAGTCATCAAACCTGAAAGAAGTTGGAGATCTGAAGAGCATTTTGACATCAGACATGGAGTTGGAGAGTTGGAGTTTGCCCAGTTGGTTTTTGGTCTTGTTTGGGTTTAATACTTCCTCACTATCCTTCCTTTCCTGCGTTTTGGAATGGCAGTGTATTATCTGTGTAATTATGAATGATTTCCCACAATAATGTATATTCTGTGTCATTATATGGTGGAAGAGGGGGGATCTCTGTGATCAAGTTAGATTTATTAACAGGTGCCAATCAATAAAGTACATGCACAATACAGAACAAACCTGCTGTTACTGCAGATCCAGCCATTACACTGTTAATATCTTGCTCCCTCTGCCGTTGCTCATTCCAAAAGAGAATGAGAACCAAGTCACCAGTCATGTGTGTTCCTGTGCCTTGCTGCCAGATTGCCTCTGCCCAAGAGTATGTCCTTCACTCTACCCTCAACTTTTATTTGGCTATACATGACATGCACCCCCAGAGAAGACCATACCCATTGGGCTAACTTATCCCAATAAAATTCATATCAGAATTGAATTCTCACAACAGGAAGTATGTGATCTGTTTTTATTTTTCATTTATAAGAGATTACAGTTAAGAGATTGAAGAAGGACATTTAAAAGAAATCCCACACTAGCTCAGAATTGAGAACAATAGGTGGTTATTTATTTAGGGGTAGACTCAAAATCAATATCCTCTGCTGTAACTGAGAACAGCAACCAAATTCCACAGCCGAAAAAGATGCCAGACTCACACTTTACATTGGTACAAATAGTATAAGAAGCCATGCCCAAGTGGGCAAGTAACCTAAAGGCTATTGGCTGTAGGATTTCCTACAGCACCTCTCCTTTTTGTTTAAATAAGAGAGTTCTAAGCCTAATACAAAATCATATACAATAAGAACAAATATATTCAATAATTATCCTATTCTAATTAGATTAAGTCTTTTATAATAAATAACTTGGGCAAGTCATGAGAGAAAAGTAACTACAACTATCTAATCTTCAACACCATGGAAGATCTGAGAAGGGAAATAATATTACTTGAGTAAGCAGAAAGTACAATCAAACAACTTCCATAAGTAATAATACTCACATCCACACGTGTGTCTATCAAACTATCAATTATGATGTCATTTATATGCACTATTGGCTTTATAGAAGTCTGCCAGAATATACATTTCCTATTAGAATTTTTGATTTATCCTCCATGTTTATGCCATCATCTAGAACAGTATGGTCTTTTACACAAGGCTCTGGATTTTTTAATTTTCCTGGTGAGACATGCCTTCCACAGTGACTGGAAATGACTGGGCAACTTTTGGCTTGGGGGCCTGAAAGAAGCTCCTCAATGAGTTAACTGATGGTATCAGGTCGCCTTGTTTGTCTTTTATTGATCTGCATTCATTGATCCAATGTCAGCCTTTGTCACCCTTTCTACATGTATCTGAAGGCTGATTCCTCCTATTCTTTTTTTTAATATTTATTTATTTATTTATTATGTATACAATATTCTGTCTGTGTGTATGCCTGAAAGCCAGCCTCCTATTCTTGCCATTCCCAGAGAAGATATCATTCCTAGGAATTCCTTGTCTGCAATCCCTTCTTAGATGTCCTATTATACCACAATTAAAACATTTGGCATTGTGATGTCTCCTCATTCCTTTGGAAATTGCTTTTCCTACCCAAGATTCAGTATTATATTCAAATGTCTCAATGCTCATTGTATGCAAGAGCCATTTATCCAAAGGTGCTTATCTAACCTTTAAAAGCCCAAGTATCCTTTTGCATTCTAAGTAGGCATTTTCAAAAGCCAGAGATGCAGTTAAGTACTCATCTAGCATCTGGGTCTGTTACTTGTATTTGTACAACCTTAGTTAATCTTTGTAAAAGTCACTAAAGTGTTCTCTCTGACCCTGTTTAACCCTGCTATATGATTCAATTTGTTTCGATTTCAATTTTTCTAGTTCTTGAATCCTGTCCCAAGCATTGAAGGCTGCTTTGTGGCATAAAGACAAGATTTGTTCTTCATAAAGAGCCTGATCCTGTGGGTCAGCACAAGTGTCCTCACCAAGAATTTGATCTTGGGAAGTCTCAAGTCCTCTTGCTTTTCCCTGTTGTTCTAAAATTTTAACCTCTTTCTTGAAATAACAACTAAACATCAACTGAGCTCATCATTTAGGACTGCTAAAACTAACTGAAGCCAATCATGTGGGGTAGGGTTATTGCTAGAAGCTCATGCCTTAACCATCTCCATAACAAATGTTGAATGCAAGTCATAAGATACTACTGCTTGGTTAATTTCTTTTGGATCATTCAATTCTATAGGTATCCATCTACTTTCTTTGGGTTCTTTTGGGCCTTTAGAACTTGATGCTTTGTCAAAGTAGATTACAGCGTAGGAAACTAAAACCCTGGGTAAGTCATCTCTGACTACTACTGGCAATGTTGAACCCTGTCCTTGTGCCCTCTTTCCCTGTTCATCAGCTCCAATAATTTCCTTAATCATTTCAAATCATTTTACTGTTGTCTTTTGTAAAGCCTGAATCTCCTGGCCTGTATATATTTCTAGTGATTTCATTGAGGCACCTAGCCTCTGATCTTCATTCCACACATGTGATACCAAGGTCTGAAGTTTCTCCTTTAAAGATAACACTTCATCCTTGGACATTATTTGGATAGCATGCAGATTGCCATCCTGGAGAGATACTCTACCTGTTAACTTATCATAACTTTTTAACAAATTTTTATTTTCAAATTTAGCAGTATGAATTCTTTCAGATAATTTCTCACTAGCCTCAGATATGGATTCAATTTTGTCTGTCAAATTAATGTTACCCTTTTCAATTTTACTATTAATTTTTAGGTAACATTTGATTTTTGATGACATTAATCCTATCAACTAGCTGTTCATTATTAGTCTATAAACACTGTACCATTTCTAAAAGTGTCACATTCTTTCTTAATTTTATAATATGAAGGAAAAAACTGAGTCTCAATATCCAGTAAATGGAAGTATCACCATAACCATATGAGCCTCACAGAATACAATCCATAGTATTAGCAAAAAACGTTACTAAGAGTTTCTGTATTAATGTAGTCTGACATATTAATTTATTGATTACCTGTTATGTAAATTGTTTTAGCTGTAATAATCTTTATTGTCCAACAGATGTCATGGTGGCAGAATTGTGACAAGCAGCAATGCAACTGGTGGTGACAGAAATGGTCCTGAGCCACTTTGGTTTCCTGCCTTGGTACTGGTTAAATACTAAGAAATATACTTTGCTTGACAAATTAAAAGCAATTAAATCAATTCCATACCTGGAGCAAGAAACCCAGAACTCAGGGACAGAGAGCATGAACCAGAAGCTGCACAAGTAGCCATGTGGCAAGGAACCAAGCCAGGGAATTGCGCCAGGGAACATGGCAGTGGGGGCAGGGGTGAGTGTGTACTTGAGAAATTTCCAAGTAACTGCACATGATAAGCTTCACTGTGGTGGGGTTTCTACAAAAATGCTTAGGTAAAAGCAAGCCAAGGGGGCAGGGTTGCAAGAATTTCTGGGCCATGGACTGGTTAGGCCTTTAGACTGTCCACCTGGTAAGTGTGGAATCTAAATCCACATGGGTGCCAGATGAAGAAGTACACTTAAAAGAAATCCTACCCTAGCTCAGAGAATAATAGATGGTTATTTATTTAGAGGTGTACTCACAAATCAATATCTTCTACTGGAACAGAGAACAGCAACCAAATCCCACAGCCGGAAAAAAGGCCGGATGTACCCTTTACATTGGTATAAATAGTATAAGAAGTCACCCTCAAGTGGGTGGGTAACTTAAAGGCTACTGGCTGTAGCATTTCCTACAGCAAGATATTGCATGAATCTCAGAAGAGACTTTGAACTTTAGATTTTTAAATCAGTTTGAGATTGTTATGGACTATCAGGACTTTTATAGTTGGACCAAATTCATTTTTGCATTGTATATAGCTACAGTGTTTTGGGGCCAGGGAATGATACAGAAACCATACTCTCTGTGTATTTTCCATCTTTATATGGATTATTATATTTTTATATATGCATTCCTTTATCATTTTAAAGTATTGTTAATCTGATTGTTTTTACCTGTTCTCTCTTAAACTTTTGTACAACTTTAAACCCACTATAACCTGTTTAGAGGTTGTTTTTTCACATCTGAATCTGACTTCACTACATGTCTGCAATCTTTTTCTGAACACATGAGTATTTAACAGCTAAGTGCTGTGGCTAGGATCTCCACTTTTATTTTGGCAGCTGGCTCCACCCTGCTTAGTTCCCTGAGAGTATTAACTGGTGAGAGCCACACTTTACCATTCCAACTCTGGGGAGTTTTTGATTCATACTGCCACAGAGTAGTGTGCCCTCACCCCCACTGCTCATAAACCCCATTTCAGTAGCAGGGCCATGATGGGGGAAGCTTTGTTAACCAATCATCTTTAAGAAGTGGAACCTAGTTAAGGTGTAGCTTCCTGGAGCCTGAGAGAAAAAACTTTCTGCACATTGTCCAGTTATGGGTCTCTATGTTAATCTCCAGGTACTGAAAGAAAAAAAAAATTTCTCTGATGGGGGCTGAGTGAGGCATTGATCTTTGTGTATAACAATATGTTATTAGGAGTCACTTTATTGATGTGTGTAGTTCAGCAGAATTATAATAGCAGTTTTTCATCTTGGCCATTGACATATCTCATCTTAGGTTCCTGCTCACTGTGACAGTGTTGGAAATAGACTGAGTTTCACTGAATGGATCCTAAATCAATCAAAAAACGGTAAGTTGCTTTCATTATAACCATGCCACTATTACACCTGTATATATAATAGGAAAGTCAGTGCTACGAGTTGCAAGATTTGTAGGTGGTTGATGTTGATTTCTCTTTTCTCCTACAGTAGTGGCAAAAGTCACTACCATCACAATTAACACTAATTAGGGGTGAATCTTCTAGTCAAGCACTAGCCAGTCTTCTTTATATTCAGTGACATAACCAAGTGTTGTCTTCAGGAATAAGGTCTTACTGTCAGCCTGTGGAGAGCAACTAATAGCCTTGACGATAGCCTGTGGTGTTTGTGAAGTACCTTAGGAATCTTTGTGGTAGTGATTCAAAATGATACAATCCATTGCTGGTACTAGCGGTTATACTTAGTCACATAAGATGTCTTGTGGGGCATAATTCCCTTCCCATTATATGGTGACTCTATTTAACTTCTTTCCATACATGTGTATGTGAATGATGCTTTCACGGTAGTAGGCTTTTGTGTGCTTTTTCAAAGGTCCTTTAGTATTAGTGGTCCAACCAAGATTACCTCTTTGATGCTGCACTCACATCCCCTTTCAGATTTAAAATTCATATTCTAGTTTTGCCTTTGTTTTTATAATATGACATTCTATGTTCCTTTTCCTGAGAGAACCCCTTCTTCCCTATCCTTAATCCAGACTTCTACGGTTTTACAGATTATAAATAGATTTAAAGCTTAAAGACCATCATCTTCATATAAGACAGAAAATGTAGTATTTGTCATTCAAGGACTTGGTTTCCTCACGCAGGATGGTTTTTTTTTCTACTTCCATTCATTTACCACAAATACATTAACATGCACTGAGCATCAGGTACTGAGACAATTTTTCACATTCAGAAATACAGTTTATTATTTCTTAGGCAAGTGAGGAGTTATATTTAAAGGTAACAGATTTGGATAACAGTCATAAATTAGAAACTTCAAAGTCTAGGACTCTTTCCCACTTGATGTGTCAATTTCCAAGGGGAACTAAACTATAAATGGAGAGGTCTCCATACCTCATAGAAAAAAGATTCACCAACATTACTGCATCCTGAACTAACATTGTACAAGAGAAATTTTCCTGGAGACAGAAATTTTCTGTACTTATTATTCAACATTGTGTCCACATATTGGATATACTTATTAAAGTTTCTGAGAATAACTTCTGTGATGGAGGAACTAGGTTTTATTTTATGGAGAAGATATTTTATTTTGAGACATTGTCTTGTTCTGTATTTCAGATGGCAATAGAATTTAGTATGTAGCTCATATTTCATTAAAACTCACAGAAACCCTTCTGTGTAAGCCTTCTAGGTGTTGTGATTGTAGACGTGAGCCACCATGTGTAACGAGGTACTGTAATTTTTTAAAAAAAGATTTATTTATTTTTTGTGTGGGGTGTATGTTACTTGCATGTGTATCCATGGTTATTTTACTTGCATGTAGAGTCTAGAAAGAACTTTGGATCTCCTGACTGGAGTTACAGATAGTTGTGAATCAAGTGCTGGGAAGTAAACCTGAATTCTCTGAAAAAGCAGTTAGTTCTTCTGACTGCTGAGGCATCTCTCCCGCCCACAGGACTTGCTATTAAATTTTGATGAATTTTAAATTACTCAAACATAGTCAATGGTGATGTATTGGCTGTTGTGAGAACTTCATTCATAGATCAGGCAATACCAAAGAAGAATTCTCTGATCTTCTGGATTTATAATTGCACAGCAAACTCAAATGTGAGGATTGTTGGATTGTTTGCCTATATGACTGGTCAGTGAACTTTCATGTATGAAAAGACTGCCAACAGCAGATCATTCATGCTGGGCTCCACCATCCCAGGTGCCAGGGAGCATCTTGCCTTAAGGAAGAAAGTAAATCTATACACACTGTGATTGTTTTACAGATAGGCATCAATACCTAGTGATTTGGTGTGCTTGGCTTTTATCTTGTGAAGTTATTTAAAGAAGAACACACATGGCTTAAAACCTCAGGGAATAATGACATAAAATAGGAAAGTGTAAGAGAAAGAAAAGCAAGCCTCTCTATCTGTAAAAGGCTCACTCCCCTTTCAGTCACCTCCAAATAGTCTCTCTCTCTCTCTCTCTCTCTCTCTCTCTCTCTCTCTCTCTCTCTCTCTCTGTCTGTCTCTCGACAGGGTTTCTCTGTGGCTTTAGAGCCTATCCTAGAACTGGCTCTTGTAGACAAGACTAGTCTTAAATTCCTAAAATCTACTGCCTCTGCAGGGTTTAAAGGCATACTCCACCATGCACCAGCCTCTATCTAAACTCCATGTCTAACTAAACTCTTACAGAATGCTTTAAATATTGACACACTGGTTAAACTCCAGCCTGCACTACATCAAATACCAGCATTTAGTAGAAGAAGAAAAATGGATGGATATTGACTGGGAGATGGGGATTAAGGAGAGAAATAAATGATGGATTGGTTTGATGTGGGATTCCCCTCTGTATGTTGTGATTATAATTAATGGATAAAGAAAACTGTCTTGGGCCTGCTCAGGTATTAGAGGTAGGTGGAGAAAACTAAACTGAATGCTGGGAGATAGAAGGCAGAGTCAAGACAGAAGCCATGTAGCCCCGCCAGAGACAGATGTCAGTCGGAACTTTAGCCAGTAAGCCACAGCCACGTGGTGATGCACAGATTAATAGAAATGGGTTAAATTAATATGTAAAGAAGGAAGAGTCAGGGAGATGCCATAGAGCTGCCACTGGAGACAGATATAATGAAACTTTGCTGGGAGACCACAACCTCGTGGTGATGCAGAGATTAATAGAGATGGGTTAAATTAAGATGTAGGAGTTTGCCAATAAGAAGCTAGAGCTAATGGGCAAAGCAGTGATTTAAATAATATAGTTTCTGTGTGATTATTTGGGGACTAAGTGGTTGGGAACTAACTAGCAGCCTCCTCCTACATTGGGTTTATGGTGATGTTGTTCATTAAAAAAATCTAGAGGTAAAATTTAGGTTTTTTTTTTGGTTTTTATTTTATTATTATTATTTTCTCATATACATTTATAAATATAAATATTCCAAGTTCTACAGGCTATTAAGAAAACTCTATATAGTACTTCATTGTGTGAATATACCACCTTTTCTTTATCCATTCTTTAGTTGGGGGCATCTATGTTGTTTCCAGGCTCTGGCTATTACAATAATGCTGCTATGAACATGGATGAGCACCTGGCCTTGTGTTATGTTTGAGCATCCTAATGTATAACCCAACAGTGGTATTACTGGGTCTTGATGTAGATTGTTTTCCTAATTTTCTGAGAAATTGCCATACTGATTTTCAGAGTGGCTGTACAAATTTGCATTCCCACCAGCAATGGAGGAGCATTTTTCCTTATTCCACATATTCTCCAGCATAAGCTGTCATGAGTGTTTTTTTTCTTAATCATTCTGACAGGTGTAAGATGGAATCTCAGAGTTATTTTGATTTGCATTTCTCGAATGGCTAAGGATGTTGACAAATTGAAATTTGCAGGGAAATGGACAGATCTAGGGGAACAAAAACATTGAATTCGGTAACCCAAACTCAGAAAGATGAATATAATGTGTACTCATTCATAAGTGGCTTCTAGATGAAGAAAAGAAAAACCATCCTACTACCCCAGATAATGTAGACAATAAGAAGAACCCTAAGAGATACATAAATGTATCTTCATAGAAAGGAGAGAAAGATAAGATCTTCTGAGTAAGTTGGGATTATGGGCATTGGAGAAGAGGGTAGAAGGGAAAGGGGAGGAAGGGATGGGAGCAGAGAAAAATGTATAGCTCAATAAAAACAATAAAAAAGAAAAACTCTATATTTTATAACTCTGGGTAGAATATCCAACAGGTCATGTAATGTATAGTGCAAGTAAACTCTGAAGTTTCTTTGTTTATTTTTATTCCACATGACTTATCTATTGCTGAGAATGTAGTATTGATTTCATCTATCATTATTGCATGAGCATCCACCAGTTCTTTTATATCTATCAGCAAGGTTTTATGCAGTTAGAAACTTCACTTTTATATATTTATAACTGTTATATATTTTTGGTAATTGCTCCCTTTATTAAAACTTAGGGCTGTTCTTCATCTCTTCTGACACATGTTTGTTGGAATGATACTCTATCAGATTTCACAAACATTCTTCCAGCATATTTTTTGCTTCTATTTGCTTGTTGAAATGGTTTTTACTCTCTGAAGGAATAAATACCAAACTCTAGGGTGTTTCCTAGAAGCAACAAAGTTGAATTTTTCATATATATATATTCAATTGACTCACCTGTATTTTTAGATTTTTAGGTAAAAAGTGAAGGCTGTTTTCATTTTTTGGTTATTATTAAAGCAGACATACATACAGGCAAACCACCATAAAAATAACATAAAATAAAATAAAATATTATATACATTAAATGTACATATATATGTGTTTTAGTTAGGATTTTTATTGCCGTAAAGTGATACTATGACTCCAGCAACTCTTATAAAGAAAACATTTAATTGAGGGAGGCTCACTTACAGTTTCAGTTCAGTCCATTATGATCATGAAGTGGAGCATAGACATGGCAATGTGTATCACATGTGGTACTGAAGCCAAGAGTGTTATATCTTATACAAACATAAAGTTGATTGTTAAACTAGGTGGAATCTTGAATATTAGAAACCTCAAAGCCCACCTACACAGTGGCATACTTCCTTTTACACAGCCACAACATAAATGCAACATCTCCTAATAGTGCCACTCCCTATGAGGTTATGGAGGCCAAATACATTCAAAACTACCAAATATATACACATACATCTTCTTTGCTACCTCCATCCTGTTCTACCTTCCTTTTCTGCTTCCACCTTCCCTTCTGTCCCAACCCCATGCACCCAATTTTCTCAGGAGATCTTGTCTATTTCCCCTTCACAGGGGTATCCATGTATGTTTCTCTTAGGATTCTCTTTGTTATCTAGCTTCTCTGGGGTCAAAGACTATAGGCTGGTTATCATTTGCTTTACATCTAATATCCACTTATGAGTGAGTACATACTGTGTTCATCTTTCTGGGTCTGGATTGCATCATTCAGAATGGTATTTTTCTAGTTCCATCCATTTGCATGCAAATTTCAAGATGTCATTGTTTTTTACTGCTGAGTAGTACTGCATTGCGTAAATGTATCACATCTTCTTTATCCATTCTTTGGCTGAGGGGCATCTAGGTTATTTCCAGGTTCTGACTATTACTATGAACACAGTTGAACAAATGTCCTTGTAGTATGATTGCACATTTTTTTGGTATATGACCATTAGTGGTACTGCTAAGTCCTGAGGTAGGTTGATTCCCAGTTTTCTGAGAAACTGCCATACTGATTTCCAGAGTGGTTTTTCAAGTTTGCATTCTCACCACTAATGGAGAAGTGTTCCCCTTACTCTGCATCCTCTCCAGCATTAGCTATCATTGGTGATTTTGATTTTAACCATTCTGACAGGTATCTGATGGTATCTTAGAACTGTGATGGTACAAGATGATATCACTGAATTGTGATGGAGATGGGTGGGTTTGGGTGCAGAGTAGGATGTCATAAACCACATGTTTTTGGCAGTGACCTTGGTTGTGGTCAGGATACAACGGGTTCTTACGTTTCAGTATTGAAGTGTATGGTTTAGAAATGTTAGATAGGAAGAACAGAGATGAACAAAACACTGGGAGGACAACTCAGTGGATACAGAATGTTGAATTTGTCTGAGTTTATATTGCATATGCTTTTACACACCAATATAAAATGGGGAAGAAGGTAAAGAAAGACTGCTTTAACGTGACACAAAAGACAACCAGAAGAGTTCCTTGCTTCAGTACTTGAGACATCAAGCCACCATTTCCTGAGTAAAGCATTTGATGTTTTGGGCAGAATAGACAGTGATTACACTCTAGACCATGTGTCCTGTATACAACCACCTCTTTTTGTCAAACCTCCTATTTTAAATGAAGGGGCAAACTTAATGTCCAGAACACCAAGGTAAACCTAGGTCAGTGTGTTTAGCCACACCTATTGTCAACAACTTTAAAAGAGCAAAAATAAACTCAAATTCTCTGACCTCCAGTCACGGTGAAATAGGCTCACATTTGTGGGTCCCCACAGTGGTACTTGTAGATTACAGGGTCCAATTAATACATGATTGTTGGAGAAGTCTTCCTGTAGTAGGCTTGCCTGATGGCCGGCTAGTGGACCTGAGGCAGGTGGGAAAAGTGACTGGGGTTTTGCCCCAAGGCCTAAGGTCTAGAGACTGGGCTGTCCAGATGGAGAGCCAGTCACTCACCTCTTGGTCTTCTCTGTGCAGTCACAGTCGCATCAGAGAACCTCTGAGGACATAGGGGGATCAGTCTGTAATATTTTCATGTGTTAGTTTAGTCTATTGGTGATGCTTTTTCCTGTGGTTTAAAAAATTCTAATTCAGTTTTTCATTTCTATTATCCTTTTTTTAAAAAAATATCAGTTTCCTTAATGAATTTCCAAACCGATGATGTTGACTTTCCTCTGAAAAGTCTAAATTGATATCCTTACTTAATTCACATGTTTGTTTGTATCCTTTTTGAAGTCATTAGCAAATGTATTAAAGGATTGCAGCATTAGGAATGTTAAGAACCACAAAGTAGGAGTCTTCTCAGGGAATCATATTGTTTTGCTTTTCATGTTTCTTATGTTTCTGTGTTCCAATTTGTTTATCTGTTGGCTTATATATCTCTTCCCTTATCATTTACAGATCTTAATGAGCAGGCTGTTGATGAGGTCTCAATCTCCAGATTGAGGCAGAGAAGAAAAAACTAATTGCTGTATTGGCAACAAAGAAAATACAAAATTATGCTTAAAATGAGATTTAAGCCTACTAGTGTATAAGCCATCATCATAGAACCAAAGGTCTCAAAAAATAAGTAATTTATTATGCAATTATGATTTTCACAGAAAATGTAGAAATAGTAATAGAATGAAATAAAGGAAGAAATAACGGAACAGGAAAGAGGCAAGGTTGAGTAAAAACAAGAAAAAAAAGAGTGAAGAAAAGTTTTATGAAAGAAGTGAAAAAAGCAAGAGAAAGATTTCCTAGTACAAAAATAAATAAAATAGATGAGTAAAATGGAATGAGAAACACATAAAAGTCCTTTATAAGGTATGACAACGTCAAAATACTGCTAAGTTATAATAAAGGAAAAAAGGAGAAAACAGAAGGTATATAATTTAAAAAGTCAAAAAATAGGAGAAAATAAATTGTGCAAAAATTAAAAAAAAATCATAGAAGAATCAGATAGATGTATGAGGAATATAAACAATTAAATTAACAATACTACTAAAAGTAAAGGAGTAAAGGGAGAAACACCAGGTTAAATAGAAGTGTTGGAGCAGTCTAAAACTCCACAACCCACATGCCCTGGGGTGTTGTGTCTTTCAGTCCAAGTAAATGGGAGTGGGGTAAGTACACAGTACTAGATTACCTCTATTCTGACTCTCAAAAGTCTTATTCATCAACCATCCTGATACTCTGCACAACTGTGGACTTTTCATGACAATGAGACACTCTGCTCCTGGCAGCACCAATCTACTTCAAGAAGAAGATGGGCATCGAAGAGGCACCTTATGGAGTTTGATAGCCATTTGGGCAAGAAACTGCTTTTGCCTGGACTGTTGCATAAACTGGACACAAAGAACCTACAGAAAGAGGACTACTGAACTTGCCTAAAGGTGAAATGATCTTTCGGGGTTCCTGATTCATGAAAGAGTCTGCAAGACATTCTGCAGGACACAGCAGATAGTGACTGACTGCCTTTGAAATTTCCTACTTCGTGGAAACGTCTCTGGAAACTATGGGCCTGTAGGCCGAAGATGGATGCCCCAACAGTACAGAGGAACTTTGGGTGACTGTCTAGGCAGCAAGATGTCTCTGTCATTTCTAGAGTTTGGAAGTTGCTTATTTCTTTTTTTTTTTTTTTGGTTTTTCGAGACAGGGTTTCTCTGTGGCTTTGGAGCCTGTCCTGGAACTAGCTCTGTGGACCAGGCTGGTCTCGAACTCACAGAGATCCGCCTGCCTCTGCCTCCCGAGTGCTGGGATTAAAGGCGTGCGCCACCACCGCCCGGCAGTTGCTTATTTCTTGTTTGCTTAGGTAATATTGTATCTTTCTAGAGTCTTTGATGGAGTTGAAGAATAGATAGATGGTTATAGTTGTTTTCCTTAGTTATGATAAAAGATAAAGTAGATGTAAATATTGTAACTGTAATTACTTGATAACTGTTTTGTTATATGTAATTTTGCTATGTTAAAGTTAAAGCCTTTCCTTTTTGTTTAAACAGAAAAGGGGGAAATGATGGAGGAAGGTCATTGGTAATAAACAAACTGCCTTGGCCCATTTTGATAGGCCATCCCTTAGGTGGGTGGAGTAGGCAGAACAGAATGCTAGGAGGAAGAGGAAGTGAGCTCAGACTCGACAGCTCTGCTCTCTGGAGCAGAGGCCATGCTCCCCTCTCCCGGGCAGACACGATGAACCAAGCTGCCATGTCAGACATGCTGAATCTTTCCCGGTAAGACCAGTGCTACACAGTTTATTAGAGATGGGTTGATCGGGATATCAGAATTAGCCAGTAAGGGCTAGAGCTAATGGGGCAAGCAGTGTTTAAATGAATACAATTTGTGTGTTGTTATTTTGGGGCATAAGCTAGCCAGGTGAGCAGGTGGCCGGGGTGCTGGGGATGCAGCCCTGCCATTCCTGTTACAACAGAACTGAGTCCCACAGATCTATAATTTTATCTGTTCTAATTTTCTACAATGGCTTCTGTCTGTTTCAGAGAGTTTACTTGATGACATATAAGTATGAGTATTTAGACTGTAGTTAAGGGTTATGTTGGTTTAGGAAAGTATTGGAGGTAGGTTCTCCTCTAAGATCCATAACTGCACATATCCTTGATAATTAGCTAGGTTTCCAGTACGAGAAATGGTTTAATTCTTGTTGAGTGAAACTTAGAAGTGATTAGAGAGCTGTTTGTCAACAAGAAGATATGTGTGCCTCTACTGATCCATTAGAGTTTATCTTGTCATTATGGTGGTTGTTGTGGTTCATAGGCCAAGCAAAATTTGTTCCTACCTTCATTCAGAAACTTGCATGGAAACACAATTTTGGTACCATGAAATCTAGTTCTAGGTATGGAGGAAGCATCCAGGAAACCCGCAGCCTATGGATCTTTGGAATCTGAATCTGGTATGTGGTGTGTTCAGCAGTAGGGAATCATCTTCTACATCTGGGGTATTGACAATAGCTTATAACATTGTGGAGGTTTCTTGGACATAGCTAACAAACAGTTTAAAAGAGAGCTTCCTGTGCCTTGTGCTAGGATTTTTGTTAGGTGGTCTTTGGCTTCTAAAGCATTGTCAGACCAGAATAGAAAATCTCATTTAGACTATATACATTTTTATAGAGACTTACATGTATTATGTTTTGTAAGCTAAATAGTTAATAGTATGATTTCTTAAGACATTTTCAGACATCCTTATTGTTATTTTATCTTTACCCTCCTTCTATATTTCTCTCTATTCTCCCTCTCTAATTAGAAGTCCCTTTTCTCATTTTTATTCTACCTTAAAAAAAGAAATTTAGTGTTTAAGTTTTTTCAATAACACAAAGAAATATAGTGATATATTAGGTAATAATCATACATAATATCCTGCTTTGCTTTTTCTTGATAGTATTTTCAATTAATACTGTTCTGTGACAGATAGATCTTTGTGGCATTCATTATGCTATGTTAATATTGTCCAGTTACTATGTATAACATTATTTCAAGTTCATTTTGTATTCATTTGAAAATGTAGAGTTTGGTGACACTTAGGACATATTTCAGAATTGTCCTCTGTTTAACCCTTTGTAATGCATGTATACTTTATTTAATATAAGTTCACATAGATTTTATAAGCTGTTAAAAAGGAAGATGCTTCATTAAAATTCTCTCAATTCAAGTCATGGAAAGAAAATAAGTTAAAAGTTTAGAAAAGTCGGATCGAAACCTAGTGCCATTGTCCTTGGCTTCTCATCAGCCTTCATTGTCCGCCATGTTCATAGAGTCCGGTTTCATCCCATGCTTATTCAGTCCCAGTCCAGCTGGCCTTGGTGAGCTCCCAATAGATCAGCCCCACTGTCTCAGTGGGTGGGTGCACCCCTCGTGGTCCTGACTTCCTTGCTCATGTTCTCCCTCCTTCTGCTCCTCGTTTGGACCTTGGGAGCAAGGACAATGGCACTAGGTTTCGATCTGACTGCATGAACTGGCTTTGCGGGAGCCTAGCCTGTTTGGATGCTCACCTTCCTGGACCTCGATAGAGGATAGAGCGGGGAGGACCTTGGATTTCTCACAGGCCAGGGAATCTGGACTGCTCTTCAGACTCGAGAGGGAGGGGGAATGGAGTGGGGGCAGGGGGAGAGGAGTAGAAGGAAGAGGAGAGGAGTGGGATGAGGGGGAGGGAATTGGGAGGCGGGGAGGAGGTAGAAATTTTTTTCAACAAAAAAATAAATAAAATAAAAATTAAAAAAGAGAAAAGTCTAGAACCAAAGAAAAAGGAAAGAAACCAGAACATAGTAAAGCTGTTCTTTTAACAAGAGTATTTAAAGACAAGTGCTTCTTTAGTTTGGTTTCAGCTTCCAAATTTCCCTGAAGAGATCCAGAATTAATTGTATTTATCCGATCATACCACTTTTAGTTTGATCTTGATGGTCCTTGATAGCTGAGTATATACTAATACATGCTTATTTTGTTGTCGTTGTTGTTGTTTATTTTTCTGAGTGGTTTTATTTTTGTGATTGTAACCTGCTGTGAACTGACCTAATCCCCAAGATGAAAGAGTAGCCACCCATTCCCAAGAACATCTCTAAACTTTGTCAGACACATGTTATTTCTGGTAATGACTTTTCCTGCCTGTCTCTTGATTTTTGATATTTCCTATATGTTGACCATTCTGGAAGGACTTGAGATCTAGTATTAAAAGAAGAATTTCAGTCTTCTTCTGGAGTACTCATAGATAAACATATAAGAGATATCTTGAGATTTTTTTGAGTATTATTACTTGATATAAAAATCTCAGATGAGGACAACCAGCATAATAGATTCTGAAATAGGAACAAAGATATAAAACTAGATATTATTTCACAGAGAGCTTCTGCAGAAACAGTGTAGAGAGGTATTTTATTTAATAAAAATACCCCCACTTTACTTTTTGTGGTGATAAACATTTTCCTTGGGAATCTTTCTATACCATGTCCTCATGCTTGTCACTTTATTTGATGCAATCTAAAAGTATTTGGAAACAGGAGGCTCAATTGCAAAAATTCCTCCATTAGATTGTTTGTAGGTAAGTCTATGTGGCATTTTCTTGATTAATGGTTGATGTGGGAGGGCTCATGCTATTGTGGATGATGCTTACTCTTGGTAGGTAGTTCTGAGTAATATATGAAAGTGGATTGAGTAATTCATGGAGAGCAAGTTAATGAGCAACTTTACTCCATGGTCTATATTTTAGTTCCTGCCTACAGGTTGCTGCTTGAGTTCTTGCTCTAATTTCCTTTAATGACAGATTATAAGCAATCAACCAAAAATTTTTTTTCTCACCCAAGTAGTTTTCTGTTATAGTGATTTATTGCAACAAGAGTGCTGTGGAAAAATTCTTTTGTACACTGTGAAGACCTGTTGTTCTCATTGTTAATAAAAAGCTGATTGGTTGATGGATAGACAGAATTTGGGGATCAGAGAGAATGCTGGGAAGAAGATGAGAGTGGGAGGAGATGCCATGAGATGTAGAGCAAGCAGAAAAGGAAGTATGTACATGGGGTAAATGAGTCTTGAAGCAGCATATGGATTAATGGAAATGGGTTAATTTAAATTATAAGAACTAACTAAAACAAGTTTAAGCTATCAGTGAAGTATTTATAATTAATAATAATTCTTTGTGTGTTTATTTGGAACTGGCTGGCAAAACAGAAAAACTCTCCCTACAAATTGTGCCCAAACATCTGGCACCTACATCCACTTAAGAGATGAGAAAGCTTTAAAAAGATTCTAATTGCACGAAAATGGAGCCAAACACTTCTTCCTAGTCTTGTGTCTCCCATGCCCAACCCAGTACAGAGATGAATTTCCTGTCAGCTACCTTCAGACTGGATCTAGCTGCCAACTGCATGTGCTAGTGCCATTCACTAGCTGAGCAGTGCCAGTCACTGACATAGTAGTTTAAAATTTATCTCATGTGGTCAAAGAACAATAAAGATGCTCAGTTAAGACAGATTCAGGGTAAAACACCTATAAGCAATTTACAGTGTCTTTACAAATATATATATAAGTTTAGGAGAGAGAAGAGAAAAGGTACATATTGTCGTAGGTTAAAAAATAATTTTGATATAATAAAATGAATTTCTTACTTATATGCCCATATTCTGTGTGACTTTCTTTGGGGCTTGCTGGCTGTGGAATACCGGGTGGGACAGAAACTCCAACAAGCCAGCCCTCATGTTACAAAATGTCTATGTCTTCAAAATATGGATCTAAGGATATGTTGCTTTGGAAAAGAGGTTCTTCTTTTGTTTCCACATAGAATAAGAACCTGTGGAATCTTTCCAGGCTAATGTGGTTTAATGGACCAAGAGCCACCCAAAATTACTTTACCCAACAAAAATCAGGAATCAGTTTGGAGAAAACTATGCCCATGTTTCCAAATATTGTCTATAAATGTTTGTTTACATTTAAGGGGAATCTGCTATAGAGATTTACATTTGTATGGATCTTGGTCTATTGATGTATATTTCTGCTCTTGATTAAGGTATGGTGTTTATATAGCTCACTTAAAATTGTAATGTATAATTAAGAAATATAGGTTAATAGATAATCATCAATAATAGTCAAGCTTTTGTCTTGTTAGTTAGGTTTTCTAGATATATAGAGATATATTTTAGTGAGATAGGTATTTTTCAAATATTTCAGAGACCTTCAGAATACGGCATTTAAATGTTTTAACAACTTAGGACTTTTTATGACAATGAGACACATCTGCTTCCAGCAATACCAGTTACTTCAGGAGGAAGACGGGCATTGAAGAGGCTCCTTATGGAGTTCGCTAGGCATTTGGGCAAGAAACTGCTATTGCCTGGAGAGCTTGATGAACTGATCATGCAGGACCCACAGAGAAATGACTCCTGAACTTGTCTAAAGGTGAGATGATCCTTTGGGATCATCATCAAAGAGTCTGCTAGACATTCTGCAGGACACAGAAGAAAATGACTGACAAACTGCCAATGTAAGTGGAACAGTCATTGAAATTTCCTGCCTCATGGAAAAATATGTTGAATATTATGGGACTATATGCTGAAGATTGATGTTCCAACAATGCAGAAGAACTTTGGGTGATAGTCCAGGTAACAAGATGGCTCTGTCAATTCTAGAGTTTTGGAAGTTGCTTACAACACACTTCCTGTTTACTTAGGTAATATATCTTTCTGACATCTTTGATGGAGTTGAAGAATAAGTAGTAATGATATAGTTTTTCTTAGTTTTGATAAAAGATAAAGTAGATATAAATATTGTAACTGTAATTCTTGCTTGATAAGTGTTTTATATAATTTAACTATTTTAAAGTTAAAACCTTCCTTTTTATTTAAACAGAAAAGGGGAGGTGATGTGATATTCCCCTCTGTGTGCTATGTATATGATTGGTGAATTGATAAAGAAAACTGCCTTGGCCTGATAAGATAGAGTAGAGCTAGGCATGGAAAACTAAACTGAAATCTGGGAGAAGTGAGGAAGAGACAGGAAGAAGCCCATAGAACCACCACCAGAGACAGACATAGATTGGAACTTTACCCAGTAAGCCACAGCCTCATGGCGATACACAGATTAATAGCAATGGGTTAAATTAAGATGTAAGAGTTAGCTAATAAGAAACTAGAGTTAATGGGCCAAGTAGTCATTTAATTAATATAGTTTCTGAGTGATTATTTTGGGACTGAGCAGCCAGGAATTAACAAGTGGCCTCCTTACTACAACACCTGATTGACTATGATTAGGAAGTATAATATAAATAAATGTTTCCCTCTCCAATTTGCATTTGGTCATAGGATTCTTTTTGCTGCAATAGAAAACTAAAACAGTCTAGATGACATTTTAGACTGTTAGAAGGTCATTCATTATGGCAATCCTTGTATACATTTCACTAACAGCATGCAGACTTTTAAAATGTTGATAAGCCATTATGTACAGATAACAGTGTTTCATAACTAAATACTAAGAGGTATTATTATTATTATTACTGTACACTTGTTATGTATGGGGGGTTGTGCTGAGGAGAAAACAAAACCTTGCATATTAGATAAAAATTCTAATAATGTACTTCTTCATTTTTGGTTATTCTCCTCATCTTCCTCTTAATCCTTCTTCATCTCTTTCTTTCCTTTGAGAAAAAGTCCTTCCTCCATCTCAACATCCCATTCCATAAAGATCACCCCCTTCTCTTCTCCTCTTCCCTTTCTATCCATCTTTCTCCTCTTGCCTCCATGATCCCAATTTTGCCAGGCAATCTTGTCTATCTCCCCTTTCCAGGTAGATCTATGTATGTTTTTCTAAGGGTTCTCCTTGTTATTTAGCTTCCCTAGAATCATGAACTATAGGCTCAATATCCTTTGCTTTAGAGCTAGTATCCACTTGTGAGTGAGTACATAGCATGTTTGTCTTTCTGGATCTGCATTACCTCATGATATTTTTCTAGTTCCATCCATTCACATGTAAATCTCAAGATGTCATTGCCTTTTTACCACTGAGTAGTACTCCAATGTGTAAATGAGTCACATTTTCTTTATCCATTTGTGGAGGCCTGGAAATGTTAGCCTATTTCCACATTGACTAAAGGTCAGAGAGTTGGGAATTGTTTCTAGTTCCTTCAAGGTTATAGTGCTTCTACCTCAGAAAAAGGTCCTACCTAGTTTTAATACAGAGTTCTGCTCTCTCAAGGTTATTGTCAACAGGTGTGACTAATTGCCAGACCTTCTGCTCCATAAATAGAGAAGTAGATCTATTACTACCTGAAACAAAAGTCTAAGTATTCAACTAAGTTCCAGTTCTCTTTATGGAAATAACTTGGGATTCCACTCAGGGAGTGGTTTGCCTACACAACATTTTGGTCTAAGGTGTGAGCATGACTTGACTTGTTTTGTTCTAGCAACAGAATGTTTAACAATGACTGTACCCATTACTTTCAATTGATATGTTCATTTCTTAGTATCATGTTAATGCAATCTTTTGTCTTGACCTTTTGGGGTCAAGGGTATTTTAAACAGTTGAAAATTCAACAAGGGTAAATTTTCAGTACTCATGGAAATTCCCTCCAGATACTATTCTATGTTTCTCCATTTTATTATTTTCATTTGCATCTTCATATTCTTTACTATATTTCTTTTTGTTTGTTTGATTTTTGTTTGTTTGTTTTTTTTTTTGAGACAAGGTTTCTCTGTGTAGACAAGGCTAGCCTCAAACTCACAGAGATCCACCTGCCTCTGCCTCCCAAGTGCTGGGATTAAAGGTGTGTACTACTACTGCCTGGCATCTTTACTATATTTCTAATACTCATGCCCTTACCCTGACAAGAGGTATTATTGTTGAGGCTGGTACCCAACATCTACTCTTTGGTTGAGGGTTTTTTTCCAGGTTCTGGCTATTACAAATAATGCCACTATGACCATAGATGTACAAATGGCCTTGTAGTATATTTGAGCATGTTTGGGTATATGCCCAAGAGTGATATTGCTAGGTTCTGAGGTAGATTGAGTCTCAGTTTTCCGAGAAATTGCCATACTGATTTTCAGAGGGGTTGAACAAGCTAACATTCCCACCAGCAATGGAGAACTGTTCCCCTAATTCCACATCTTCTACAGTATAAGCTATCATTGGTGATTTTGATCTTATTCATTCTAACTGGTGTAGGATGGTATCTCAGAATCATTTTGACTTGCATTTCCCTGATGGCTAAGGATGATGAACATTTCCTTAAGTATCTTTTGATCATTGTGATTCTTCTGTTGAGAATTCTCTGTTTAGATGTGTACCCCATATTTAATTGGATTATTTGAAATTTTGATGTCTAATTTCTTCAGTTCTTTTTATATTTTGGAGGTTAGTCCTCTGTCTGATGTGGGGTTGGTGAAAATATTTTCTCATTCATAGGCTGACTTTTTGTCTTATTGACTGTGTCCTTTGCTTAACAGAAGTTTTGCAGTTTCAGGAGGTCCCATTTATTAATTGTTGGTCTCAGTGTCTGTGTTACTGGTGTTATATTAAGAAAGTAGTTTTCTGTGTCCATGCATTGAAGGGTACTTCAAACTTTTTTTTGTATCATGTTTAGTGTAGTTGGATTTATAATGAGATCTTTTTTTTTTTTTTTTTTTTTTTTGGTTTTTCGAGACAGGGTTTCTCTGTGGCATTGGAGCCTGTCCTGGAACTAGCTCTGTAGACCAGGCTGGTCTCGAACTCACAGAGATCCGCCTGCCTCTGCCTCCCGAGTGCTGGGATTAAAGGCGTGCGCCACCATCGCCCGGCTCAATAATGAGATCTTTAATCCATTTGGAATTGAGTTTTTTCATGGGGATAGATATAGACCTATTTGCATTCTTTTATATGTTGATACCCAGTTATGCCAGCACCATTTGTTGAAGATGCTTTCTTTTTTACATTGTTTAATTTTAGTTTCTTTGTCAAAAGTTAGGTGTTTATAAGTCTATGGATTAATATCTGGGTCTTTAATTCAATTCCATTGGTCAACCTGTCAGGTTTTAGACCAATACAAAGCTATTTTCATTACAGTAACTCTATAATAGAGTTTGATGTAAGGGATGGTGAAACCTCTGGAAATTTCTTTATTGTACAGGATTGTTTTGTTTTTTTTTTTCTGAGTTTTTTGTTTTTTCATATGAGGTTGATTATTGTTCTTTTGAGGTCTTTGAAGAATTGAGTTGAAATTTTGATGGGGATTGCATTGAATTTATAGACTGCTGTTGGTAAGATTGTCATTTTTATTAGGTTGATCCTACCTATTCAAGACCATGGGAGATCTTTCCATTTTCTCATATCTTCTCCAATTTCTTTCTTCAAACATTTAAAGTTCTTGTCAAAAAGATCAAATGATTCAGCCACACGGCATGGCTGACACTTTCAGGTTCTAGGGTCATGCACACGTGGACAAGCCCTAATGACCCCGGGGGAACTTAAAGGACACTGCATTACCCACATGTGGTGTGGTTGCATCACCTGCATTGACACAACTATGTGAGCTCTTGCATGCATGCATAAGCGCCACCATTTGTGTATTATGTAACCACATCATCACTTTGTGCACATGCACTAGACAGCCCTTAAAATCTGGACATGCCATCCTCAGCCCTTTCTCTCTCTCTCTCTCTCTCTCTCTCTCTCTCTCTCTGCATACCAACCTCACAAGGTCTGCACAGTCCCTGCCAATAAACTCCTAAGCAGGTTTGTTGTGTGTTCTGAATTTCCTTCTCACTTGTGCCAGGTAATTTCATTGGTACCATGTGAGGCTCTCCAACCCCTCTCCTGGGGTCAGGATTTGGAACTGGGTATTTTGTCCACAACAACCATATGTTCCATCTAAGTGTGACCTCTATGCACACCACCAGCATCAATTGGTGAGTTTCCCCATTCTCATCAGCTTAACCATTTCTCCAAACCCAAGGAATTGACCATTGAGCTCCCAAAAATCTTCTGGTGTTCCTCAGAATTGGGGGGACAGCTCCCAACCATGGCCTTCATGGCTATGATTGAGCCCTTCACTGACATTCATCCCTATAAGCCTTGTGGTGTTGTTGTTCTCATGGGTTTTCATAGTTTCAGCTGAGGGTAGCAACCCATCTAAGACCATCAATCCAGACTCCCCAATGGGATGTCTTTTAGAGGCCCTGAAACCCTAGGCCTTAATGCCCTACTTACAGATTTCCATACTTGTCCATCTTTGCTTAAAAAATGGCTTTGTTACAATTTAGATAAAAATTTAAAGTGGCTGTCTAATGGCACCTTTGATCCTGATATTTTACAAAAGCTTTCTAACTACAGTAAGCACACAAACAAATGGAAGGAGTTTCCTCATATCCAAACCCTTTGGTTCTCCTGATAGTCTAGAGAACCAAACACAAATGCATTCTTACTGTTTGACAGACAAAGATGACAGCAGACACAGATAGAAGGACATACCACAAAATTGAAAACAGTCAGGAAAAATAAAAATCTAATGGCTATTTCATATCATACAAAAAGTCCAGCTGCATAGAAGTGCTAACTGTAACCAGGAATGATGGCACAGGCCTTAGTCCCAGGCATTTGGGAGGCTGAGGCAGGATAATTTCATGAGTCAAAGAGTTTCAGAGTTTTATAGATAACATAGAAGGGCAGCTTTTCAAAGACAAAATTCACTAAATGTAGAGAACAAACCCTTTAAAATACCATAACACCAGTCTCCAAACAACTGCCCTCCTTTTTTTCAGATTCAATATGTACAGAAAGTTTTTTTTAGCTTTCTTTTTATTTGACCTTTGTATCTTTCATATCAGGCACCTTGAACCCATTTATTTCTTGTCCCTTTGTATCTGCCCTTGCAACCTCCCCCTCCAAATTAAAAACAAAAACAAAATCTAAGAGCATAAAAAGAAAAGAAAAGAAAAGAAAAGAAAGAAAGAAAGAAAGAAAGAAAGAAAGAAAGAAAGGAGAATAAAATCTTATCATAGTGAGTCATGCAGTAAACTCTTTTATGCATGTATCTTTATGTGTTCATTACAGAGTCATTGGTCTGGCTTAAGGCCTCTGGTTTCTACTACACTATTGATGCTGAGGTCTCACTGGAATGGCTCTTAGATATTCTGCTGTTGCCCCTGTCATGGAGATCCTGCAGCTTTGGGTCTATAGGACTGGCCACTTCACGTGCTCCAACAGATTATATGTGGGTCAATGTAGTAGGCCAACTCATAACCCTGGTTCTGGGCCTGAGCAGTTGCAGGGTTTATCAGTTCTCCAGTCTTCATCGCGAGGGTGAGTTCTTCAGCATTATCTATGCTTGTTCACCCCTTGCAATGATGAGCAAGGTATGTAGGGTGGGGCAGTTCTTCTTTTTTCACATCCTCAGGGTTAGCTATCCCAAGTATATACCTCTCCCAAGTGCTCCAGCTGATGAGGGACAGGGACAGCTCTCCTGCTTTTATGATCTCAGTGCCAGTTCTGACATGGCCAGATGGCCCACACTCATGATCTTGGGTGGCTCTCCCACACCCCAATCAAAAGGATCAGCTCTGTGGTGTTACTCAGGTGAGGTTCAGGGTCCACTCTCCTGAGAGCTGAAGCTGATAGTGATAAGCATCAGCTTTGTCACCTACCACAGTTGGCAGCAGCAATGTGGAGAGGGAATTTATCCCTTGTTCTCACCACTACAAAGAAAAAAATCTTAAAGGGATAATTAATGAAACGGAGTAATTAAAGTCTAGTTTTTATTTTTAAAGACTATTATAATTTAAACATAGGAATTTATTTTTATTTTCTGATTTTTCAATACAGGATTTCTTTGTGTATCTTTGGAACTTGTCCTAGCACTAGCTCTATAGACCAGGCTGGTCTTGAACTCACAGAGATCTGCCTGTCTCTGCCTCCCAGTGCTGGGATTAAAGGCATGTGGCACCACCACCCAGTGAAATATAGGAATTTCTGTTCAAAGTTGTTAAGATTTTATATGGAGCAGAACAAAAAGACAGAATACTTATAAACCGACAAAGATTAATATTATAGCTTTACTTCACACATCCTGAAAAAAGGAAAAAGATATATAGAAGAAAGACTGCTCCAAGGGAGCAACAGGAACTCCTCTAGAGCTGGGAAAGCATACTCTTTAGCATCAAGAATGGCTTTACAATGCTCTGGAAAATTACCAAAAGAAAAAAGAAAGAAAGAAAGAAAGAAAGAAAGAAAGAAAGAAAGAAAGAAAGAAGAAATAGAAAAAAAGAAAGAGAGAGAAAGGAAGGAGGGAAGAAATATAGAGGGCAATCTAACATTAACAAATAATTGCTTCAACATACCAATATTCACAAACAGCTAAATGCTCATCATAACATTTTTCATACAATAAAATCTGACCATCATAGTTGCCCACCCATAATCTCAACATGTGAGAAATGAGGAGAAAATCGGAATTTCAGAGGCTACATAAGACTGTTTTTAAACAAAATAAATTGCCTGAAAGTATACTTTAGATTTTATTATAAATAATTATGGTAGAATGGTTATGCAAAACAAAATTATGCAAAAGTGTCCTCAATTGTGCCACAGTCATGTTATTAACTATGAAAACAAGGTATAGAAAAAAAGCAAGCAGTTTCCAGAAGGACACACAGTATCTGTATGCAGTGCATTTGTAAATGGACATGCTACATTTTGTGAATATGAGTGTGCAATTGATACTATGTAAACAGATGCCAAATAAGGAAGGAGCAATGTGCATCATTTCCATATCACCATGATTTCTGAATACTTAGTAACAGCTGAAGCTAGTGGGGAAAATATTAACATTTGATGAGGCTGCCTGGTGCATCCATGGATATTTGTTATGCAATTCTTTAGAACTTTGGGTTTTTAAGTATTTTACAAATATTTGGGGGAACAAAAAGGTGGAATGCATTTTGTGGAAATCAAATATAAGTAAATACAATAGTGTGTATCCTAGCTAAGGATTGGCCTAAACCTTGAAACTAAGACACCAACATTTGTAGTTTACTCCTAGCTCTTGCAGGACTCTCTCAAGAGTGTTCCTGCTTTCACCATAATCAGTCTTTGGCTCCAGCCTTGTTTTGATATCAATGAAATGCACTTAATATATATACTCCTTTGTTTCTTTTTCAAGTCTGCAATAAGTTTTTTACAAAGCCTTCTGATTTCAACAGATTCTTTTAGTCCAATATAGCATTTGTTTAAATCCTTTGAAAGACAAGTTCTTGATTTCTCCGCTCAGGTACATCTCTGGTTTTGAAGTAGTTGTGACCCATTTATACTCTAGAACCCTTCATAGCTATTAGATGAATCCTGGCCAGGTTATTTTCACATGGAAATACCAAATATAATTAGGAGTAAAAGAAGCAAGTCTTTTCCCCAATAATTTTTTCTTATAGCAGTCCTCATATGTTGTGGTTGCTGACATCCATTCTGACCAAAGAGAAGGTATGAGCTATCATCTTCAAAATGTGACAACAGAAACTCCTAAAATGTCATGGGCAAAGCTTCGGCTCTAATATTTAATGCAAACACAAATGGAATATAGAATTTTATGACTGGTAGATTTTAACATTCAAAAAATTGCATGGAGAGAACAAAATTAGAAAGGAATAGAGAAATGAAAATAGATTTTAAAAATATGTCAGAATTGTGGGTAAATGTCTCCTCTTTTGTATTCCATCAACAGTTATATATTTGTATAACAAGTTATTTCATGTGATTACAAAGAACAGTTCATCTCCAGACAAATAGAAGCAATCTGCAATCTTTCTTGTAATGAACAGTGAGTTTTTTCTAAGTTAATAATGGGCTTCAATTTTATTGTCAGAATGAAAGTTCTTTGTAATTCCAAGACAACTATTTCTCAGAGCCCAGGGATAAAGTGCCCTGGAATAAGTAAGATAGAGAGCACTGCTACATTACTAATTTTTTTTCTGAAATTTTCCTTCTACCTTGCTCTTCATTGCTTTTGAATTAAATACTTCATTTGCATTGTAGGAATGGTGATCACATGTTGCTAATATTACCAAAGTTGTAGGTAGAACTTTCTCTCCCACCTGGTTCCACAACCATTCAGTTCCAAAGAAACACATAGAGGCTTTTGTCAATTTAAATTGTTTGGTCAAGTAGCTCAGGCTTATTATTAACTAGCTCTTACAACTTAAATTAACCCACAATTCTTATCTATGATTACCACATGGCTTGATACTTCTTATCATGCAGCATTCTCATCTTGCTTCCTCTGCATTTTGGTGGCAACTGCATCTTGCCTTTCCTCTTCACAGAATTCTCTTAGTCTGAATGCCCTGATTACTGGTGAATGAGCATTTTATTAAACCTATATGAGTGACAAATATTTACAGAGTACAAAAGCACTAACCCATAGCCAAAAGTAGTTAATGTTAGTATAAACAATCACTTGATTCAATCATTTGAGTATTGAGACCCTTTTTGGTAGAACCACCAAAGGCTAGTAAAACCTACAACAGGAAAATAAAACAATTGTAGGGGCAGGAATATGACAATTGGTACAAATGATAGACTTTGGCAGTCACAAGTCCTTTGTTCCAGGCTTGGGCTCTGCTGCTAGGTGAGAATTTTGAGCATGCTGGTCATTCCTTCTATGTTTACCTTCCATCTGGGGGGAGTAAAGAGGGATGGCCAGTGTTCACCGAACTGAATAAATTGAGATAGTATATGTAACAGGTGGCAGGGACTGACCCAGCTAGAAGTAGCAGAATTTATTTCTACTTGACTCTTACCTAGAAATCTATTAAACATAGTCACTAAGTAAATGTATAGGCCATTTCCAAGCAAACATTCAGGTAGCATGGTAATTGTCATGAAATGTAATGGCCAAGGATTTGGCAAGTCTGGAGAATACCATTATTTACAAAGTAACCATAAATATGGATATATAGTAGGGTTTAATTCTCATATCTTTTTCTACCTTGAACAAATTTTTATATTTGACCACTCTACCACAATGGTTTGAGCTCATTATAGTCTGTAATTATCTCAGACATGCTTATGAGTGGTATTATTTCAGTACCCCACATGATCCAAGAGGTAAACAATCCTAAACTAATAGTTTCTCAGCATAATTAAAATGAACGGCAGGATGTAGTCTTATTTGTTACTTTTTCCCTGTTACTGTAATAGAATACCCAGACAAAATTTCTTAAGGGTGGGAGGTTTTACCCAGGTTTATTGTTTGAAATAATACAATGCATCATGACAGAGAAGACATGGCAATAAAATCTTGAAGCAACTGATCACACTGCTATTGCAGTCAGAAAACAGAGATTGAAAGTGCCTGTGCTCAGTTTGTCTTCTTACATTCAGATCCCAATACCTCCCACAGTTAAGGAGAGTCATATCTTCAGAAGTTACTATTCTCTAGATAATCCTTCACAGGTAAACTTAAAGTCTTATCTTCTATATGTTTGTGTATCCTGTCAAGTTGGAAATCAATATTAACCATTACTAGAACCACCTCTGCCCCACTGTTATGGAGCAGAAAAATTTGAGGTGTAATGAAGGCTCAGTTAAATGTAGAAGCTAGAAGGAACTTTCTGTTGATGCTGCCACTGTAACCCAAGAGTCACTACCTTATCTTTCTGTTTTTGTTTAGCTATGACTAAGATACCAGAGAGAGCAATACAAAGAAAGAAGGACTTATTTTAGCTAATTGTTTGAAATCAGTCTGTCTTTGCTTGGCCCATTTGATTTTACAAAATATGCTGGTTCCTCAGTTCTGATAATCAAAAAGCTAAGAGAGTAACCATGAAGTCTTCAGAAACGTGAACCCTAGTGTTTCATTTCCAATATCTTTTCAACGTTTTCATCACTTCTCAAAATAGTACCACCAGCTGATGTGGGAGTCTCCTCTGTGTGCTGTAATTAACATAAATGAATAAAAAAATGCCTTGTCCTGATGATAGGGCAGAACTTAGGAAGGTAGAGGGACTGAACTTAATGCTGGGAGAAAGAAGTGTGGAGTCAGAGAGTCACCATGGATATCCTACCAGAGTAAGACATACACATGAAACTTAGCCAGTAAGCCACAACCACATGGCGATACACAAATTAATAGAAATGTGCTAAACTATGATGTAAGAGTTAGCCAATAAGAAGTTAGAGCCAATGGGCCAAACAGTGTTTTAATGAATACAGTTTCTGTGTGATTATTTTATTCTGGGCAGCAGGGGCAAACAAGCAGCCTCCTTCTTCCAACAACCAGCTGAGAACCAGAAGTAGAACTAAGCTCCCAACAGAGAACATGATGTGGGATGTTCTTCCATAGTAAGAGGCCTGCTTGTTCAATCTTCGCTGTCCAGACCTGAATAATAAGACAAAAACTATATCAATTACAATACTGCTTGGTCTATTAGCTTAAGCTTCTTAACTAGCTCTACTTCTTAAGTTAACACATTTTTAATAATCTGTGTAACACCATGTGGCTGTGGCTTATTGGCCAAAGTTTTGGTGTCTGTCTCCATTGGCAGCTTCAAGGCACCTTCCTAACTCTGCCTACTTTCCTTCTCTGTCTGCTTGGAATTCCTGTCTTACTCTATCCTACCCTACCATAGGCCAACACAGCTATATTCATTAAGCAATAAAAGCAACACATAGAAAGAAGGTAGGCGCTCTGTTTTCGAGCTACCCAAACAGCACGGAGACCTGATCTCGGTGCTAGGAGAGCCAGCAAGGGGTGAGTTGCTGATCCCGTGGCTTCAGCCCGGGACTGGGAACTTGGAAGTTCCTCAACCCCCTATCCTTCCTGGGCTCTCTGCAGGGCCTC
>JABTXL010001671.1:10162683-10301168 GCA_025134845.1 Neodon shergylaensis
ACTGATCAAAGAAAACAGCAAGTCCAACAAACTTTCATCACAAAACATTCAGGAAATCTGGGACACAATAAAAAGACCAAACCTAAGAATAATAGGTGTAGAAGAAGGGGAAGAAGTGCAGCTCAACGGTCCAGAAAATATATTTAATAAAATATATTTAATAAAACTTTCCCAACCTAAAGAAAGATATACCTATGAAGGTTCAAGAAGCATACAGAACACCAAATAGGCTGGATCAAAAAAAAAAACATCCCCTCGCCATATAATAATCAAAACACTAAGCATACAGAATAAAGAAAGAATATTAAGAGCTGCAAAGGAAAAAGGCCAAGTTACTTATAAAGGTAAACCTATCAGACTTACACCTGACTTCTCCATGGAAACCATGAAAGCCAGAAGGGCCTGGATAG
This sequence comes from Neodon shergylaensis, assembly GCA_025134845.1. Taxonomy (NCBI): domain Eukaryota; kingdom Metazoa; phylum Chordata; class Mammalia; order Rodentia; family Cricetidae; genus Neodon; species Neodon shergylaensis. The sequence goes on from JABTXL010001671.1 coordinate 10,163,094, forward strand.
ATGTATTGCAGAAACTAAGAAATTACGGATGCAAGCCCAGACTACTATACCCAGCCAAGCTTTCGTTCACTATAAATGGAGAAAATAAAACTTTCCAGGATAAAAACAAATTTAAACAATACGTAGCCACAAATCTAGCCTTACAGAAAGTAATAGAAGGAAAAGCACTAACCAAGGAGTCCAGCGATGACCACAATAACTCAGACATCTAGAGACCTTTCACCAACACAACTCAAGGTAGGGAAACACACAAACTCTACGACTAAAAAAATGACTGGAGTTAACAACCACTGGTCATTAATATCACTTAATATCAATGGACTCAACTCACCTATAAAAAGGCACAGGCTAAAAGATTGGATAAGAAACAGGATCCAACATTCTGCTGTTTACAAGAAACACACCTCAACCACAAAGACAGGCACCTACTCAGAGTAAAGGGCTGGGAAAAGGCTTATCAAGCAAATGGACCTAAGAAACAAGCAGGTGTGGCCATACTAATCTCTAACAAAGTGTACTTCAAACTTAAATCAATCAAAAGAGATGGAGAGGGGCATTTTATACTCATAACAGGGACAGTTCATCAGGATGAAGTCTCAATTCTGAATATCTATGCCCCTAATATAAAAGCACCCACATACATAAAAGAGACATTGCTAAAACTCAAGGCAGCCATCAAACCACACACACTAATAGTAGGAGACTTCAACACTCCTCTCTCACCAATGGACAGGTCAATCAGACAGAAACCTAACAGAGAAACAAGAGAATTAATGGAGGTAATGAAGCAAATGGACTTAACAGACATCTATAGAACATTCCACCCAAATAGGAAAGAATATACCTTCTTCTCTGCAGCTCATGGAACCTTCTCGAAAATTGACCACATAGTTGGTAACAAAGCAAACATCCACAATTAAAAAAAAATATTAGTAACCACCTGTGTCTTATCAGATCACCATGGACTAAAGTTAGAATTCAACAACAAGGCTACTTCCAGAAAGCCTACAAATGCATGGAAACTGAACAGTCAACTACTGAACCACACCTGGATCAAGGAAGAAATAAAGAAAGAAATTAAAGTCTTCCTGGAATTCAATGAAAATAAAGAAACAACATATTCAAACTTATGGGACACAATGAAAGCAGTCCTAAGAGGAAAGTTCATAGCACTAAGTGCCCACTTAAAGAAAACAGAGAAAGCACACATTGGAGACTTAACAGCCCACCTGAAAGCTCTAGAAAAAAAAGAAGCAGACTCACCTAGGAGGAGTAGAAGACTGGAAATAATCAAACTGAGGGCTGAAATCAACAAAATAGAAACGCAGAAAACAATCCAAAGAATCAATGAAACAAAAAGCTGGTTCCTGGAGAAAATCAACAAGATTGATAAACCTCTATCCAAACTAATTAAACGGCAGAGAGAGAATATGCAAATTAATAAGATCAGAAATGAAAAGGGGGACATAACCACAGACACAGAGGAAATTCAGAGAATCGTTAGATCTTACTACAAAAGCCTGTATGCCACAAAACTGGAAAATGTAAAAGAAATGGACACTTTTTTAGATAAATACCATTTACCAAAGTTAAACCAGGACCAGCTGAACAATCTAAATAGACCTGTTAGTCGTGAAGAATTAGAATTTGTTATCAAAAACCTCACTACCAAAAAGAGCCCAGGTCCAGATGGCTTCAATGCGGAATTCTACCAGAACTTCCAAGAAGACCTAATACCTATACTCCTTAATGTATTTCACAATATAGAAACAGAAGAGTCATTACCAAATTCCTTTTATGAAGCTACAGTTACTCTGATACCAAAACCACACAAAGACTCTACCAGGAAAGAGAATTACAGGCCAATCTCACTCATGAACATTGACGCAAAAATCCTCAACAAAATACTGGCAAACCGAATCCAAGAACACATTAGAAAAATTATCCATTATGATCAAGTAGGCTTTATCCCAGAGATGCAGGGCTGGTTCAACATACGAAAATCTATCAATGTAATTCATCATATAAATAAACTGAAAGAAAAAAACCATATGATCATTTCATTAGATGCTGAAAAAGCATTTGACAAAATTCAACATCCCTTTATGATAAAAGTCTTGGAGAGATTAGGGATACAAGGGTCATACCTAAATATAATAAAAGCTATATACAGCAAGCCGACAGCTAACATCAAATTAAACGGAGAGAAACTCAAAGCCATCCCACTAAACTCAGGAACACGACATGGCTGTCCACTCTCGCCATATCTCTTCAATATAGTGCTTGAAGTTCTAGCAATAGCAATAAGACAACATAAGGGGATCAAGGGATTCGAATTGGAAAAGAAGAAGTTAAACTTTTGTTATTTGCAGATGATATGATAGTGTACATAAGCGACCCCCAAAACTCCACCAAAGAACTCCTACAGCTGATAAACACCTTTAGTAATGTGGCAGGATACAAGATCAACTCCAAAAAATCAGTCGCCCTCTTATACACAAAGGATATGGAAGCAGAGAGGGAAATCAGAGAAACTTCACCTTTCACGATAGCCACAAACAGCATAAAATATCTTGGAGTAACTCTAACCAAGGAAGTAAAAGACCTATTTGACAAGAACTTTAAGGCATTGAAGAAAGAAATTGAAGAGAATACCAGAAAATGGAAGGATTTCCCTTGCTCTTGGATTGGGAGAATCAACATAGTAAAAATGGCAATTCTACCAAAGGCAATTTATAGATTCAATGCAATCCCCATCAAGATCCCAGCAAAATTCTTCACAGATCTTGAAAGGACAATAATCAACTTTATATGGAAAAACAAAAAACCCAGGATAGCCAAAACAATCCTATACAATAAAGGATCTTCTGGTGGCATCACCATCCCCGACTTCAAACTCTATTACAGAGCTACAGTAATGAAAACAGTGTGGTACTGGCATAAAAACAGAGAAGTCGATCAATGGAATCGAATAGAAGACCCAAATTTTAACCCACAAACCTATGATCACCTCATTTTCGATAAAGGAGCTAAAAGTATACAATGGAGGAAAGAAAGCATCTTCAACAAATGGTGCTGGCACAACTGGATATCAACCTGTAGAAGAATGAAAATAGACCCATATCTATCACCTTGCACAAAACTCAAGTCCAAATGGATCAAGGACCTCAATATTAGTCCGAGCACACTGAACCTGATAGAAGAGAAAGTGGGAAGCACCCTACAACAAATGGGCACAGGAGATCGCTTTCTAAGCATAACCCCAGCAGCACAGACATTAAGGGCAACATTGAATAAATGGGACCTACTAAAACTGAGAAGCTTCTGTAAAGCAAAGGACACTGTCACTAAGACAAAAAGGCAACCCACTGACTGGGAGAAGATCTTCACCAACCCGGCAACAGACAAAGGTCTGATCTCCAAAATTTATAGAGAACTCAAGAAACTAGACTTCAAAATGCTAATTAACCCAATTAAAAAATGGGGCACTGAACTGAACAGAGAATTCTCAACAGAAGAAGTTCAAATGGCCAAAAGACACTTAAGGTCATGCTCAACCTCCTTAGCGATTAGGGAGATGCAAATCAAATCAACTTTGAGATATCATCTTACACCTGTCAGAATGGCTAAAATCAAAAACACCAATGATAGCCTTTGCTGGAGAGGCTGTGGTGGAAGGGGTACCCTCATCCATTGCTGGTGGGAATGCAATCTCGTGCAACCACTTTGGAAGTCAGTGTTTCGGTTTCTCAGGAAATTCGGGATCAACCTACCCCTGGACCCAGCAATACCACTCTTGGGAATATACCCAAGAGATGCCCTATCACATGACAAAAGCATTTGTTCAGCTATGTTCATAGCAGTATTATTTGTAATAGCCAGAACCTGGAAACAACCTAGATGCCCTTCAATGGAAGAATGGATGAAGAAAGTGTGGAATATATACACATTAGAGTACTACGCTGCGGTAAAAAACAATGACTTCTCGAATTTTGCATGCAAATGGATGGAAATAGAAAACACTATCCTGAGTGAGGTATCCCAGACCCAAAGAGAGGAACATGGGATGTACTCACTCATAATTGGTTTCTAGCCAATGATGACGGTCACGGAGTATATGGTGGTGAACCTAGAGAGGCTAGATAGGAAGGTGAACCCAAGGAGAAACATATAATTATCCTCTTGGATACGGGAAGTAGACAAGATTGAGGGGAGAAGGTTTGGGACCTTGGGGGTGGGGTGGGATGGGAGTATCGGGGGATGGGGAGAGAAGGGTGAGACGGGGAGGATGAGGGAAACTTGGGGAAACAGGATGATTGGGATAAAGGAAGGTTGGATGGGGGAGCACGGAAGCTCAATTCTTAGTTAAGGGAGCCACCTTAGGGTTGGCAAGAGACTTGAACCTAGAGTGGCTCCCAGGAGCCCAAGGCGAGGTCCCCAGTTATTTCCTTGGGCCGCTGAGGATAGGGAACCTGAAATGACCCTGTCCTATGGCAATGCTGACGAATATCTTGCATATCACCATAGAACCTTCAGCTGGTGATGGATGGAGATAGTCACAGAGACCCACACTGGAGCACCGGACTGAGCTCCCAAGTTCCCAATGAGGAGCGGAAGGAGGGAGAACATGAGCAAGGAAGTCACGACCACGAGGGGTGCACCCAACCACTGAGACAGTGTGGCTGATCTATTGGGAGCTCACCAAGGCCAGCTGGACTGTGACGGAAGAAGCATGGGATAAGGCCAGACTCTCTGAACATGGCGAACAATGGGGGCTGATGAGAGGCCAAGGACAATGGCCCGGGGTTTTGGTCCTACTTCAAGTTCGGGCTTTGTGGGAGCCTAGCCACCTTGGATGTTCACCTTCCTGGGCATGGACAGAGGGGGGGGGGCTTGGACTTTCCACAGGGCGGGGAGCCCTGACTGCTCTTTGGACTGGAGAGGGAGGGGGAGAGGAGCGGGGGGGAGGGGGAGAGGGGTGGGACGAGGGGGAGGGAAGTGGGAGGCCGGGAGGAGGCGGAAACTTTTTTTTCTTTTCTTTTTCTCAATAAAAAAAAAATTTGAAAAAAAAAATTAAAAGGTAGATGATGCCAGAAAAAAAAAAAGCAACACATATACAGAAGAACTACCCACGACACCCTTCTGCATTGTTCTTATTGCCTAATGAATAATATATATATATATATATATATATATATATATATATATAGAGAGAGAGAGAGAGAGAGAGAGAGAGAGTGGAATCAGGGAGAAACCAGGTAGCTGCAAAAGGAAATAGACAGCGGATCCTTACCAGTAAGTCATAATCTTGTACAAACATACAGATTAACAGAAATGGGTTAGTTTAAGATGTCTGAGTTAGTTAATGAGAAGCATAAGCTATTGGCCAAGCAATGTTGTAATTAATGTAGTTTCTGTATAGAAACTTAAAAAATGGCATTCCAGCATGGGACAACTACATCTACATAAAAGCTGAGAGAACTTGGAAAGGAATTCTAGACTCAAAAGAACAGAGTTATGCACAGCTTCTTGGTAGCCACAGTTTTTTTTTTTTTCAGATAAACTGTTTGCTGGCAGCAATCAGGGGCATGGCTTCTTTAAGAGTAGTCTCCCTGACTCAGTGTTAACAACAAAAAAATTGCATTGCTTCTTTAAGATATGGCTTCCTGATTTGTGCTGGCAGAATGAGCTCTTGCACTTTTGGGTGGTTCTCCATTTAAATTGCATATTACAAATTGCTTAACGGCAACATAGACCCATTGCATCCCTGGAGCTGGAGTGGTGTACATGGATTGCAGAGGAAGTGAGCATGCCTCCACCACATTGGACTGGGTAGAACAAACAGGCAGGGCCCCAGTGTTGATTCTACTCATGCCTGCTTAACATTTTAAGAAGCATTCCTAGTCAGAAAATGATGACAGATAAGCAATAAAGACAGATTCAGACAGAAATAAACCTCTGAGTGGATCATAGTGTATTTAAAAAAAAATTTACAGAGGCTTGAGTGAAAGAAGAAAAAGTACAAACAGTTACAAAAATAAGCAAATGGTTTTTAAAAATAAAACAAATTCTTTAAAAAGACAGTAAAAGTAATATAAAAGAATACAGACAGTAATAGATTAAAGGAGTAAAGAAAAATAAGCCTCATAAAGATGGGAAAAAAGAACATTTGGATTATTTATATTAATGTGGTTTTTTTTGTATTTTTTCACTATAGAGAGACATTTGTTTATGGAGACTACTAAGTTAAACAAATATAAAAGGATCGTGACTTCAAAATTTGGCTCTAAAGAAATGTTACTTTGGGAAAGAGGTTCTGCTTTTGTTTCTGCAGAAGATGAGAAACTGTGAAGCCCCTCAATGCTAATGTGGTTTGATGGAACAAAACACTCACAAAGGTCTCTGTGAATCCTAAAATTACTTCATCCAATAAATAGCAGGAAGCGCTTTGGAGAAAACTATGCCCAAATTCTCAAAATGATTATTTGTAAATCTTTGTTTTCATTTAAAGAGGGTGGATTATAAGAGATTAATGGTCACAGTCAATTTCTGAAAAAAAAATAGGAGAGATATGATATAGACATGAGTACTTTGCAATGGTATGGATCTTGGTATATTGATAGAAATTTAAAATATATTTAGTTATATGTATTTCTGTTCTTGTTTAAGATATTATATTTAGAATGCTCATTTAAAATGTAATGTATAATTAAAAGTTGCAGATTAATAGGTAGTCACAATAGTCAAACTTATAGTCATGATAGTTATGTTTTATAGATGTACAGAGACATATTTCAGATGGATAATTATTCTTAAAAATGTTCAAGGACCTGTAGAACATGAAAGGTTTTAAGAACTTAGACTTTTCTTGACAGTGAGACATGCCTGATTCTGGCAGCACCAATTACTTCAAGAAGATGACGGGCTTTAAAGAGGCCATTTATGCAGGTTGCTAGCCATTTGGACAAGAAACTGCTCCTGCCTGGACTCCTTGATGGTATGCTGTATAAACTGGACATACAGGACCCACAGAAGGATGACTGCTGAACTTGACTAATGAAGGTTAGACAGTCCTTCTGTGTTCCTGCTTCATGAAAGAGTCTATCAGACATTCTGCAGGACACAGAAGAAAGCAACTAATTAACTTTGCCAGTACAAGGCAAAACAGATCTTTACATTTCCTGCATCATGGAAAACTCTGCCAGATACTATGGGCCTGTAGGCTGATAATGGATGACCCAGTGTTACAGAACTTTGGGTGACTGTCCAGGCAGTGAGATATCTCTGTCAATTTTGAAAGCTGCTTACAATGCACTTCCTGTTTACTTCTGAGGTCTTTGAAGAGTTGAAGACATATAGCTATATTTTTTCTTAGTTATGATAAAGGGTAAGTTAGATATAAAACTTTAGACTCAAAAAATAGGATAAATGATAGAGTATTTTTTAATTTGCCAAATGTAAATGGACTAAATATTGCAACTATAATTCTTGCTTGATAACTATTTTATATATGTAATTTTACTATATTAAAGTTAAAATATTTCTTTTTAATTAGACAGAAAAGGGGAGATTATGTGGAACATTCTTCTGTATATGTGTTGTTTCTATTGGCTAATGAATAAAGCTTTTTTGGCCAGTGGCTTAGCAGAATATTGCATTGCTGGAAGAGATATATAAAGAGATTAGATGAAGTCAAGGAGACACCATGCAGCTGCTAAAGGAGATAGACACTGGATCCTTACCAGTAAGCCACAGCCTCTTGCTGCTACACAGATTAGCAGAAATGTGTTATTTTAAGATATGTGTTAGTTAATTGGAAGCCTAAGCTATTAACTAAGCAATGCTGTAATTAATATAGTTTCAGTTTGATTATTCAGGTCTAAGCAACTGGGAAACAAAGGAGTAGTCTCTGCCTACAAGGACATTTCATTTCAGTCATATTATTTCCCTTCTTTCCATTTCTCAGAATCCATAAGTGCATATTCACAAATGTTCATTGATGACCAAGGAAGTAAAAAGGAAGTTGATGCTGACAAGAACTTAGAAAAAAATCAGGTCTTGTAGATGACTCTTCCCTAAGGTGTTTCAAGGACACTGTCAGAATGTCATCCCACATTCTGGTGGGATGCTGGCTCAGCTGTAGGCTTCATAATAAAGCCTTTCTCGCCTTCAGGTCTCAGTTTGCTTATTCTGTCTGAACTTTGCTTATTTTCATTAAAAAAATATAATTAACTTTTACATTAAGTATTTTATCTTCTTCCCAGATATGTTTTCCCATTTTCATGAGAAATAATTCCCAGAAAATCTTTTGAGAATTAAATAACACTGCAAGTAAAAGAATAGAGATCTTTGAGGAATGGTTTCATGTTGCCCATCTTAAGTAATCACCGGTATCTGGGACTACCATATATATGTGTCCTATTGCATCATTGTGAGACATCTAAAAATTACAATATTGGTAGGTTGTTATGGAAAGAGAATGATGGAGTGGAAGCCATGGGAAGTATGCAGTGTAATCTGTTCAGCATTCCAGTGTCTCAAAGGCCTAAGTCAACACACAATCTCAATGTTTAATGTCTTTCAAATTGACTTCTTATGATCACTGTGAATATTATTTATTTTATATTTTATTTTATTTATTTTTTAGTAATTTTATGTATGAATGCAGTATATTTAGATTACATTCAACTCATTTTCCCATCTCAAACCTCTTGTATCTCCTATCTTCATCCTTTCATTTTCTCATCTTCCTTCTCTCCCTTCTCCTCTCCTCTTCTCCTCTTTCCTCCCTAAATTCAACATCAGTCTTTTTGTGAGGTCTGTATGAAAATATTCTAAAGGAAGTCACAATTGTACACATAGTCATTACTATTTTCAGGCTTCAAGTTTTGTTTAGAGTGGATTTTTTTAATTACAATTAAGTTTTACTTACCATAGTTGTCATTTCTTGCTTACTTCTGCAAACCCCAAATGTTGGAGGGAGGCCCCTTGTTAGTTCCCAACTGCTAAGTCCCAAAATAATCACACAGAAACTATATTATTTAAATTACTGCCTGGCCCATTAGGCCTTATTGGCTAACTTTTGCATATTAACTTAACCCATCTACATTAATCTGTGTATCATCATGTGATTGTAGCCTACCAGCAAAGTTTCAGCACATCTGTCTCCAGGAGAAGGGTCCATGGCTTCTCTCTGACTCCATCCTTTTTTCTCCCAACATTCAGTTTAGTTTTCCCTGCCCACCTAGGTTCTGCCCTATCAACAGGCCAAGGCAGTTTCTTTATTCATTAATGGTAATCATAGCATACAGAGGGGCCTCACATCACCTCCCCTTTTCTGTTTAAATAAAAAAGAAGATTTTAACTTTAACATGGTAAAATTACATATAGCAAAACAGGTATCAAGCAATAATTACAGTTACAATATTTATATCTATTTTATTTTTTATCATAACTAAGAAAAAATTAACAGAGACATCTCACTGCCTGGACAGTCATCTAAAGTTTTCCTGTGTCTTTAAAGTATCTATCTTTAGCCTACAGGCCCATAGTATCCAGCAAACTCTCCCACGAAACAGGAAATTTCAAAGACAGTTCCACCTATATTGTCAGATTGTCAGTCACTTTCTTTTGTGTCCTGCAGAATATCTAACAGATTCTTTCATGAAGCAGGAATCCCGAAGGATCATCATACCTTTAGGCAAGTTTCAGTAGTCATTTGTCTGTGGGTCCTGCATGTACAGTTTATCAAATAGTCCAGGCAAGAACAGTTTCTTGCCCAAATGTTTAACCAGTTCCATAAAGAGCCTCTTTGATGTCCATCTTTCTCTTGAAGTAATTGGTGTTGCCAGGAGGAGATGTATCTCATTGTCATGATAAGTTTTAAGTTATTAAAATACTCTAAATGTCATATTCTGTAGTCTTTAAAAAATTTGAAGAATCCCTATCTATCAGAAATACATCTCTGTATATCTAGAAAATCTAACTAGCATGACTACAAGCTTGACTATTATAGATGACTCTCTCTCTATTTACCTATATTTCTTAATTATACATTACATTTTTTTTTGTTTTGTTTTGTTTTTTTTTGTTTTTCGAGACAGGGTTTCTCTGTAGCTTTGGAGCCTGTCCTGGAACTAGCTCTTGTAGACCAGGCTGGCCTAGAACTCACAAAGATCCACCTGTCTCTGCCTCCCGAGTGCTGGGATTAAAGGCGTGCACCACCACCGCCTGGTTACATTACATTTTTAAATGAACTACAGTCACAATACATAGTCAAGAGCAGAAATATATATGTATGTATATATACATATAACAAAATTGACCTAAAATTTGTATCAATAAACCAAGATCATACCAATGCAAATCTCTATAGCATATCCCCTTTAAATGTAAACAAACATTTATAAACAATATTAAGGAATTTGGGAGTAATTCTCTAGAGTATTTCCTGCTGTTTGGGGGTGTTGTTGATCTGGTTTTTCATGGTGTATCCTGTGTGCTATGTTCATCTCAGTTGGCAGTTAGGCAAAGGAATTTGGAGGTGGTGATAGCCCTAGCTAAAAATACAGAAAGAGAATAAAATAGATGAGTATCTCTTTCATCTTGATCATACCTTTAGGTTTCATTCCCAACAAGTTTTCTGTACGGTAATGCTTTCAAAAATAACTATGAGGCTGGAGAGATGGCTTAGTGGTTAAGAGCACTACGTGCTTTGTCAGAGATCCTGGGTTCAATTTCCAGTCCCCATGGTATAGTTCACAACTATGTATTACTCCAGTCCTAGAGATCTGATAACTCCTCATGGCCTCCATCAATACCAGACACACGTGTGGTATAAAACAATACATGCAGATAAAATATTCAGATGCAAATACTAAAAAAAAAAGCTTCAAAAATGTTTTTAAGTTACTAGAAAAGGTACTAGTTGCTCCTATATTCCTAGTTGTCTTGTTCCCTTTTTGCAAACCCCTCAACAAAACACTCTAAGTATCAGAGCTGGTATATCTTATAATGCATATCTTGTAAAAACTGAGAGCCAAATAAAGTATAAGCCCCAATGATACCCTTGTGATTGTGCCAATTAAAGTTGTTTCCATGTCATTAAATTTGTTTGTGGCTTAAGAAAGTTCATGTGCCCTGCTGGGAATGCAGATACCTGACATATCCAAACTGCAGATATAGTTTAGATTTCTAACATCTAAGCCAACTAAGGTGTCTAATTTTCCACCATGTCTGGCCACTGCGCTGATTAGTCAGTTAATTAATTATAGTTAGTTTATTTCTTTTTTGTCAACCTGATAGAAGCTAGAGTCATTTGGAAAGAGGAAACCTCAACTGAGAAAATGTCGCCAACAGACTGGCCTGTGGGAAGGTCTGTAGGACATTTTCTTGATTCAAGATTATTGTAGGAGTGCTCAGCCCATATTTCAAACTCCATTAAAGTAATTCAGGATTTGCTACTGCAGTCACCCATTTAATTATCCTTCTAGTTATCATGAATATACCTTTTCAGAAACAATATTTTTAGGAAAACATGTCACTCTATGATTTTCTGGATTTTTAATTTTCTGCACAGAGTGGAACATTAGTCCCCAGCCTATTCTTGCAGTTATCCAGTGTAGAGTCACCTCCCATTCCATTTTCCTGTCTTTCTGGACACAGAACAAACAGTATGACTGAGACTGCTTTCAATCCTCAGATGACAGAAGGACACCCTCTTTTTCTGCTCATAGAGCTGTTTCTTTGTCCCTTTCCAGCAGTGCTTTTCCACCTGCACAAAATGCCAACCACTTCTTGGCGGAGTGGGGCATTCAGGGTGTGTGGTGTTGCAACTTTAGTAGCAGAAGCCAAAAAATAACTGTTTCACCATAAATACAAAATCTAGTAGGCCTGGTGTGAGTTCTAGGCACCTGGGGCCTCACCACATGGCAATCCTATTTTCCCTCTGCCTTCTGAGCCTGGCCACATGGCCTGTCTTACTGCCTCTGTTTCCTGCTGGGACTTCATCCCTTTGCTGAGTTCCAGCACTGTGTACCCAGGCCTTCCACATTGCTCCACTCCTCAAAGACTTTTCCCCTGGGGAGAAGAAACATGCTATATGGTCTCACTTTCCCTCTCTCCTTGCTGCTGACAGTTGCTGACTTCCCCACAACTGGCTCCACTTCTGTCTGAACACAGACTCCCAGAGGAATGTCATCCATACAACCTTAAATACACCCTGGTGGGGAACAGTAACTGAGCCAGTTTGTCCCTTTTCATCTGTCAGCATGCAGGGAGAAAGCAGAGATGGTTCTTATCCCCTTCAAGTATTGAATAACCACAATCTGTGACCAATTCCACACAGATGAGGAATCTAAGACTCCTGTGAAAGGCTAAGGCAAAATTCAATGGGATAATTATACACTATAGGTTTTAGTTCTATAATACTTGCCATATACCCAGTATACAAGAGGGATATCTCTATGATACATTCTCATTTCAAAGATTTTTCCCTCATCAATATAAGTCTCACCATTCCTATATAACGACTAACATATCAGAAGCTGGAGTACTCACTACTGTAAATCAGGAACTGTGTTCACTGGCAGAGAAGGGAGACCCAAGTAGCTATTTTTGCCTTTCCTGTTTACATAAGCAATGTTGTCTGATTGTTGACTTGAATCCGTCACCAGCCTTCTTCAAAATAGTTCTTAATATTTGAAGTTTCTTCAGCTAGGTTTTGTGTATTTTCATTTTTGTTGTTGTTCAACCAAAATTTTTTATTGAAAAAATGTTTACATAGAATATTTTTTTCCTTTCCCAACTCGTCCCAGATCCTCCTCAACTGCCTGCCTACCCACTCACACTGTTTCTTTCTTTCTCTTTAAAAAATTAAACTACAAAGCACAAACACACACACGCCATAAAAACACAAAACCAGAAACTAAAATAAGCAAGTAAAAGAATAAGTGAACAATCAAATAAAGCTATATGAGATAAAAATTCTATTAAAATATTATTTAATTCACTTTGTTTTAGGCATCTACTTCTGGGAATGGGGTCTCCTATATCAGGTAAGATTTCATTAGAGAAAACAAATTTTCCCTTTGCAAGAGGAATTTTCCCTTTGCAAGAGGATACCAATTGCAAATCCTCTGGGTTAGATGTGGGAACCCATACCCACTTCTCTCTCTCTCAGCATTTGGATCCTGTCTGGCTTGAACCTGTGCATGCAGTTCCTCTTCATGCTGCTAATGTCTCTGTGACATTATATGAGCATCATTCCCATAATGTCTGGAAGTCTCCTTAGTATCATCCATCCCTGATGTCTCTTACAATCTTTTGGCCTGCTTGTCCACATACTCTAAACCTTGAGGGGAGGGTTGGATAGAAAAACCCCATTTTGAACTGAGTGCTGCAATATCTATCACTCTTATTCATACTATCTAGTTGTTGGTCTCAGTAAGGGTTCTTGAGGATTTTCAATAGGAAAAATATGGGACTACCAGCTCATGACTAGAACATGGCGTAGTGGTATAGAAGAAGTCTATAAGAGGATATTATGAGAATGAAACTTTAGGGGAAAGTTCCTTGAACTCTGCTAGTAAAATGTTAGATATAATATTTAAAAACCTCTGATGTCACCCAGGCTCCCAATGGATGAATTTCTCACAATTTCTAAATTATGATTTTCTATTTAATCTATGTGCCATATATCTATGTATGTATATAGATATGTGTGCCATAAGCACAGCATAACCTTCCAGAACTTAAGCAAGAATCCTCTAACAGTGCTGTGGAAATTGTGGAATGATTAAAAAATAATAAAGTCTGGTAAAACAGGTGTTTCCAAAGCAGGTTCAGTCTTCAACAGGGAAACCTTTTCATTCCTCTACGTGTGCTTCTCTAGTATTTCCACTGAAATTGCAAGAAGTTACTTTGACTTGTGAATCCAAAATGGGGGCACAGCAGTTGTTTACTGTCCTCTGGCAAAAGAATTGTTTTCTCATCTGTCTCTTTTCTCTGCTCAGACATCCATGAGTTGTTTCTTCCAAACTTTTTGAATTTTATTTTAATCATTTTTTAACAGAAATAACAGTAAATATATTTCATTTAAATAATTGGGTATCACATTGGAGCACCGGACTGAGCTCCTAAGGTCCAAATGAGGAGCAGAAGGAGGGAGATCATGAGCAAGGAAGTCAGGACTGCGAAGGGTGCACCCACCCACTGAGACAGTGGGGCTGATCTATTGGGAGCTCACCAAGGCCAGCTAGACTGGGACTGAAAAAGCATGGGATAAAACCGGACTCTCTGAATATGGCGGACAATGAGGGCTGATGAGAAACCAAGGACAATGGCACTGGGTTTTGATCTTATTGCATGAACTGGCTTTGTGGGAGCCTAACCTGTTTGGATGCTCACCTTCCTAGACCTGGATAAAGGGGGGAGGACCTTGGACTTCCCACAGGGCAGGGAACCCTGACTGCTCTTTGGACTGGAGAGGGAGGGGGAAAGGAGTTGGGGAGGGAGAGAGAAGTGGGGGGAGGGGAAGAGGAGTGGGGGAGGGGGAGAGAAGTGGGCGGAGGGGGAGAGGAGTGGGGGGAGGGGGAGGGAAATGGGAGGCGGGGAGGAGGCAGAAATTTTTTCAATAATAAAAATAAATAAATAATTGGGTACATGTATATATGTACATATATACATTATATGGACATATACATGGATTTATGTGTCCTCTACTCAAATACTTATTAATTTTCCTGTAATTTATATTCAGACTATAAATTTAAAAACTAACAAAACCATTTTGAACTTATCAATATTATATGCATTAAATGTTCAATCATCATTATGTTCCAAGGCAGATACTACTTGTATTCCCAATTTATGCTTCAATACAAGAAGACTTGAAAAAGTAAATGACATATTATCAATAACGCATTCAATAGGTAGCAGAACAATCCTCGAGTTGCCTTAATAGCTGAGGAATTTACCTAACCTTTCTAAATTAAGATAGTACATTCTGATATTGACTTCTCATTTATAAGAAAACTACAGCTGGAACCTCATATTTTTTAAACATTACATACATGATTAATTAAAGTTTAATATATTCTTCAGTATACCTTTGATAATGATCATGTTTCATGGTAGAGAGAGATTTATTTTGCTGATTAATTAGATGCTTGTCCAGTGTATTCCAGAATATTATGGAACGACATGAATATATGAACAGAGATATCTAAACCCTGTCATTCCTAGCAGCTTTGTTTTCTATAAACTTTAATTTTTAATTGACATATGAAGTGTTAGTTGTTCTTGTAAGATTTTTATACACAATTAGAGTTATCATCCCTGCATTCTCAACTATCTTTATGCCCACGCTTCCGACTTAAAACTTATATCTCTAGTATTTATACTTCCATATCCACATGAGTTTAAATACCCTTGGTCACCCCAATTTAAAGTCTCTTTTCTCTTCTCAGTGATGCCCTTTCTACTTGTCTGACCTTTCTCTATATATACTCACTCCCATATGAATAAACACATTTAAAGATTAGAAGCTAGATTTTTTTAATATTATTGATTTTTATAGAGCTTTACATTTTTCTCTGCTCCTCTCCCTGCTTCTTCTCTCCCCTTCAACCCTCTCCAAAGGTCTTCATGCTCCTAATTTACTCAAGAGATCTTGTCTTTTTCTAATACCCATGTAGATTAGATCTATGTAAGTCTCTTTTAGGGCCCTCATTGTTGTTTAGGTTCTCTGGGATTTTAATTTGTAGGCAGGTGTTCTTTGCTTTATGTTTAAAAACACTTAAGAGTGAGTACAAGTGACAATTGTCTTTCTGTATCTGGGTTACCTCACTCAAAATGATGTTTTCTAGCTCCATCCATTTGTCTGCAAAAGACAAGATGTTGTTATTATTTTCTATTGTGTAGTACCCCATTGTGTAAATGTACCACATTTTCTTTATCCATTCTTTGGTCGAGGGGCATTTAAGTTTTTCCAGTTTCTGGCTATGACAAACAATGTTGCTATGAACATAATTGAGCACATGTCCTTGTGGCATGATTGAGCATCCTTTGGATATATACACAAGAGTGGTATTACTGAGTCTTGAGGAAGATTTCCTTTTGATGGATTTTTCCTATGACTAATATGAAATTTCTTCTTTGTCTCATGGCCTACCAGCAAGTTTCCAAATGGCAGCTCATGTCTTTCCCCTCTGACGACTTCATGGCATCTCACTGACTCTGCCTTTTCTCTACATATATCTCTTCCAGTCTGGCTATATGCTGTTAAACCATTGGCTGAAAACAGCTACTTTATTAATTAACCAATAAAAGCACCACATATACAGAAGGACTTCCTATACAGTGTACTTGGGTTATATTACTTAACATAATTTTATTTTTCTTTGTGACTAGATAAAATTTCTGTGTAAATTAAACACATTTTCGCCATCTTTTTATCTGTTGGTAGGCATCTAGGATCTTTCCACTTCCTAGAAATGTGAATAGAGCAGAAATGAATATGTAGCAGTGGGGATATCTTACTGGGCTATTGTGGTGTAGACATTGGCTACACAGTTTAGGATAAAGGAAACCCTGCCCCCTCCCCAAAAGCCAGAAAAATCTTTGGCACTCTTGGTAGTTCATCTTTTATACAGGCGAAGGATCCAAAAGTGTTTTGCAGCTCTGACCTCTGATCTGCTTTCTAAACGATTCTATGGTCTTAAGGAGGGAGAGTGTATCTATGAAGACCCGTCAAAAGAAAACTCCTGGACAACAAAACAGAATCTCTGACCTGGGTACAGATTAACATTCCAATGGGGCCAGATCAGTTTTTACTCTGTTCTAAGAATTTGATGACCTGGAGCAATGAACTCTCTCCCTTTTCTCCTTCATTTCCTGTGTTCATTTCCTTCTTTTCAAACTAGGAAAGATTATGAGGTCAGATCCCAGCTAAAGGGAAAAAAAAGACACAGCCATCACCTGAGTTAATAAAAAAACAAATGCACTTCTTGTCTTGGCGTGTGTTTGCTCTTCCAAACATACCATTTTGACTGAGAGTAAAGTTTTTCTTGTCTAGACAGCCAATCCCAAATTTTCTAACTCTATTCTTCACAGAAATATGTATAAAAACAAAATCAAAATTCTTTTCTAATTGCAAAATATTTTGGATAGGAAAAGAACTACTGCTTCTCCTACCCCTATCCCCAGTAAATAAAGTGGCTTATCATGTCACCATACTGATTTCTCTTAAAGTCATAAAAGACAAAAAGCATGGTACTTGTTATGAAATAGCCTAAGGTCATGAGCATGGTATGTGTTAGGAAATAGCCTAAGGTCATGAGGAATTAAGTTAGGCTGTACTAGGCAATAGCTCCTAGTTATAAAGAATTGTTTAGCCCTATTCTGACGATTCTGTTCTACTTGCAGGAAAAATATGCTAGAGTATACCTAGCCCACACTAGCCCCAATCAAACCACACATACACAGACACACAGACACACACAGACACACACAGACACACAGACACACACATACACACACACTACACAATGAGTGGATTAGCAAACTGGGCCAGTCATTGTGTCAATCAGTGAAGACGTTTCTCAGAAACCTAAAAAGTAGGCCCTTATGTTTTCTTCTATATGTGTATCCTAGAGTTAGGTGTAGGGAGTGGGGGTAAGCAGGACATGTTTTCTGTGAAGGGGAAAGGCAGAAATGTAGGCACTTTACTGGAAATGTGCAAAGAAAGTAATTCTAATAGATTGGGAGAGAGGAATAAATAGCACTAAGAATATCAGAAAAAGCCACAGGGAAGACTATTACTTTTTAAACCTTCATATATACACATGCCCCCCACACACATGCATAGATTGTTTTAAAGCTGTTATTCCACATTGTGGGATAATGTATATTCTAAGAGTTATAGCTTATCTAACAAAATCAAAACCAAAATAACAAAATAACTGCCAAGTAGAAACTATTATAGTTAAATATTTCTTATAATTCCCTTCTCTCTTTTAAATAATCCTTTTTTCAAAGTCATTAGCTTATGACTCTTTTTTTTCTGTACAGTCTTAGGGTAAGAATCTGCAACAAGAAAGGAGCAGCTGTTTAGTAATAGTTGACCTAATAAACCAGAGTTAGGTTCCTAGTACAAAGAATTAACTATTACATCTACACAATTTAAGGTAAGTCCACCTTCCTAGGGGCTCCTTGGTCAGGAGACTGATGGGGTCATACTGATTTTTAAGAATCCATTTCAGTTAGTACTTGATGGGGTCTGAGGAATCATCAGAGAGGCTTCCTCCAGCAGCAGATGAGAGAAGGTGCAGAGACCCACAGCCAGACATTAAGCAGAAAGAAAGTCTAAATTGGAGGTCCCCATTGGGTCCCTCCCTTCAGAGATTGGGAACCCCTCTTAGAAGGGGAGGAAACACTGTAGGAATCAGAGGGAATGGAGGACACCAGCAGAAGAGGGCCCACAAAATCAATCAAGTAGGGCTCACATGGACTCACGGAGACTTATACAGCAAGCTCAGAGTTCTACATAGGGTTGCCCCAGGTCCTCTAAATGTATATTGTGACTTTTACCTTGGTGTTCATCTGAGAGTCCTAACAGTGAGAGTGGGTATATTTCTGACTCTTTCGCCTGCTCCTGAAAATCTTTTCTTTCTGAGTTGTCTTGTCCAGCTTTGATATGAAGGCTTTCACCTTGTTTTATTGTGTATTGTTTTGTCCTGTCTGGCAGTCAAGTCTTAGAGACCTACTCTTTTCTCAAGAGGAAAAGGAGGTAGAGTGGATCTGGGATAGAAGGTAGCTGGAGAGCGTTGCTAGGAGGATGGAATAGTGAGAAAACTAAGTATCTATTTTCAATAAAAAAAATCGATAAATAGATAAATAAAAGGATTGTTAATGGGTAAACAAAATCCTAACCTCCATGCTTCTTGGAAATCTTTCAAGGCAGGTTTCTGTTAAGATTAAATACACTACCTCCTATATCTGATTCCTCCACTCCCCGACCTCAGGCAAAAACAGCTAGTTCCGGGTTGGGCGGTGGTGGCGCACGCCTTTAATCCCAGCACTCGGGAGGCAGAGGCAGGCGGATCTCTGTGAGTTCGAGGCCAGCCTGGTCTAGACGAGCTAATTCCAGGACAGGAACCAAAAAGCTACGGAGAAACCCTGTATCGAAAATAAAAAATAAAAAAAAACAGCTAGTTCCTGATTAATCTGATTAGCCAGCACCAGCTCAAGAACTCCACTCTACTGACTGTCACATAAAATACATTTGCTTTCCAACCAAGCTGGTGCTGTCTATGCAGCCCAGAACTTTACTGCATTCTCACATTAGATGCCAAAACCAGAGAAGGATGCTTGAACCCTGAAAGCCTGGTCAGTCCCTCCTAACCAAACCAGACACTGAGATTGAATCCTTTGATTCTGTTGGCTTCCACCACAGAATGTAGAGCCAGTCTCTTAAACCTTTTCTCTATCTGCTCACCCAGTTGCCTCTTCTTGCCAACTTGGTACAGGTTCTTTCAGAACTGCATGTTCTGTCTCTTTCACTCACATAAATGAAATTATGCCAGTATGCTTGGTAGCCTCCCTATGCCTGTTATGATTTTAGCCAACCAGCATGGCTGTTCAGGCAAAAATATTTAGCTGCCCCAGGGACCTTAAAGGGCCATGCTGCATGTGTGACCCATGTGCAGTATGGTTGCATTACCTACATATGACACAGCTAAGTAAGCCCTTCCACACATGCATGAGCTCCGTCATCTGAGTATTATGTAGCTATGTCATCCCCCTGTGTGCATGTGATAGGCAGCCTTTAAAAGCTGCATGTGCCATCTTCAGCCATCTCTTTTTGGACACCAATTTCACTAGGCCTGTAAACATCTCCTCTAATAAACTCCTAAGTGTTGTTGTGTGTTTCGTGCTTCCTTCTCACTCATGCCAGGCAGCAACCTCAGTTCAAATCTGAGTCACGGCACCAATGAAATTATCCAGCTATGAATAATGGGAAGGTTGTCACATTCTGTTTTACTCTACTGGATCTAAAGATGGGATTTAGCCCACCTATTTTAGACCCAAGCATATTTGTCTAAACGTTTTCTCCAAAACCTCTGTCCTAGGTCAAGCTGTGGCCTCTTCCTCTGTGACAGGGAGAAAGTAAACAACCAGGAAAAGACTATCTGTACGTGAGAAGCTAAGAGGTAATGAGGAAACTCCTGGACTTCATTCTGAAGGCAGGAACAATTATGCTATTTTGTTAAAAATATGCTTCTGTTCTGTCTCTGTTTCCTAGAATGTGACCTTCCTCATTCCATGATTTTACTTGTTTTGGGGAACATCCAAACCCACCCTAATCCTCCCTAATCACATGATGACCACATGGTGATAGTTGTTTTTGTTTTGTTTTGTATGTTCTTTTATAGATTTTTCTGTATGTTCTTACTGTTTCATTGTCTTCTATAAACCTCCTCTGCATGAACTCATAATTTTGCTTCTTAAGAGGACCCTAAGTAATAGACTCAGGGCTGTTCTCTTTAACATGATTTAGGTGGCAATTGCTCGCCAGCACTTGGGTGGCACAATAAATAGCATGTTTGGTTCAAAGTTGGCTAAATGTCATTGTAATGGTATTATTTTTTTTCCTGATGGGATTAACAGTAAATTATTTCCATTGATGTTATTATTATTTATTCCACGCTATTTAAATTTTTTTAATGAAAGATAATTTATGTATAAAATTAAAAAGACAATGGAATCAGAGATTAGTTTAGCTTTCCGAATACCTTCCCTTTTTCTTGGTTTTGCTTAATAAAATGTTGCCCCTTTCAAGGTCAAGGATATTTTTAAAGCTTTTACAAAAACGTAAACTTATTTCTTCTAAGGATCTGCAAAATCATTGGATGTGGTTTAAAAAAATCTGTCCCTTGTTTGGGGTGTTGGAAGCATATGTCTTTAATCCCAGCACTTGGGAGGTAAAGGCAAGTAGATCTCTGAATTTGAGGCCAGCATGGTCTACAGAGTGAGTTCCAGAATGGACAAGGTTAAAAAAAAAAGCCTCAAAAAAAAGAAAGAAAGGAAGGAAGGGAGAGAGGGAGGGAAGAAGGAAGGAAGGAAGGAAGGAAGGAAGGAAGGAAGGAAGGAAGGAAGGAAGCCATTGAAGATCATGGATATCATTGAAGTATTTGTTGAAATGTAAACTCTTTTATCTCAAGATTTTTAAGAATATTGAGGATACAGTCTTAAAAATCTTCAAAATCCCAAGAAGAGAAAAAGTTAGCTGAAAATGTATAAGAAAAATGATTGATTGTTAAAAATCTGTGTAAAAATACTTTTAATTTATTACAGCATACCATATATGTAACTTGGACTGAATCCTTGTTTACAAAAATAGATTTATATTAGACTAAGAAGGGGACACCAGGCCTTAAGATATTTTGGATTAGAAATAAAAAAAATAAGAAAGTAGATGATGGCTGTCAAATGCATCAGAGTTCTGCTAATACAATATTTAATGTAGTTGGAGGTTGTTTGTTTGTCCCAAACTATTCTGACCTGAAATAATCACACAGAAACTATATTATTCGCAATGCTGTCTGGCCAATAGCTTAAACATATTTTTAGCTAGCTGTTATATCCTAAACTAAACCATCTCCACTAATCTGCATCACCACGAGGTTGTGGCCTACCAGCAAAGTTTTGGTGGACACTGGAAGAGGCGTCTGTCTCCTGTAGCAGCTACTTAGCTTCTCCTTATCTCTCTACATTTCTGTTTGTATTTTCTGCCTGGCTTTACTCTGTTATGCCATTGGCCGAAAGTAACTTTACCATTAACCAATAAAAGCAACACATGTACGAAAGGACTTCCCACACCAATTTAGTGTGTTTAATGAAATGGGGGAACAGAAAAAAATGAAAAAGACTTCCCATAGTAGGCAAAAATATCAGTTTCTAGTAGAACCCTAAGGCTCTCATGAACTCTACATGCTTCAAATATGGTGATATCATTCATTCAGCAGAGAACTGCCTTTCACCTTTCACATTGCCAGGACTCTGCCCAAACTGTGGATAGTTCGGACACTGAGGGTCAAGTGCTCCTCTTTGTCTCAGCATGGTAGTTCAGTTTCCCCATATTCTTCTTCCACAAGAAAATCTTTTAGATTTTCTGGGCCAAGTGGCCACAGACTGAGGTTCCCTTGTGACTTCGGGCCCTAACAAAGTCAGCAGATTCACAAGGAGCCCAAAGCAACAGTCCAGATAGCAGGTACATCTTAGTCACTCTTAATGGATATGGAGTTACATAGTGTTACAAAGTCCCCTCTGTAGGCTGTGAATACCATTAATGAATAAAGAAACTGCTTTTGACCTATAGCAGGGCAGAACTTAGTTAAGTGGTGAAAAATAAGCTGAATGCTGGGAGAATGCATGACGAAGTCAGAGAGAAGCCATGGAGCCGCAGCGGGAGAGAGATGTGCTGAAACTTTTTCCGATAAGCCACAGCCTCATGGCAATACACAGATTAATAGAAATGGGACAAATTAAAAGGTAAGAGTTAGCCAATAAGAGGCTAGAGCTAATGGGCCAATCAGTGATTTAACTAATACAGTTTTAGTGTGATTATTTCGGGGCTGGGCAGCCAACAACCAACAAGGGGCCTCCTCCAGCACCCACTCACCCTGGTGAAACTTATCCTTAAGGATCTTGCTTGTAGATGTTGATGGCCAGCCACACCAGCCCCATCTACAGGTCTCTTTTCCCTCTGGGACCAACTCACTCCTACCTCGTTATACCTAATTGTCCAATCGTGTTATTGGGCAGGCACTCATAGCTAAACGATGTGTTTCCTTTTCTATTCATCTGCCTCTTTCCTGAATTTTCCTTCTCCTAGCCTTTGAGGACCAATTCTTTTTGGTAGTTTTCTTTTAAATACAAATTGAGTATATTTCCCTAATTTATGTAAGGTAAACAAATTATGCCAGTCATTTGGAAGAAATCGCAGAGATGCTTTGAAGGTTATAATATTTTTGGTGTTTTATTTTGTCAAGTTAAAAAGGCTGCTTTCCCTTTAAAAACATTCTGGCTTTACAATAACTTTGGGAACAAAAGATGGACATGTTACTTGCTAATCATACAGATTGGAGACCGTTAAAGGAAAGTTTAAATTACCCAAGTCTCTTAAACAAAAAGCTTCAAAACTAAGGCTCAATTGCCTCCACCCTCAATGTTTCAAGTACAAAAATCAGGCCTTGCTCCTTTCTAGCATCAACAGGACAGGTTTCAATGAAAAAGGCAAGCTCAAAACTATCATGCTGTCGTTTCTGACATAAAAAAATGCTTTTCGCCACTCCTTTGTTCTCCAGCGGTCTTAAAAGGACTTGCCTGTTCAATGACTGACTGCTCTAAATAATCAAACACTTCTACCTCGTGGTAAATGATTGGATGATTTCAGAAAGGAAAGGAAAAGGACAAGGTTGAGGCATGTTGGAGGGTCTGAGGAAGTCATTTAAGGCATATAAAAAAATGAGACTTAAAGATGATAATGTTTTATAAGTGTTTCAAATTTTATAAGACATAAATGTTAAATCTCTGTTTAACTCTATAGAGCTGTCATAAGTAAACAATCTTTGGTCTACTAGAATGTAAAAATAATCAAAATTATATAGTCAGAGGGTCAAAAACTTAAATTCCCTTTGTTAGTTTTAAACTTCATGTTTATATTGATAACTTTTCAGGCTTTATTTTTGCTATGACTCAAAGTCATGATTTCAATACACATTAAATCAAACAATTTGGTCCTGCTGATATATCTAATATCTTGATCTCTTTATGGCAACTTTTAAAAAAAATGTGTAAGTTTCAGGAAGTCACAACTAAGATTTATCTGTCACAACTAAAAGTTTTCTGTATCTCTTGCCTGAGAAGCATTCCTGTTAGTCAACAGCTTAAGCTCTCCTGTCTACTGCCTGTCCCTGAGGGTGGGCTCATTCTAGCCTTGGTGGTCCTACAAAACTGGTGAGTTTTGAACTTGTTTTCCTCTGAAAAAGGGGGCACTTGTTTTTTAATGAAAAATATTGCTACTATGTGAATGAGTCCCATCAATTGGAAGAGTAAATGAAAACTTGCACAAACTGGGTACAAAGTGTGGCCTCCAGCAGAAAAATCCAATGAGCAATTCTAGGTATGGTCTTCTCTGTGTTTCTGGATCCTACCGGCTCCCTTCCGTGTACTGTTTTTCTATACCTATAGTAATAATTGCTCCTTTCTCTTCAGGTTTCTTTAGAGGAGAATTGCCGAAACAACCCAACAGTCAATAAATCAGATGCTTTGGACAGAATTCCCTTAAATTTCCTAACATTGACTGCCTGCCTGAGACCCTGCTTTGAATTAGTGTTCCAGGAAACCATCCCCTGCTTATCAATGCCACCAGTTAGCTGGAAGTATCCAGGGGACTACTGTCAACCACTATCATCAAGAAAAGACTGGAATGTTAAGTACAAAACAGGTCCTCATAATCTGCTGATGACAACATTATAACAAAAATACTCTGACTAGGCAATCAGAAGGATTGTTATTGGGTAAATAAAAGTCTGAATTCAACATTTCTCAAGAATCATGAGAGCCAGATTTCTATTTACTAGGAAAGTGGATCATGTAAGATTGGTTTCTGTTTCATTAAGCTCCTGATTGAATTGAACAGACTTCATACACTCAAAGGTGCCCCCTTATTCTGTCCACAATTCTAATATAAAATCCTCTTTCTTTCAACCAAGCTACAGTTCTCTATTGTCAGAGAAAACCCAGTCATTTGTTACCCCAATTAGAGTGGTCCAGTTTGGTGGTTTCACTGAGTCCTTGATTACACCAAGGGTGTTCTCGCTTTTAAAGAAAAAAAAAAACTCTTTATTTTTGTTGCATTCTTTTTTACCTTAACTACTGAACAGTTTTCTACCTTGTATTATTACCATACTGCCTCCTCTGAAAAAAAAAAGCTCTAAATGCCATTATTGGATTTGGACAATAACCATTATGGTTTCCTCTAGCTGAAGTTAGGGTGTCAGACATGGTAGTATGGGAGTACCCTTTCCAATGGTCTGTCCATGAACACAAATATCAGATAGAGGTAGGTAAGAAAAACTTTGGTGAAAGGTGTCTGGAAAAGATTAAAATGTCCACAGTTGATTAGACTATCTTGATGAGTTCCCCGGAATACCCATCTGATAGACTCCTTATTTTTATTTGGCCTTTAAGGTTGGTCTTCAGTGTAATGAACACACAATCTTATTTTATGTTCTTAAATAGCTGGAAAATCAGATAAAATTTGGTAAGATTCTGGTTTCTTCTTCATCATTTAATTTTTAGGTAAAAGAATAGTGGACCTGGCTCCCTTGGCACTGGCAATGTGCTTCAGTGAGCCAGAATCTGAAGTCTGACATCTGGGCTGTATCTTGTTATCAAGAATTAAGTATTAGTAAAATATAGTTGTCTAGCATCTCAGATAGGCTTACATCTAATGTCTGGAGAGTAAGACACCTTGGGTTGTAACCAAGTTTTTAGTCTTTATTTAAACTTTTCTGCTGAATGCTTAATGCTGCAGTTGTCAAAACTAATTTTATTCTAGTGTCAAGGCCAATTGATGATATAATTCTTAGGGATCATATGAATTTAAGAAGAACCTCTAGCTACTTTAGTCTTTCTTTGCCATTTGGCCATCAGTGTGAGGATAAGTCAAAGGCCTTGTGTGGCCTGACTGTGGCTTCCTTTGAAGTATTGAGGAAATACTTCCTGTACTGATTCTCTTCTTTGTAGACTGGACATTGGTTTCAATTCATTGAGCGTGGTCCTCCCTGAACAAGGGAACAGATGACCTACCAAATTATAGAACATCAAAAGATTACTCATAGTCCCTCGAGACCTTATTGACCTTGGAGGGCAAGGAGGAAAATATTTCCCCTTTTTATTCATCTGACCACATTCAAAGTTTGTTTAGAAATTTTGTGGTGATTTTTATTGAGCCTCTTGGTAGATTATTGGCAAAATATTCATTTTCACAGTATTGAATCCTATTTTACTTATTTGATTATTACTCTGTGTGTGTGTGTGTGTGTGAGAGAGAGAGAGAGAGAGTAATATACTGAAGTTATTTTTTTGTTATTTGTTATTCTATGACTTTAGTTTTTATACTATTTGCTTTATGAATTTTGGTATGCCAATTACAACTGTAATGACCTTTTGTTGTATTACTATTGCAAACAGTATAAAGTGAACTTTTTTTCTATCCCATCTGATTAACTTTACTTGGAATCTAATTTGTCAATTACAACAATGACACCTGCTTGATTCCTACTTCCATTTTCTTGTCCCTTATTGCATATAGGCAGCAAGTACTCTGGTAGGAAGTACATGAGGATATATGCTTGCCCCTGATTGGCCTATTGAGAAATACAGTGACCTTTATAAGGCTACCTTTTTAAGCTTCTGCAAAAATGTGACTCACCACCATTCTGAGAAAACCCTGGTATGGATGTGGCCAGAGACCATCATCCTCGTATATTAGTCAAGATTCTTTAGAGTAGTAGAAATTTTGGGATGACTCTTTCACTATATATAAAATTAATTTATTAGAATGACTTACAGACTGCAGTCCAATTAATCCAACAATGGTTACCTGTGAACAGAAAGACAAGAATCTAGTCTTTTCTCATTCCCACAAAGCAAGGTGTCTCAGTTTCTCCTCTGCTTATGCTTGAAACCCAAAAAAGTAGGCTCCAATGCCAGTAAAGGAGTAGATAAGCTGGCAAGGCTAGGGCATACAGGCAAAGAACAGGCTATCTTTCTCCCATGTCCTTACATAGGCTTCCATAAGAATGTATATTTCAGAATAAATGTGTGTCTTCCCACCTCATGGTCCTGATCAAAAGCCTGTGTCTTTCAGTCTCAAGATCCAGATGACAGGTGTGCCCTCTATTTCTGTATTGTAGTTCATTCCAGACATAGACAACCTGACAACCAAAAAGAGTCATCATACCTGAACAGTAGTTAATTAAAGCTTGCTTCAAATTTGGCTCAAAATTTACAGAACTTGAAGAGACTTTAACAGGCCTAAATATGGCAAACTTGGTTCTGGCAGGCCTTGCCCTTCTCCCAATTTCCTTTGTTTGCTAAAATCTGTTAGATTACATTCCTAAAGTAAGTCACTAGCATTTCTTCCACCTGAGACTGACTACCAAGGTCTAGCTTTACAAAATATTGATGTCCAGCAATCAAAAACCCCCTTTGGCTAGCCTAATTAATATGCCCAATCAAAATTAAATACCTCATCCTACCACAGGGTTTTCCCGTTTACCTTTATATACTTACTTTTGCCCATCAACCCTGTCTGTATCCTCTCCATACGGGAGAAAATTATTCCTTCCTCCCTTCTCCTTTGTCTATTTCTATCTTTCTCCCTTGTCTTTCTCTTTTTGCTGTGTCTTTCTCTTATTCCCTTTCCTTTGCTCCAGATGTGCAAATAAATCTCCTTTGTGCTTAGAACTTGGTTTTGGCTGTCTTAATGCTGATACCAGTCCTTTCAGAACTGGTCTTTCTTTTTCGATTTTCTGATTTGACAATTGGCACACCAATGTGGTTGACTAAATCCTTGAAAAACCTGAGAAAGGTTATAAAGTAATTCTACATACAGATACATACACATACACACAAACAGAGTTAAGATGGCTTAACACCATGCCTCCTTTAAGGGAGATTTTCCTGATTCAGCGGTAACAGAAAAAAAGCTGCACAGTTTTGTAATTGTGGCTTCCAGGGCCATGCTGCCAGCATGAACTCTGGCTCTTTCAGGAGGCCAATCATCTAAATGAGGTTTCTGGGTAGCGTGCTGCAAATTATTTGGTGGTGGCATGAGCCAACTGGTTATCAGAGTTGAGGTGCTGAGGATGGATCCCACTCTGCAGTTTCAGAGCCAGTGAACAAACTTCTGCCATGTTGTACTGGGTGGAGAAAGCAGGCAGGGCCATACTTCCCCTAGCAATGTCACCGCTTAAGTTCATAAGATGGGCTTAGCATTTTAAGAAACACTTATGGTCAGAAAAGGATTACAGATACACAATGAAGAGTATAGAGAGTTGTAAAAGAAGTAAATCCTTTAAAAAAAATAAAACAAGATCTTTAAAGAGACAGAGTACAGACAATCATAGATTAAAAGGAGTAAAGAAAATAAGCCATAAAAGATGGAAAATTTTCAGAGTCTGGATTATGTAAACTATCATGTTTTCTTTGAATTTTTTGACTGTGAAGGAACTAAGTAGAAAGAGACATTTCATTGTATGGACTGCTAAGTTAAATGACCAAAAAAGTATCTTGATCCCAAAATTTAAGTCTAAGGATATGTTGCTTTGGAAAAAAGGTTCTTCTTTGGTTTCCACAGAAGATGAGAACCCATGAATTTTTTCCAGACTAATATGGTTTGATGGACCAAGATCCCCTGAAAGTTTGTTCAGAAAGATCACTAAAAATATTTTGCGCAATAAACAGCAGGAAGTAATTAGGAGAGAATTATGTCCCAATTCCCTACATGATTATTTATAAATGTTTGTTTACATTTAAAAGGGGATATGATATAGATATGAATAATTTGCATTGGTATAGATCTTGGTTTATTGATACAAATTTAAAAATAATTTTGTTATATATTCATTGCTGCTCTTGATTAAGGTACTGTGTTTGTGAAACTCACTTACAAATGTTTAATTAAGAAATATAAGTTAATAAATAATCATCTATAATAAATAGTCAAGCTTGTATTCATGGTACTTAGATTTTTCTGACATATATAGGTGTATTTCAAATGGCTAGGCATTCTTCAAACCTTTCAAAGACTACAAAATATGGCATTTAAAATGTTTTAAGATCTAAAGACTTTTCATGACAATGAGACACATCTGTTCCTGGCAGCAACAATTACTTTAAGAGAAAGATGAGCATTGAAGAGGCTACTTATGGAGATTTTTAGCCATTTGGGCAAGAAACTGTTCTTGCCTGAACTGCTTGATGGTATGCTGTGTGAATTGGACAGGCAGGACCCACAGAGAAATGGCTGCTGAACTTGCCTAACAGTGAGATGATCCTTCGAGGTTCCTTCTTCATGAAAGAGTCTGCTAGACATTCTTCAGGACACAGAAAAATGTGTCTGACAAACTGACAATATAGGCAGAACTGTCTTTGAAATTCCCTGCTTTCTGAAAAAGACTGCTAGATACTATGGGCCTGTAGGCTGAGTATGGATGCCCCAACAATACAGAAGAACACTGGGTGACTCTCCAGGCAGCCAGATATCTCTGTCAATTCTAGAGTTTTAGAAGTTGCTTACAATATACTTCCTGTTTACTTAGGTAATATTATCTACTTCTGGAGTCTTTGATGGAGTTGAAGAATACATAGTTATAACTATAGTTTTTCTTAGTTATGATAAAAGATAAAGTAGATATAAATATTGTAACTGCAATTCTCTAACTGCTCATTACCTGTTTTGTTATATGTAATTTTAGTATGTTAAAGTTAATACCTTCATTTTTATTTAAACAGAAAGGGGGAGGTGATGTGGGATTCCCCTCTGTAAGCTGTGAATATCATTGTTAAATAAAGAAACTGTCTTAGGCCTGTGATAGGGTACAGTAGAGCTAGGTGGGGAAAACTAAAATGAATGCTGGGAGAAAGAAGGCAGAGTAGAAACAAGCCATGGAGCCACTGCTAAAGTCAGATGTGCTAAAACTTTGCTGGTAGGCCACAGCCTCGTGGTGATGCACAGATTAATGGAGATGAGTTAAATTAAAAGAGTTAGCAAATAAGAAGCTAGAGCTAATAAGCCAAGCAGTGATTTAAATAATAGTTTTTGTGTGATTATTTTGGAAATCTGGGCATCTGGGAAATGAACAATCAGATTCCTAATACAGTCTCCCCTGAATACTGGCAGTGACTCCAACTATGCTCCCTGTTCCCTAAACTCCCCTGACTTTATGCATTCTTGCATTCTTCCCTTCTGAATCCCCTAGTCTCACTCTTTTTGAACTATGAGATTCAAGAAAGGTGCCCTTCCATCCTTCTCAACCAGTAACTTGTACAACTAACTAGAGATTGCAGAGCTCTCTTTCTCTGAGAAACTGCAGATACTCATCTCTCTTTTAGAGACTGCTTTTTATACCCACCAGCCCAACTTGAATGATTGCCATCATAGAATGGGACCGCCTAAAGTTGAAAGCTTAAAAAGTGGTCCTGGGTGCAAATATGGGATCTCTGCACTAGTTGCACTGAAAGTGTGTTGCCATCTGACTGACCCCATTGAGATCCTAACACTGACCAAGGAAAGGAAGTTGTAAGAGGAGGCCACTTGTTCAACCCAGCCACCCAAAACAAAAATAACCACACAGAAACTATATTATTTAAAACATTGCTTGGCTCATTAGCTCTAGCTTCTAAATGTCTAACTCTTACATCTTCATTTAACCAATTTCAGCTGTGGCCTATCAGCTGAAGTTCCTTCCGGTTCCAACAGGGCTACATGTCTTCTCTCTTACTCTACCTCCTTTCTCCCAGCATTCTATTTAGTTTTCCCCACCTAACTCTGTTTCCCTGTAGCTCTGTTATAGGCCCAAAGAAGTTCCTTTATTAATCAATGATATTCACAGCACACAGAGGGAAATCCCACATCAGGGAGTGCTAGATACTTGCTGCCAGATTTTCCTAGATGGGTTCCAAGCATCAGCACAGAAGTACACAAAACTGTCAAAGGCAAGTGAAGTCATACAGGGCATCCCATCACATTCCTAGAGAATCTCTTAGAGGTTTCACATACCTATTGACCCAGATGCACTAGAGAACAGGAGCACACTTATCACTCAGTCAACCCCAGATATTAGAAGTTACAAAAGCTAGAGGGATTTGAAGGTAAAAATAGTTCCTAGTTGCTGGAGGTAGCTTAAAAGATGTTTCAGAACAGAGAATTGATTCAGAGTAAGAGAACAAGAGATTTACCAAGTGGTAAGTCTTCATAGTGGCAGCTTTATGAAAAAAAAAAAAAAAGTCCGAAAAATAAAGCAGTTTGGTACAGCAGGAGAGATGGGGGCCAAGAGATAAGTAAGTTACCATTAGAGAAAGACCAATGTTCCTCCTGTAAGGAAAAAGGACATTGGAAAAAAATTGACCTA
Source organism: Neodon shergylaensis (assembly GCA_025134845.1). Taxonomy (NCBI): domain Eukaryota; kingdom Metazoa; phylum Chordata; class Mammalia; order Rodentia; family Cricetidae; genus Neodon; species Neodon shergylaensis. Next base: position 10,194,299 of record JABTXL010001671.1, read on the forward strand.
GTTGCAGATAAAATTAGTACCCCCACAAGTACTAATGGAAAAGTCATAGGCCAAGGCTTCTACCTTTTAAGTTCCCAGGAGCATGGAGTAACATTTAAAGTTGGGAACAAAGCAATTGATTTCTTAATAAACACTGGGGTGATATAGAGACGCCTAGGCCAACTGCCTGACCAAAAGATTTCAGTCCAAGGGGCTACAGGAAAATAGCATACTGCCCCTGGACCAGAACCCATTCTACTGACTTAGGAAAGAAGACAGTAATCCACTCATAATTGGTCATGCCTTATTTCCCTACCTTCCTATTGTTATGAGACTTCTTACATAAATTGAAAGTCACCATAACCTTCCCTAACAATGAGATATAGTCTTACAGACACACAACAAAATTTTATTGTCTTGCCCTTTGTCAGAAGAATATCCACTATCTGAAAATTCTGCCCCACATTAAAAGATACAGTTGGGCTCTCTCTCAGATTTGTAGCAGAAATTCAAAGGATATGGGCAGAAACTAACGCCACAGGAATGGTATTACACCAAGTTCTTATAATTGTTCAATTATCCAGTTATCTACACCGCTCCGTCCATATTTAACAAAACCCAGTTATCTTGGATGCAAAAAAAAAAAAAAAAGGAATTCCATATTGTCTGCTTTAAAGAAACAGGCATCCTGGTGCCCTTCCAGAAACCCTGAAAAACACATCTCTGGCCTGCTGAGAAACCTTGGAGTTTTGATTATAGATCTGTCCAAGATATAAGGGAAATTAATAAGGCGATCAAGACCATCTGCCCCCTGTTTTCAAACATATACACTCTTGTGAGTCTGATTCCCCCTCCTCAGAAACAAGTGTACAAAGTCTTGGACCTGAAGATGCATTCTTCAGGCTCCCATTGGCAGAGGTGAGTCAACCCATCTTTTCTTTTGAATAGACATCCCTAGGATGAGGTTATAGTGGACAGCTTCCTTAGACCAGATTGCTCGAAGGATTTAAAAACTCTTCAACTCTGATGAAGCACCAAATGCTATCCTCCTGTATGTCTATAAAAAGAGTTTCCTAATACTAAGTTCTTATAGTACAGTATGTAGATGACCTCCTCCAAGCATCTGAATCTGAAATAGATTGTAAAAGGGCCACTGAAAGGTTGCTACAAGAGTTGCAGACACTGAGTTACAGAAGGTCTTCTAAGAAAACCCAACTTTATACATCAAAAGCTATCTATCTTGGCTACAAAATAAGGGGAGACATAAAGATCCCAACTCAGATAGGATTGCTGCCATCCTTAAGATTCCAACTCCAAAACTAAGAGACAGGTTGAAGAGTTCCTAGGGGTGGCTGGGTCTTGCTGGTTTTTGGATATCAGGGTTTTCAGAAATAGGAAAGCCTCTACACCAGCACAAAATAAGATACAGAGCCCCTCATCTGGAATGAGACTGAATAAAAGGCATTCAGGGCTTTAAAACAGCTCTGAATTTTGTTTCAGCCCTAGCACTTCCAGACATCTTTTTGTCTATGGAAAAACTAGAAGTGTTGGAAAATGGGGTTTTAATGCAAACTTTAGAGTCTTGAAAACACCCTGTGGCATACTTGTCCAAATGGATAGACCTTTCCATTTTTTTGTCTATGGAAAAACTAGAAGTGTTGCAAAATGGGGTTTTAATGCAAACTTTAGAGTCTTGAAAGTGCCCTGTGGCATACTTGTCCAAATGGATAGACCCCATAACTTCTGGATTGTTCACTTATCTAAGAGTTTTTTCTAGTAAAAGAAGCAGGTAAGTAAATTATGGGTCAGGATAATATACTCATAGCACCTCACACAGTTGAGACCCTCCTCTGAGCAACACCAGAATGGCTGTCTAATGCCCACGTTACCCAGGAGCAGGCTCTACTCCTGGACCATGCTCAAGTCCCATTTAATAAATCCACTGACATCAATCCTGCTGCTGTCTAGCTTGATGACAACCCACAGATGTTCATCCATGACTGTCTTGAGGTAATGACAGTAGTTCAGAGGATCCACCCAGAGAAAATGGAATCACCCACGTAAAGATCTTGATGCGGTGCTCTACATGAATGGGAGCCACTTCATTAAAGACAGAATCAAGTATGCAAGGGCTGCAGTAGTTACTTCAATTCAAACTATTTGGGCCTGTCTTAGGGCAAGGTACCTCAACCCACAGAGCAGAATTGATTGCTGTTACCCCGGCTTTCAGATAGGGAAAGGAGACTCTACCACCATACATACAGATAGGTACGATGCTTTAGCTACCATACATGTCCATGGTATTATCGAAGGAAAAAGGGCTCCTCACTGCTGGGGAAAAAGGACAATAATAACAAAGAGGGAATCTTGGCTTTCCTAGAGGCTACTTGGCTTCACCTATGACTTTCTATTTTCTACTGTCAAGGACACCAAAAGGACCACTACCCTCAGGTAAGATGTAACCAGGCCACTGACCTTGCAGCTCACTAAGTGGCCCTAACACCAGTAGGATTATTTATATTTTTGTGACATACCATATCCCATAGCTACCTGAGACTCTGTGGGATAACCAAGGAAAAAAAGAAAATGCAAAAGGAAGGAATCAACAGCTTGAAGCCATAGGTGGGTAGAGGACATCATAGGGAAAGATAATTCTCCTAGAAAAAAAAATTGGCAGAACTCTGGCAACTGATTTTCACCAGGCTACATATATGGGGTCCAAAACAATTTCTTCATTGTTCATATTAAAGTAAGTTATACCTAAACTGGAAAATCTAGTACAGGATGTCTCAGCCAGGTGCTAGGTCTGTGCTCAAATAAATCCAAATCAGAGGGCTGTAAGCCAGAAAGGGGTACAAGTGAGAAACCAATACCTTGGCAAATGCTGGGAAACTGACTTCCCCAAAATCTGACTTGCCAGGGGAAGATACAAGTATGTTCAAGTTTTTATAGAAACTTTTTCTGGGTGGATGAAAGAATTCCCCATCTAAGCTGAAACTGCTCAAATAGTAGCTAAAAGCTCCTCCAGGAACTGGTCTCCCAATTTGGCCTCCCCCTAGCCATGGGGTCCAAGAATTGCCCCATCTTTCATATCCAGAACTTCTAAATTAATAGTCAAAGCTTTATGCATAGAAATTAAAATTTAGTTGTACATATAGACCTCAGATTTCTAGACAGATAGGAAGAATGAACAAGATGTTAAAGGAAAGGCTAATATTTGTTTCATTAGTGTTAGATGAAGGGTAGATTTACTCCTTTTGCTTTGCTTTACTTCTTCCCTCTGCCTTACCTTGCTTCTGCTGTTCCCGATATAAGGAAGGATTTACTCCCTATGGGATTATGTTTCGAGGGCCTTCCCCAATGTTTTCCCAGCTCAGAGACCAGCAGCTAGTAGACCTTCTTTAACTATTCCATTCTCAAGTCACTACTGACCTTCCAGCCCTCCATAAAGGTTATTTATTGGAATATCTGTGAGACCCTGCCTACCTTCAAGCCCACATCTAGTTTTCCCATATTCTAGCCCAGTGATCCTGTCTAGGTCAAACAAGTAGTCAAAGGGACCCTGAAACCTACTTTAAAAGGACTTTACACTGTGGTCTCTTTACTTCTACAACTAGGAATGTAGTTGGCGTTACAACATGGATCTACCACAGCCAGGTCAAGAAAGCAGAATCTGTAGCCACTGCTGTCAATGGGCTGTCTCCCAGACTATGGAACCTTTAAAATTAAGGTAACAGTGGGCCCCAGGCCCTTCTATTTTTTTGCCCCTCTCTCTCTTTCTGAGTCTTATTTTTGGTATGATCATGGTCCAACCCCTACCATCCTCAGGCCTATAACTGTGAATTGGGGAAGACTGATAGAGGAGAGGTGAAAGCTTATGTAACTGATGCCCCCTGGAAGTTTCTGATGGTATTAATAAAGGGATGATATGAGAGTTTATTTTTTGAAGTAGGAATACAGATTTTACAATTCTATGCATGTTCTGTGACTGAACTCCCTAGTTGCCAAAAGCAAGGGAGTTTCCATTATAAAAATTTGGGCCAACTCCCAAGGAATGTACAATAGGAAAATGTAATCAAGTAGTGATAAAATTAAATTAAAGGTCTGGAAGGAAGATTCTGGCCTTAGAAAACCAAGAAAACCTGGGGAATTGAACTCTATGCTACAGGAATGGACCCTGGGAATAGGTTTACAGAAGATAATGTCCCTCAAGGTCCCCAGAACTTTGGCTCCTAATAGAGATTTGCTACCTGCACCAAATCCCCAACTAACTGTCCACTCCAAATCACTTGACATACTAGGGGTCAGAGTCCCACCTATTATCCAGGAAGTAGAGAGATTCATATCCTTATTTTCCACACTTGACAAGATCCACTGCTAAGTTAATCATTTCCAGGCAGAAATTGGCTAGAATTGCTGGTTATGCTTAGTCTCATGGCCCATGTAGTTTATAAGGATAGGACATAATCAAACTGATAAAACTCACTGTGACTGGGGGCAGCCCAAATCAACATTAGAGGATGTACAAGGGACTGGAACTTGTCTATTATCCAAAACCTATAATTTAGGCACTTCCCCTTATTTTGATTCTTGCTATCCTGTCTTATGGGTCAGTTCATATGGACAACAATATTAGTGAGGTTCTGAGACTACTTGGTAGGCATATACTAAGGGATTCTGCTCCAGGTGTATCTATATGAGGGGAGAAAAGGAGAATATATTTTCATATGAATCCTGAATTTAATTAAAAGAAAAGAGATTCATCAGTTTTCATTCTACTTCTAATTGGAGATGGAGCTGGGATAACTGGTGCTATAGTCATAGGTACACCAGCCTTTATCATGTGGATAAAATCTTTAAGGAAATAAGTAGATCAATTAATCAAAACATAGAGGTATTAAATTTCTATTTCTGACTTAGAACAACAGTTAGTCTCTTTTGCAGAAGTGGCCCTACAAAATTTGAGAGGCTTAAACTTACTTCTAATGAGATAAGGAAGAATATAAATGACTTTCAGTGAAACCTGTTGTGTCTATGTTAATTAATCAAAAGTAATTAGAGAAAATCTTGCTATGGTTGGGGAAAACCTAAAAGAGAGAGAGAGAAAAAAAAAAGACATGAATCAGATAACTATTACCAGTCCCTGTTTTCTTGATGTCCCTGGTCAACTAATCAGCACTGGTTCGGCCTTTAATTCTCACTTTGATTGGATTAACAGTGGGGCCCTCTATTTTAAATTGCCTAGCCAATTATGTAAAACAAAGGATTAATTGAGTCAAATTAATGATCCTTAGTACCATCTACAACTTTTTAGAACAGGATGAGTCTGTGATTTGACTCATTCACTAAGACCAATAGGGAGTGTAGATGAATAAAGATTTATCCAACTTGTCTCTGCTGAAGCCATCTTTGATTTCTACCCCCATGCCCTGATGAGTCTCATGGGAAAGTATCCACCCCTATTCTAGAAAACCAGGGTCAACATGTCCAAACTAACTATATGTTTTTTGGCTCTTACTAAAGTGCTTGGTTTCTTCTGTCTGCAACTGCTAACCATGTTGTAGTTTTTCTGTGTTCTTTGTCTCTGAAAACTTTCTGTAATGTACATTCAAAGAACTGCTCTGTGAGAGGTTGTTTCTCTCCAGGTAGTTGCAGAACTGCTTAATACTGACTCTCTATTTGAACTTTGGTTATACTGAGTGGTCTCTGGATTTTATTCCATAAAAATATTAGGCTACAATCTTTTTTCTTTTCTTTTTTTTTTCTTTGCCTGTTTGGTGTTCAAATGCTCCCTGTACCTGGGTTGGTATCTCTTTTTCAAGCTTTGTAAAAATTTATGTCATGATTTTATTGAAAATGTTTTCTGAGTTTAGAATGAATTTTTTTCAGTGTCCATAATCTTTAGATATTTTTGTATTTTAGATTTTATTTTTATATATAATATCTTGAAAATATCATTTGTATTTAATTATGTTTGTTTTAGTTGGAAAATTCCACTTTGTCCATCTTGTCTTCAGGTTCAGTTATTCTGTCTGTTCTTTGATGAATTCTATTGGTGAGGTTTTCTGTGGAGGTTTTTGGAAGAATAATTTATTTATTTATTTTCAACATTTCTTACATCTTATGTTGACTTCCTTATTTTATTTAGCTTTTTGTGTCGTGTTGGAATACTTGCAAAATTTTATTTTATTCTTTGGTCTCTTTGAATATACTTATTTATACTTATTTTGAATTATTTGTCTGGGTTTTTGTCTCTCTCTCTCTCTCTCTCTCTCTCTCTCTCTCTCTCTCTCTCTCTCACTAGAGGCAACTGTGAGATCAATCATTTTGGAGAGATTTTCTGACCTTGGTTTTCCTTGTTCTTTTATTACTGTGTTGAGACTTCTGCACTGTGATTTATTTACTTCATTACTTGGATTTATTTTTTTTAAATATCAACTACAGTCGTTTTAAAACACCATAAAAGCATACATTTATCTATTTTTCCTGTTGGAGAACACACACATCCTGAAGTATCTATGGTTTGGTCAAAGGAAAAATAGCTGGAATATGTTCTCTTCTTCTATCATGTAGGTTTCTGAGATTAATTTCAGAGTGCTTGGCTTTGCAACTTAGCAGCTAAGCCACCTCAATGGCCCTTGGTTTACTTTTTAAACTGAAGCATTTACACTGCTTAAGTGGAGGTAGATTGTGAGAGGACTGAGGTGTGTAGTTAAGAATTTAGAGCCTTAATCTAAAAGCTAAGAGATCCTGCTATGGTTTTACATTATTCCTAATTCAGATTATTATCGGCAGCATCAAACATATCTTCTGTATCTTAACACTAGGCAAACATCATACTGGACAGGAATATTGGTCCTTTTCATGTCAATAAATTTTATCATGTGTTTCTGGAAAAATTTTAATGACAAATGATGTAATTCTCAGCTTCCTCCTTAGTATTCTCTCTAGAACTGCTCTAAAACTTTTCAAACTATTGTTAAGAACCAAAGCAAGAGCTAGACTTACTTCATCCTTTGCAAAATGTCATTATTTTAAGTTTATTAATTTTGAATGCTAGCTATATTTGAATAAGTGAATAGAACAAATGAGAAAATTCGGCATCATTATATGTTTTTCCTTACTGTGGCATCAATCCAAGTTCAAACAACACAATTTTTTTCTTATTTTACTAATAACATTTCTACTTTTTGCTTATGTTACATAATTGTAGCGATGTTTATTGTCAGAAGAAAGTGTATGTCTGCAGACATCCCTTAGATATGTATATTCAAGGAAAAATTGCTGGAGTCATCAATGAAGTTTGGAATTAAACACGAAAGGGTGTAATGTGTGTCACAGGCAGTTACTTGACATATACAATTTAAACAATGCTGAGCAAAGCATTAACATTATAAGCAGCCATTCTCTCTTGACTATGCATGCCATATACACTGCTCTCAAATAAATGCCTTCTTTTTCAGTACAAGAAGTCTCGGGCTTACATCTGCTTCCAAACATGAGCTCCTACATTTCATCTCTCTAAGAAAGGGAATTTTGGAGGATGTTAAAAGTATCCTATCATTCATCATGCAATTGAGAACTTCCCCTGGATATTTTTATAGCACATTTCAGGAAGATAAGAAAAATGGATGTCTGCTCATAGAAACTTCAGGCAAAAAAAAAAAAAAGATGAATTCTGAGATTTAGTCAATTGTTCACAAGCAGTTTATCTTGGTTTCTTTCAGGATTGAGAAATAATGTTTTCTTCTCTGTATCAAGTGGCTTTGTCATCTTTGATTTTTTTTCCTTTAGGAGGGTATGAAGTTAGTTAATGGAAATCACAAAGCTAACCCTAGAAAATTTGAATTAGGATTCTACTCTAGTAATTCTGGTATTTCATAGAGTTTCAGTCTATTGGAGAAGTGAATATTTTGTCTGTGAAACATCTTCAATTGTTTTTAAACATGTCTTAAAGATTTACTTTTTTATTTGTGTCTATACATACGTGTGTATTTCTATGTGAGTGAATGTCACATGTATGCACTTGCCTATAGAAGTCAGAGGAGGGTTTCAGAAACCCTGATACTGGATTTAGTTGTGAACTTCCAGGCATGCATGCAGAGAACTGAATGTGGGTCCTCTGGAAAAGCAACAACTGCTATTAACCAATGAACTGTTTTTGCAGTTCCTCAGTTTTGAGTGTGTGTTCTATACTTTTTGTAGCTTGCTTTTAAAGTTATTGATATTTCTAGTTAAACATAAAATTCAGAGAAAATATATTTTTGTAAAATATATGTGTCATTTTGGCACCGATTTATCTAGCAACAAAAAACTGTTTTCCTGGGGAACAAAAATTTCTGTGGAAAAAACTTCATGTGCCCTAAAATTGATTGGTCATTAGCATTGTGTACGTTTCAGGAACATGGATGCATTCATTTTTCCATTATAGCTGAATGGTCACCATTTTTTACACCTTCAAATTAGGAGCCAAATAGAGAAAATAGTAATAGTAATAATGTAGCAACCTTTGGATATAGTTAGAATATGTAGTGTAACCCACTGTTTTGTGTGTGGCTAAGTGTTGGCGGTAATTGATAAATCCAGACAATAGTAATATATAAAACTTTAATAGAAAATTCCAACTCACGAATCCAAAGTTCCCGCGCAGCACAGGAAACCGGAAACAAGGGAGGAAGCGCAGAGAGCTTGCAGCTTCTGCGCTCTCCATTTATCAGTAGAAACTTTGCCCCAGGCAACCCCGCCCAAAATGGGCGGGGCCTATCACTACATCTCCCCCTTTTTGTCTAAATAAGACAGAACTAAACCAAATATAACTATAAACAATAATAACAAATAATGAATATAACAAACAATATTGAGAACAAAAGTTTTACCAGACATTCTATCTAAAGGAGTCTAAATAATGTAGCAAGTAATTACAATTATATAATCTTCAACTCCGTCAAAGATCTGAGAAGGGAATAAATATTACTTAACAAATGAGAGATATCCAAAATGTGCCATAAATGACAGAGACAACTGACTACCTGGGCAATCACCCAAATTCTCATTCGCAATGTTGAGTCAACCAACTTTGGCTAAGGCCTAATATAACTGACATACCAATATCAAATGCAAGGAACTTTCTTAGAATTATCCTACCCTGTCTTGGCAAGATAAGACAATCCTGTTTCATATCTTTGTCAGTAGATGAGGTATGGGCTTTTCTTAACCCAAAAGGCCAGTTCTGCCAAGAAGACAAGCTCCCAGTGGAGTGTCTTGGTGCTCAACTTTCTCTCGGGAGTAGAGTGGTGTTGCCAGGAGTAATTGTGTCTCATCGGCACAGAATTCTAGGTTAGATTAAAGGCCATTTTCTACAGCTCTTTAAAGAGGCTGAAGATTATACTATCTATACTAAATATAATCTCTCTGTAACTAGGAAACCTGAATAACCTAAGAATAAACATGACAAACATATAATTCTCAATACCTATCTAACTTGAAGACTAAGAGAATAAACAACGGTGCAATATATGAAGACAGTGATCTTCATCTGTAAACAATGTCATTACATATCAAATGTAAACAATGTTCTTACATAAATAGTATCAGAGGTAGAAATGTACATTGTGATATGGTAGATGTATCAATACAATATAAGCATACTCTTATACAAAATTAGAGGTAGGAACACTCACATACAATATTCAATATATCAATATACAGGAAACAGTACCAATACAATTTTCTAACAACAGTAACTCACAAATACCAATCATCCTATCAAACCAGTTAATCCCCCTTTTTTTTTTTAACATACCCCTAAATCCATAAAACATCTCCCCATCCCCTCAACCCCAAACCAACCATTAAAAGATGGCCCTAACCCTGAGGGCAATTCTGTTGGGAGAGGGGACGTCGTCCTCTAATATTGCTTCAAGCTGACATGGGGGCGACGTTCTTCTTAGGGGCTCCTGTGAAAGCAAATGATGGTAAAATTCCCAAATTAACCTTTGATCCAAAAAAATTGTAACTAGTCTCCGTGCGTTTTGAGAAGGTCTGGCCAGAGTGTTATCAAAAATGTGCACCATTCGAAATTGTCTCGTGCAGTTGGTACCAAAAAACAAGTCTAATATTAGCGCTTAAAAAAAAGAAGAAAGAAAAAAAATAATAATAATCATGACGTCATAAAAACCAGATTGAGTTGATGTTGTGGGGCCCCATCTTCATCCTATAAACTTCAAAGATTACTGTAGGAGAATTTGTTGCTTGTTATGGGAAATTTAAACATTGACAACAAGGACACATACTGACATATAAAGAAAGACACAGATATGAGGAAAAGCAAAGAAAGTTCATCAAGTATACAATTATTCTTATTCTGTCCCATTTCATGGCTCCTGATTTGAGACAGAAACTCTGAGATATCTCTTATTAACAGGCTTGGAATTGAAGAGGGACTGAGCCATAGACCAACTCCAAAACCAGCTCTACATATTCATAAAGAAGTGTTCGATAAAACATATAAATATATATATAAAATCAATACTTACTGATCCTTAGTGGGTTGTAACTATTTTCCATCCATCAATAATTAAATATTCAGGGTCTCTTTAATTCTTTGAAGACCAATATTTTCCTGTGGAGATAAGAAAAGAACCCTGCCCCCAACCTATTTGCATTTCTTACCATCAGTATGTTCGCCATCTTTGTGAATGAATCGTTATTTATCTTTTCCAAATGGCTTCTCTTCTTCATACCGAACCTTTATTAGTTTTGACGGTATCCATAATTTTTCCTCACCTGTGGAGATAAGAGCAAAACCCCTTCCCCAACGCAGCACATCTCCTGGCTTCCATTGTGAGGTCAGTACATCCTTGTAATAAACTGGTTGATTTAGTTCAGTAGACTTTTCCATTATCCAATGTCTTTCTGCAGCCGTTGTTCCCTTCTCGTTAGCGTTAAGAAAATTCAAGATTAACAAAGCATTATGTAACCTATTTCTAGGGGTGTTTTCCACCCCTTTCTGTTTGTTCAACATATCCTTTATAGTTCTATTTGATCTTTCTATGACTGCTTGGCCTGTAGGATTGTATGGTATACCAGTAACATGCTTGATATTGTAATAGTCAAAAAACCGTTTCATTTTCCTAGAGACATAAGCAGGACCATTATCTGTCTTTATTTGTGTAGGTATACCCATGATAGCCATGACTTCTAATAAATGAGTGATTACTGAATCAGCTTTTTCTGAACTTAAAGCAGTTGCCCACTGAAAGCCTGAATAAGTGTCAATGGTGTGATGAACATATTTCAATTTGCCAAATTCTGTAAAGTGGAACACATCCATCTGCCAGATTTCATTCCTATGGGTGCCCTTTGGATTAGCCCCTGCAGGCAGTGGCGTTTGGTTATAGAAAGAGCAAGTAGGGCATTTCTTTACAATCTCCTTAGCTTGTTGCCATGTAATAGAAAACTCTTTCTTCAAACCTTTGCTATTAACATGATGTTTTTTATGAAATTCAGAGGCTTGAAGCACACTACCAATCAATAATTGATCAATATCTGCATTACCTTGTGCTAGAGGACCTGGCAGACCCGTATGGGATTGGATGTGTGTTATGTACATAGGGCAAAGCCTGTTCCTGATCAATTCTTGAACCTGGATAAACAATGAGGTTAGTTCTGTATCATCAGGTATAAATTCAGCAGTTTCAATATGTAAAATAACTCTTTCTGCATATTGTGAATCAGTAACTATATTAATAGGCTCTTTAAAATCCCTTAGCACCATAAGAATGGCATATAATTCTGCCTTCTGAACAGAATCATAAGGACTTTGTTCCACCTTACCCAAGTCTTCTGATTTGTAACCTGCTTTCCCTGTTTTATTGGCATCAGTATAGAATGTACGGGCTCCAGTTATTGGAGCATCACGGACGATTCGAGGAAGGATCCAAGAAGTTCTTTTTATGAAGTTAAGCCTCTTGCTTTTTGGATAGTTGTTATTAATGTCTCCCAAAAAATTAGCACAAGCTCTTTGCCATGGTTCATTATCTTCCCATAATTTCTTTAGTTCCTCAGCGGTGAAAGGCACTATAATTTCTGCCGGGTCTATGCCTGCTAGCTGACGAAGTCTCAGCTTGCCTTTTATAATCAACTCAGAGACTTTTTCCACATAAGTTTTCAGTTTCTTACTTGGTTTATGTGGTAAAAAGATCCATTCCAGGATAATATCATCTCTTTGCATTAAAATTCCTGTAGGAGAAATTTTTGATGGTAATATGACGAGAATACAATCGAGCTCTGGATTCACCCTGTCCACATGTGCCTGTTGTAATTTTTCCTCAATCATCGTCAGTTCCTTTTCTGCTTCAGCTGTTAATTCTCTGGGACTGTTTAAATCTTTATCACCTTCCAAGGTTTTGTTCAAATGAATTATTAGATCAGGTGTTATCCCAATAGCTGGTCGTAGACTGGAAATGTCTCCTAACAGTCTTTGGAAGTCATTAAGAGTCCGTAGGCGATCTCTCCTAATTTGTGCCTTTTGTGTCTTAATTTTTTGCAAACCTATTTTATAACCCAAATAATTGACAGAATCTCCCTTCTGTATCTTTTCAGGAGCAATTTGCAATCCCCATTTAGGTAAAAGTATCTTTATTTCTTCAAACAGTCTGTTCAAGGTATCCATGTTTGGATCGGATAACAAGATGTCGTCCATGTAATGGTATACAATAGAGCTGGGAAATTTCTTGCATATTATTTGCAATGGTTGATTCACAAAATATTGGCACAAGGAGGGGCTATTTAACATACCCTGGGGGAGGACGGTCCAGTGGTACCTCCTGGAAGGTTGAGAATTGTTATAAGTAGGCACTGTGAAGGCAAATTTTTCTCTATCTTCTTTTTGTAAAGGTATAGTGAAAAAACAATCCTTTAAATCAATAACTATAAGAGGCCATCCTTTCGGTAATAAAGAGGGCAAAGGGATTCCAGATTGTAGAGGGCCCATAGGTTGAATAACCTTGTTGATAGCTCTGAGATCTGTCACCATTCTCCATTTACCTGATTTTTTCTTAACCACAAATACAGGAGAATTCCAAGGGCTGGTAGATTCTTCTATATGTCCAGCATCTAATTGCTCTTGTACCAGCTGTTCTAAAGCCTGTAACTTTTCCTCAGCTAGAGGCCATTGCTTCGTCCATATTGGTTTCTCAGTCAACCATTTTAGAGGCAAAGCTGTTGGTATTTCTGAAGGGACTTCAATTGCTTGTTCTTGTATGGCCTGAATGGCCGGTTTTTTCCATTTGTAATGTCTTTTAATATTATTTTCAGAAATATAGGCTCTAGAAGTAGCGGGAATGTTAATTTGGGTATTCCATTGTTGTAATAGGTCACGACCCCATAAATTCATTGCAATATTGGCTACATATGGTCTTAATTTTCCTATTTGTCCCTCAGGCCCTATACATTCAACCCATCTCGTGCTCTGTCTCACTCGAGATAGAGTTCCAATTCCCAGGAGCTGAACATTTACATTCTGTAGAGGCCAATATGGATGCCAAGATTCTGGGGTAATAATACTTACATCAGCACCTGTGTCCAGCAGGCCAGTAATAAAAACGCCATTTACACATACTCTCAGCTTAGGTCTTTGATCATTTATAGAAGTTTGCCAAAACACACGTAACTCATCTTTCTGATCATTATTGTTTGTAACAGTAGGCATGGGGTTTCCTAATTGTCCTGACAAGGCATGTTCTCTGCAGAAACTGGAAATGACTGAATCATGTTTGCCATGGGGGCCTGTGAGGCCCCCCCTCTCACGTTTCCCGTCTGTATTAGGTTACCTTGTCTATCCCTCGTAGATCTGCATTCGTTCGTCCAATGTCTGCCCTTTCCACACCTTCTACATAAACCTGAAGGCTGAGTCCTCCTATTTCTGTTATTTCTAGAAGATGCATTATTATTATTTCTGAAAATCCGTTGTTTACAATTCCTTTTCATATGACCCATTTTGCCACAATTAAAACATTTGGTATTCTGGTGTCTCCTTTTTCCATTGGAAATTGCTTCTTCTACCCATGCTTCAGTGCCATAATCATATGTTTCAACATCCAGTGTATGTAAGACCTATTCTTCCAAGGGTGCTGATCTGAGCTTCAAAGGCCCCAAAATCTTTTTGCATTCCACGTTTGAATTTTCATAAGCCAAAGACTCAATCAAAACGCGTCTTGCGTCTGGGTCAGGTATCCCTATTTGCACAGCCTTAGTAAGTCTTTGTAAAAAATCACTAAAGGGTTCTCTCTGACCTTGTTTAATGGTGACAAATGATTCCATTTTCTGTCCTGGGTCTTGTACCCTGTCCCAAGCACTTAAGGCTGCTGTAGTGCACAGGAAGAGTGTGTTTTCATCCAAATTAGCTTGTTCTTGAGGGTCAGAAAAGAGTCCTTCACCTAGAATTTTATCTATGGAAATGTCATTTCCCTTTGCCTTTTCTAGCTGTTCTAAACGTTTAGCCTCTTGCCTGAATAAGCATTTCCATTTTAACTGCGGCCCACTTTCAAGGACTGCAGAACTCAGCTGTAGCCAGTCTGAAGGGGTGGCTCTGCTTATCGATGCCCAAGATTTTAACATCTCTTTAACAAAGGAGGCATGCATCCCAAAAGACATGATAGCCTGTTTAATTTCCTTGAGATCATTCATACGGACAGGCTCCCATGTATCTTCCTTGATGATCCTAGGGTTTTTGGAACCAATCACCTTCTCTGTGGTTATTACCGGAAAAGCAGCTGTAGGTATAGTTTTGTAGAAATTGTCCCGGAAGGATTTACCCACAGGTGTAGTTAAAGTTTGCCTTTCTACTGTATGTTCTTCTTCATCAGAATTTAGAAATTCCTCAATCTTTTCGATTCTATTCACCATTGCCTTCTGCAATGTATGTATCTCCTGTCCAGAATTATGTTCTAAAGCCTTCATTGAGGATTCTAAAGTATGAAGTTTGTCCATTAGAGATAAGTTCTCATCTTTGGACATAATTTTTATGGCATAAACCGTGCCTTCTTGTATTGACAATCTTTCCGCCAGTCTGTCATAAGTTTTAGACAAAATTCGATTGTCACATTCAACAGTTTTGATTTTCTCAGTTAATGTTTCAATCCCTTCAGAAAGTGACTGTTGGAATTTACGATTCAAATCAGCTGACCCTTCTTCCATATTAATGAATTTCTCCTTAAAATCAGCCTGAACCTTTTCTAAATTTGTCAACAGAGTCTTGTTAAAGAAAGATCTGTTCTCTTCCTGTAGAACTTTAAGCTGATTCTTGAGAAGATCATTGTCATGCTTAATAGTTTTTAGACATTCAACCTCTGCCTTAAGAATCCTGGATTCGTCTCTTAAAGATTCCATCATAGTTTTGTTGTAAAACCAGCTAAAACCAAGGAAAACTACTACTCCCAGAAATATCCATAGATGTGGGATGTTAGACACCTCTTGTAAGATTTCCCACATGGCACATTCAAAAAGGTTGTTAAAGTTCTGAACTGTGATATTCTCAGACATTTTTTTTTAATAAGAAAAAAAATTTTTTACCTGCAATGACTGGTTCCTGCCAGTGGTGGCGGAAGAGTCTACTTGAGTCCTCGTGGAGAGGCTGTAAGAAAGAACTCAAAACCAAAATTTATTGTTCTGCCTGAGGAGTTGCGGGAGGGGTCACCTTGAATCAAACCAACTCTGCCGCTGTGGCGGTTTGTGTTGCAAACCGCAGGCAGGCAGGCAGGAAGGGGTTAAAAGGCTGTGAGCCTGAGAGCACTAGCAGCGAGTGGGCGAGTGGGCGAGCGGGGCCCCGTGGGGGAGGGAGGAGACTGCAGGGGCTACCGTCGCTCCGGGAGAGCGTCAAGGCTGGTCGGCGGCAGCTCTGGGGGCGGCGAACAAGACCGAGCGACCCTGACCGGAGCGCGCTGGGAGAGGCTGTCTCTGCCTCCTTCAGCAAATCCTACCGGCGTGCGCCACCACAACCGGCGATTGCTCTGGCGAGCGGGTGCCGGGTGCAAGCCAAGGACACAGTGCCTGCGCGGGCTGGAGTCCTGCCTGTGCAATCCTCGGTGCTCTTAGCGAGAGAGTGGCCGCACAGGCGGGGCTGAATGGGAAAAGCACACCCGGGGAGAGGGCTAGCAGGCGCGGCTAGCTCAGTGGGGGGAGGCAGGTAGCCGACTGCTGCGGACAGCTTTGGGCGTGGCGAGCTACCTGCAGGGGCGTGGGTAGATATGCCCCACGTGGGAGCGCCAAGTGTTGGCGGTAATTGATAAATCCAGACAATAGTAATATATAAAACTTTAATAGAAAATTCCAACTCACGAATCCAAAGTTCCCGCGCAGCACAGGAAACCGGAAACAAGGGAGGAAGCGCAGAGAGCTTGCAGCTTCTGCGCTCTCCATTTATCAGTAGAAACTTTGCCCCAGGCAACCCCGCCCAAAATGGGCGGGGCCTATCACTACAGCTAAGGGTGCTATTTTGGGAAGGTGTAGAAACTTTGGCAGGTAGGGCCTCCCTGGAGAATGTGTACTCTTGTGGGTAGGCCTTTTGGGGTATAGTCTATCTCTGATTTAGGCTTGAATTCTTTCTAGTACCAATTTAATATGTTAGAGCAAGCAGCCACAACATACTCAAAGAAGCATGGAACTGCCTCTCCTGCTGTGATAAACTTTATCTCCTGAAGCACTCTAACGAAGTTTTCTTTTTTTTCTTATTTTTTATTTTTTCATTCAAATATTTACACTTTTTTCCCTCCTCCCATTCCCCTCCTGCTCCCACACTCACTCTCCTCCCCCCTCCTTCCTTAAGAGAGAGCAGGGAACCCTGCCCTGTGAGAAGTTCAAGGCCCTCCACCCTACATCCAGGCCTAGGAAGCTTTGCATCCAAATAGACTAGGGTCCCAAAAAGCCATTGCATGCAGTAGAAACAAGTCCCAGTGCCTTTATCAATGACTTCTCAGTCAGCCCCCATTGTCAGCCACAATCAAAGAGTCCAGTTTGATCACATGCTCATTCAGTCCCAGTCCAGCTAGTTTTGGTGGGCTCCCATTAGAACAGGCACACTGTTTCGGTGAGTGGATCAACCCCTCGCCATCCAGACTTCCTTGCTCATCTTCTCCCTCCTTCTGCTCTTCAACTGGACCTTGGGGGCTCAGTCTGTTGCTCTGACGAGGTTCTCTGTCTCTTTCTTCATCTATTGCAAGACAAAAATTCTATGGTGATATTTGAGATAATCATCAGTGTGACAGTGGGGCAAGGCCAGTTCAGGCACCCTCTACTCTGCTGCCCAAGGACCTAACTGGGGACACCCCCGTGGATACCTGGGATCCCCTCTAGAGCCAAGTCTCTTGCCAACCCTAAAATGGCTCCCTTAATGTAGATATCTTCTTCCCTGCTTTTATATCTGCCCTTCCTCCATCTCCACCCTCCCACTCCCCCAAGCTCTCTCCAGTCTTTCTCTCTTCTCTCTCCCTCTCTCCCTACAAAATTTTCTGAAACAAAGAAAACAACCCTTTTACCCTTTCATTTACTTCTTTTCAGATATTTGGTCATGGTGACAATGAAAGTAGCAAACACAATCTGAAACTACTGTTTCTCTTGTGTTCTCTCAGTCCAGAAAAAAAAAATTCCATGAATGGAAAGGTGGGTCTTTGTATTTGCATCTGCAAGAGGGCAATACAACATTTACCCTGCAACCTCACAGGACTGCCCTGCTACAATAGCTGCAGCGTGTAAAAGTGCTTTATAAACTCATAAGTACCCAATGGTTCTATTACTAACAATAACCTTCTTCTTAGATTCTTTTGCTTTTTTCTTTCCTTGATGGTAGTTGACATCATGTCAATGCTGTTCAGTATGACAGCTTCCCAGGAGAAGCATTTCAGTGTTCACCGAGATCCCAGAGGCAACATTAATGCCATTCAAGTTATCTGTGTTGTACTCACAGTTCTGCATAGAATACTAGGTAATCAATAGTCCTTCTTCTCTGATGCTAACAAAATGAATGATCAAAGCACCCTAAGTAGTCAAGAGGCCTGACTTGTTCAGAAATTCAATGTGTGTTATAACCTTTGTCTGGGGTAACTGCAGGAGCAAGGGAGCCTGCAAAACTTAAGCGAAGACTGCTCTGCTAAATTCAGAAATGTTGGAGAACTAGGGACTTTTAACTAGACTCAAGAGTTATCTATCTGTACCTAGCTGAAGCTCTTCATAATGGCAAAACAGGGTGGTAAACCAGAGATGTAGTATGTAAATCAGTAGATGGACTGAGCAACAACTGAAAGTTAGAGAGACATATAAAATTAAAAATATACTTTTGATGCAATTAAAAATTCACATAAAGTAAGCCAAGCGATAGTGGTGCATGCCTTTAATGCCAGTAATTGGGAGGCAGAGGCAGACAGATCTCTGTGAGTTTGAGGCCAGCTTCATCTACAAGAGCTAATTCCAACAGGACAGCTAAGACTGTTACACAGAAAAACCCTGTCTCATAAAACCAAAAAGAAAAAAAAAATTCACATAAAGGACTGAAGAAAAAATGTACCTCTGATTTCATAGATATCAGTAATAAATGTATGTTTAATATTTATTAATATTTATCACAGTATTTGCGCATTTTCTGTTTATTTGCAAAATTGAATTAGTATTCTCATTGTTGATTACTGTGTCCCCTAAAATTAATATGCTGAAGTCCTAACTTTAAATATAACATTAGGAGGTGAGGCCTTTAGAGAGTTATTAGTAATTAGACTGGGAGAACATAAGTGTAATTGTAAAAACAAGACAGGTAGAGGAGGGGTAGCTGATAGTTCTACATCTTGATCCACAGACAAAAGGGTGTGAGCTGTCCGCTATATTGGATATAGCTTAAGCATAGCAGACCTAAAAGCCTCCAACAAGGCCACACTTCCTCCCACAAAGTCATACCTCCTAATAGTGCATTCAAACTCATGAGTCTATGGGTGTCATACCTATTCAAACCACAGCATTTCATTGCCTGGGCCCCATGGACTTGTAGCCATAATACAATGCTAAATACATTTAGTCCAATTTCAAAAGTCTCCATATTCTTTCACAGCCTCAACAATATTTAAAATTACAAAGTTTGAAGTCTCTTTTGAGATTCATGCAATCTCTGAACTGTCATCCACTATAAAATAAAAATAAATAGATCACATACTTCTAACATACAATGGCTCAGGATACACATGAATATTTTTTTAAAAAGGAGCATAGTGAGGAAATACTGGAGCAATCCAAGACCAAAAAGAGCTGGGCAAACTCTAAACTCTGTATCTCCATGTTTAGTATCAAAGCACTATTCAGATGTACCATTCCTCTCAGCTTTGTTGACTGCAACACATTTCTTTCTTTTGGACTGGTTCCAATTCCTGTTAGCAAATTTCCTTGGCAGGTATCCCATGGCTTTGGTATCTTGAACATCTTTGGGTCTCCAAAGCTATCCAGGCTTCACCTTTACACCTTTATTCAATGGCCTCTCTTGGCCTCTGTTCAGAAAATCCCTTACACATACCTGGCTTTAGCAGCTTTCCTTAGTCATGGAAGAATATTCCATAATCTTGTCTATCCTCAACTCTAAATCTGGAACAACATAGTGGAAGCTGCCAATTTCCGCTGCTTGCTGGGGCTGGAACATGTCCCCTTTATTCAATCACATCTTTACCAATGTTCTGCTTTTGATTCTTTCCTCCACTGCCTAAATTAGCTATCTTGAACTCAAGACTAAGCTGGCCTCAAACTCAGAGAGATCTGCCAGCCTCTGCCTTCTGACTACTGAGATTATAGGCATGGAATAGCATGCCTAAGATCTAAGCTTTCCTTTATTTCCTTTTCACAAATTGGAAAATTAACTGAGGGCAGTCTTGTCCTGAGGTCACCATTCTCTTTATCCCATTTCTTAATCTGTTTATCTCCTTGAACGTAGGATTTAGTTTTATTACACTTCCTAAAGACCCTTTTCTCTTCAATATATACATTTTGTATTTTTACTTGATCAGTTTGTTTCTTTTTTTAAAAAATAAATCTTTATTAGCGTTAACATTAATAACCATTTGACAGTCAATTCTAAGCTGTTTTAAGATTTTGTCTGTCAATAGAATTAATTAAAAAAACTTTTCACTTTATCCTCAGGCATACTTTTTGGACAAAGGTAAAAGGAGTCACATTCTTTATCAAAATATTACAGGAATGATCTCTAGGCAAAATACTAAAATTCCTTTACTCTGAGCCAATAAAGGTTTTCAGAACAATAATAAATGTAGGCTGTCACCAAAACATAAATTAAAAAAAAACACTCCACATGTGTTCTTTTCATTCTTCTTCTATAATATGCATGAGAATGTTGAATATTCTACCAGAAAAATTTAAAACATGTTTAAAATTCAGTTCTCCCTTTTCTTCACTTTTTTCTAGTATTTGAAGGATGTTATTTTCAGAAAAAAATCCCCCCTTTTTGTCTTAATATTAAATAGCCTTGAGTAATGGAAGACACATCTCAGTTGTTTTTCCATCATTTGTAAGGGGAAAAAAATGCCAATGAGGACCAGGTTGTGTATGTTCAGTGTTGTGGTCCTCTAATTCTAATAAGCTTGCTTTTATAATATGGCAGCCAATGCCATACCAAAGCCACAAAAGGTACATCAATAGAATTTAAAAAAAGAAAAAGAGAAAAGAAAAGTCACCAAACTAAAGCATCAGTTGCAGAGCAATAAAACGAGAGCTGCAGGGAACACAGGCTGTACATGTGTATATGTTTATGCTAAGTGAAAACCTTAAACGAGCACTATATTTTCATATTTTACTTATGCTTTTGTTCAGAACGTCCTGGGAAAAATTTTTCTGAGGAATAGTACACTGTCTGTATTTTCATATTTTATCTTAAAGAGCAAGGTTATGTTCACAGTACTTAAAATTCAACTCCTGTAGATCAGCAATGCTCTCCAGCTTCTTTTCTCTTACATAACCCAAGCTGTGGACTCTGGAGCCATTTCATTGATTTTTCTCCATTCTTTGTCCTTTCTCTGCTTTTAGATACATATTGCATACATTTTTGGTAGCATATAAAACAAGAGGTGTCAATGTGAAAGTTTCATGCACAGAGAATTCTGTCATTTTCTCAGCGTGTCACCTTTTCTCCCTGTGTCATCAGTATATTTGCCTGTCTTGTTCCCCAGAGATTGTAGTTTATAAACCCGTATGTTTTTTTCTAGGCTTTCTGGGATGTAGATGCCACTGCACAAATAATGTAAGTTGATCAAAAACTACCAGTTGCAAGAAACCAGCCTGGATGAAACATTAAAAAGGCAGAAAAAATAAGGGATGTGATAAAAAATGTGTTCTTGATTTGAACATGCCAAACTTGATGGAAAAAAGCCAGCAAGACCTTAACCTTACAAAAAGAACTATAGGCAACTAACCAAAGACAGAAACTAGAGAGATGACCTTCTGAAGATATCACACTAACTGGTTGTTCAGAGCCAAGTGGTCAGTCCTGGAAACAAGCAAACAAGTAGCATTTATGGACAGAATATATTATATTTAGGAACTTCTCTCTCCCTCCCTCCCAATACAGAAGAAGGGGAGTTGGAGAAGAGAGGCTCTCTCTCTCTTTCTCTCTCTCTCTTTCCATATATATTTTCTTGCAACAACAATTATAAAAAGAAAAAGTCATGAATTTGAAGAAGAATGCAGAATGGTGAATGAGAGGGGTTGAGGCAAGGAAGGTAAAGAAGAAATGTTATAATTAAATTAAAATCTCAAAAATAAAATAAAATAGTACCTGACAAAAAAATCATAGAATTGGTTTCAAAGTAATTATTTGATAATTTAAATATAAGAACCTGATAAAATGTTTTATCATCTTCGTTCTTAGAGAATTAACGTAGTTACTATGTTAGTGCTCTGAAGGCAAAGTGTTTGTCACACATGATGAGAAAGCTGCAACCAGGAGATAAAATAAATGAAAAATTTAATTAATAATAAAAAAGAAGGGTTCTATACTTAGTCCCTTTTCTGGATATGACAGTCTCACTAGGTGTGTTTTTTGTATTAGTGATATTTGTCAGAGAAGCTTAGTTTTTCCATCAAAGGAAACTTTATCTCTCTTTACTTCTATGTCTTTCTCAGGAGTAATAGAAAAATTAATACAAACATAATATTTTAATTCTATAATTCTTGCAAATTATTTCTATATTACTCTATGCCTGCTGCTCACTCTTTGCATAGTATTTTTTAAAACTATTTTTATATTCTTTATTGTATCCCAGGTGATATTCTGGAAATAGAATCTAGGACTTGAAATAGCATTCATCTCACAGTAGTTTGATCTTTATTAGTAAAATTTGAAGACATATATTCATTGTTATCAGCTCTTTGATCAACAATATAATAACCTCTCATGGCTATGAACCCATCAAAACATGTCTTACATAGCTCAAAGCGGGCAAGTTTTGAACCCATCTTCCTATTAGAAGGATAGATAATAGATAAGCAGAGTTATAGATAGATTATAGATACCCACACATACACATTTATACACACAGAGAGAGAAAAGTTTAAGGATAAAATATTTAATTTACAAATGTAGATTTAATATTATGATATATTAATTTTATTATAGAGGAAGAGACTCTGAGTGTAAATACTAAGTGTCAACTCAGTCACCTTCGGAAGCACCAGAAAATTGGAAAAAGATTACATTTAAGGGTGTCTGTTTCTGAAAGAGAATAATATTTGAATTAGGGATCATGTACGGGTCCCACAATTTGAAGGGATATAGTCCACCCTAGGGGGCCTGACTGCAAGTGAGAGGTGGCTAATCACATTGAATCTGTAGTGAGGAATCAACGAGAGAGAACTGAATTCTGTCATTCCTCTCACCTTCACTCTTTTTAAAGACCCATATGATAGGGTGACTCATATATATGGTGAATTTTCCCGTCTCTATTAAACTTCTCAGTAAACACCTTTATAGAAACACAGAAAGGTATATTTTCCTGGTGATCCTAAATCCTTTCAGGTGTATACCCACATACCACCTCTGCCAGTTCTGAGTCATGGGGATAATAGGAGTTGTTTTTATGTTTCACTGTGTGTCAGTGAAATGGAAATGAGAAGTCTAGTTGCCTTAGAGATTTCCATATGTGTTGTATGAGATCTCAGAACAGTAAATGGCTATCAATAATCAACATCAATATATATTTGCAAAGATGATAGCACTGAGAAGGACAGATGATTTAGAGACAAGACAAATACTATGCCCAAGGAATCATGAATGCCTTTTTTAAATTACTCATGAAGAGTCAAAAACAAAACCCAAACTATCTAGCAGGGTAAACTTTCTGTAGGTTTGCTAAAGTGTTTCCAAGCTTTCTCAAATAATTTCCAGTACTTCTTTAAATGATTTCTGAAGCACAATTAATAAGATATCAGAGACAAAAATTGAGGTTTAACCTGAATACCAGAAAAGCAAAGCAGCCAGCCACTGGCTCTTGCCTCAACCTCAGTCTGAAAATGGTAATTCTGCCTTCATGAAACATCACAAAGAGACTGAGACTGAGAGCTGTCTTTTCTTCTTTTATAATCCTCTTTAATTCTGGGATTAAGGGCATGCATCACTACTGCATGGTTTATATGGCAAACTAGTGTGACTACTGAGATTAAAGGTGTGTGTCATTGTGGTTACTAGGATTAAAGGTGTGTGTCATTGCTACCTGGTCTGTAAGGCTGGCCAGTGTAGCTGTTTTACGTTTCTGATTCTCAGGCAAGTTTCATTCATTAAAATACAAAGGCAATACCACTACAGTTTTCTAGTTGATTATAGACTTTAAACAGATAGCTGTCAGTTAGCCCCTGTGTCTTTATCACAAATATACATGTAATTTATGATCAGTATTAGAACTATTTTATAAGCCAGTTGTTCCTTCATGGTCACCTATAAATGCATGGTAGCTTTTTTTGAAATCTAATATGAACTTGGTATTGCTAACACCGCACAGATATGTGAAAACTCCAGAGTAAATGGTTTTGACAATGATCAAAATGCCATGCACCTGAGAATAATGAGGAATTTTAGTCTGATAGTTATTATTGTCCTTGAGAGGAGTATTCCTTGCATGCTTCCTTTTTCATAGGAGAATATCATTTTGTATATATTTTATGTTGCATTTAATTGTCTCTTTAAACTATATTGCTTTGCCTTGGCGCTTGATTTTGACACGCCAGAGGAGACATTTGACACAAAGTCAGAGTCACTTGGGTTAAGTGAGAACAATAAAGGTACACTACAAAGCTGAAAATACAAAAGTCAGGCCTTTGGTAGGTAACTGGATCATGAAGTCTATAACATCATCAAGGATTCATAGCTAAACTGACATTTAGGAAGTGGTAGAGCTTTAGGAGTTAGGTCTTAGCTGCCAAAAGTATGCCAGTGTGAATGCCTCAAGTCAGTGTCCTTGGAGGGTCCATATTGTCCTTGACAAATCATTTACTTATGTCTCTACCTAGTGGCCCCTGTTGGATAAGCAGGTTTGGCTCACCAAAAGTTCCGTGTCATAGATTAAAACAGGTCCCCGGTAGCCATGGATTAAAACTTTTGAAGATGTAAGCCAAAATAATTCTTTTTACCTCTGAGTTGATTCATCTCACATATTTTGTTGCAGCAATGAAAGTTGACAGTTGTTTAAGAGTTGTAAGCTCCAGCATCTTCATCTATACAGTAACGATTTTAAAGTATCAATTTTGTAAATTGGTTGTGAGGATTAAATAAGATATTAATGTAAAGTACAGTACTTAGTATAGCATCTGATACGTAGATAGTTATCTTAATCACTGTTCTATTGCTGGGAAGAGACATACATCATGACCAAGAGTACTCTTATAAGAGAAAGCATAGTATTTGTGGCTTGTTCACAGGTATAGAGAATTACATATTCATCATGGACGGGAGCATGGCGGCAGGTAACCAAGGTGCTGGGGAATTACTGAGCACTACATGAGTAATTGCAAGTAGTGGGGTGAGGGGTCTGGCATGGACTATTGAAACCTCAAAGCCTTCCTCCAGGGACTCACTTCCTCCAACAAGACCACGCCTACTCCAACAAAAACAAACTTCTTATCCTTTCAAACAGATCTACTCCCTGGTGGCTAAGTGTTCAAATATATGAACTAATGAGAGCCATTTTTTTTCAAATCACCACATTAGCAGATATTTATTTGACTATAAATACTGGAACTGTTTCCTTGTTTTCACTTAGCTTTGTTTGTCCATTTGGTCCTGGAGTCCCAGATGATTGATTGTAAGACAGATGAAGTAATTGAGCATCTCTTCATCTGTATTTGTTACAGATAGATGTGACTACACTGAACATGTAAACCTAAGGTTAAAACATTGTACTGAATCAACAGTGCAATCTGGTCCCTAAAAAAGTTTGTCATGCTTGTCCACAGGAAAAGCTAGATGTTTTACTTGAAATTTAGTTGAGGAACAACATAAAGGGATTTGTTTTCAATGTATCATGAACTTCCCTTGCAGACTCACTGGATTTTTTTTTTTTTTTTTGGTTTTCGATATTGTAAAGTTCTATTTACTACAACACCTCCCCAACTTTCTCCTTTGTTACTGTAACTGTTCTTGGGATTATTGCGTTCTATGCCTAGACATAGAAAAAAGAGACAAAATAATCAAGCCTCAGCAATCAGTCTCCATAGTACTTAATCAGAGCCATCAGATGAGAATGCTTGGTGCCAGATACTGTCCTCTAGACATGACATGAAAGTTGTGCCCACCAAATCTCAACAATATGGTTGTATATAGAACACCTGCACAATGTCAACATCAATCAACCTGTCAATGTAGATGGGGGAACCTCAGAAGCCCCTACCTCCTAGATAAAGACTTGTAGGAAGAGCTTCAGAGAGAGGTCATGGTTATCATTTCCTTTTACTTAACATTTTTCATTTCCCTATAATAATTATTTTCTCATCTTGTTCATTTATTGTCGTGCTAAAGTGCAAACAGAATAAACACACCACTTAGGCATGATAGCCCCCACCCGAGACAGGATAGCAGGTACTCAGTAATATTTATATATAATGTGTGTCCCGGTAGGGTAGAACTAGTTTGCATAGTGTGGTAAATAGGTATATGATTACAAGTACACAGTGTGCATATGTGTGTTGTATGCATGTGTAGCATAATATTGCTTACATCTTAGAACTTTCTTTAAGATATTAATTCATCAAAATCTTGATCCATGCCTGTGATACTTTAAAGAATGAAAATATTGTCCTCAATTCCAGATGCTGAATCAAAACTACTCAGAATGGAGTCTGATACAAAACAATATTTGTGATAATAGTAACAAAGAAATAGATGTTCTTGGGGAGACATAAAAAGAAATATTGATATACCAATTATCAATTGATTCAGACATGAGATCTGGGTTGGTAACAAGTTTGATATTTTAATTTTGATTTCTTCATCCACATTATCAGTTCTTTGATTTACTTCATCTTTATTCTTAATTACCTTTTATTCCATTCCCCTGATCCTGATTCTTACTCTTTTCTTTTATCCACTTCTTACTCTTGATAACTTGGTTTATCTTTCTTGCACAGTTATCAATTTCTAACCCTTTTTCTTATTTTTGTCTGATTTTTCATCCTCTATTTAATCTCTTGATCTTTCTGTAATCTCTTTTCTTTGCACATTATCTTGTTTGGAGAGTTGTCCTTATCTTCATAGCTCATAGTCAAGCTCAGGGGAACATTCAATCTTAAAAGTACTTAGTCTGTAAATGGATTACCAGTTGTCACAAAGGTTTGCCTCGGCAACCTGTCTGGAAGAACCATTTGGTCTGCTTGCACTCAGCAAAGCCAGGGGGCTTTTGCAGACAGCTTTTCTCTTCTCTACTCCGCACACTGTGAAGACCTCAAGCAGGACTCTAAGAGAAAAGGCACATAGGAAATTCCCTTTGCACCTAATCATTTATCTTCTCTCAGTTTCCCCTTCCCCGCTGTGTTTCACAGCTTTTTAAGAGTAGAGTCAGTTTGGCACAGACCTGCTACATCATTCAGATTCACACTGATATTCTAAAAAGCCTGACCTCCTCCAAAGCACATATTTTCCAATTTCAATTTACTTTTCATTAGGAATTGGACAACCCCTTACCAGCCTGCCTGTCCATTTAAGCAGGGCCTTTCTCAAGGGATTATGTAGTTGCAAACTGAAACATCTATATGCAAATAAGTCTTTCAGTATTTGCTATCAGGTACTACAAAAATTTTCCATTCCTTCAAAACTTCTTTAAAATTTTAGAGAATAAGAAAAGGAAAAAATTCTCTTCACCACAGAGACAGAAACCCTAAAGAAAGAGACAGCATTATGTCCCATCCTATGCACTTTTACCCCATCCCCATACACCTTCAAATAACTGCAGAAGATATAGAGTCCTCCTTTCTCTCCAGAAACACAAAGTGTAACCTAAAACAAGATTATATTACAATTCTAATTTGGTCAAAGTAAATAGAGGAGGTACAACAGAAAGAAGAGTTTCTGGAGGTGAAATATATAAGAAAACTCCATCTAGATTTAAGTCAGTAAATAAAAAGGTCTTTCTTAACATACAGAATTTGCTGCTATTTTCACAAATAGAGAGAAATGGCATTGCAAATATGGTTTATGTGTCATAGCCAAGTAATTTCTTTTGATTTATAAGGTACAAGGCATGGCTGTTAGATATTATAAGGCCCAGGCAAAAAAGGCTATTACTGTTTGATTGAATTCATTTAGAGTTAATTTCCTAGTATATGCATAAACATCTAAGTAGCTAAGTGGGTTTCAATTTGGGCCTTCACTCTTTTGTTGAATATTGCATTTACAAATGAATTCAAAACTAAACAAAAGGGACAACCGTTATATAGAAGACTCTCATCTTCCTCACAAACTCACCTAGAGGCACCATTTTATACATTTCTTTATTTTAGTATTATTTTATTAACATATATTGATTATACACAGTAGATTTCATTATGACATTTTCATACACACATATTAATTATAATAATAAATTACATAGATCATACTTAACGGCCATTCCCAGTCCTGACACCATCCCACCCCTTCTGGTACCTTCATCTTCCAAACGGTCCATTTTATACATCCATGTATTTTGGGGTCTATGTGACTCAGTAAGGTTAATTAGTGATCCTGACATGAAACAGCTGAGGGACATTTACGGTGTTATGAGATTCTTTCCAGCAGCCACACAACTGAAGCAAACTTCCTCATCCTGGAACTATTAACTGCCTACAAACCATCAGGGAGGGCACGGCAACATGGACCACTCCCCTGCTCCACTACAGAAAGCTTCTGGGCTCAGTCCCCTGAACATCTTGTGCAGGGAACCTCAGCTGCTGTGGGTTCTTAAGGCAACAGCCACATCAGGCCCAGAAGAGAGCATTCCACCATACTCCATCTTTTTCTTATTCCTTTGCACTGTTCCTGCCACCTTTCCTTCCATGCTCCCTGAGCCTTGGAGGAAGTGATATATTCTAGATGCCCTATTTTATGGATGAGCATTCAATAGTCACTTATTCTCAGCACTTGTACCAACTATAAGTCTCTGTAGTAACCACTGACAATTTCAAAGAGAAGTTTCTTGGGGTCAAGCTGATAGCACCAATAATCTCTCGGAGTGAATCTCTGGGAGAGTTCACCTGAACATGGAACTGAAATTCTTGCTTCTATCCTCTCTACACTTAGTTAAGCCTGTCTCCTTGAACTGGTGTTCTGTGGGGGAGGAGGGGCAACTGGGAGCCCTGGACTTCAGCAGCTCCCTCTAGGGATAAGGGTGGGCTAGGGTGCAGAGCTTGGTGACCAAAGTTTTAAGTCTTTGCCTGGTGGGTTTCAAAGATCCTAGCCTCCCTATACTCTGTTTGTCTTCTATACTTACAGGATGCCATTGGTAAGAAACTCTTATGGGGCAATTTCCACTATACTTGCTAGGGCGGCTTCCAATGAAAGACCCCCATGCCCACGTACTATGTTAAACTCTGCTGAAAATTTAGCTGGGCCCCCGGGCTCAGCCAATGCTAAAACTGGATCTCTATGGGTTGCAGACTCACTGAGTAGGCTAAGGAGAAGGAATACTCCACCCCCCCAAGACATCCTATCTAAATTGTCAACTTGCTGCAGGGTGTTTTATCTGTCTTTATGGTTTTTCGGGGAAATTCGAGAATAGACATGGGGCCATTCCCAGGATGAGCTAAGCCCACCAATTTGAGAGCCAATGAAATGCTTGTGCTATACTACCCTCTTATGTAATCATTTTTCCTATAAATATGGCT
This sequence comes from Neodon shergylaensis, assembly GCA_025134845.1. Taxonomy (NCBI): domain Eukaryota; kingdom Metazoa; phylum Chordata; class Mammalia; order Rodentia; family Cricetidae; genus Neodon; species Neodon shergylaensis. The sequence goes on from JABTXL010001671.1 coordinate 10,223,660, forward strand.
GTTTGAATTTGCCCAGGGTGCTCAATTGGCATAAGCTGCTGTTGCACCCACAGGCGCCTGTGTAATCAATAAAGACATCTCTTGCTGATTGCATCTTTTGGCCTGGGTTATTGAGTTTGGGGGACTCTCCCACCACCCTTGAAAACGAGGGTCTTTTACCATCTATTTGTGCCCACTTGCAATGCATCCTTCCTTGAATCAGGCTTGTAAAAGACAATCTTTAAGGTCTTTCTTCATTTTAACATTTAACAGACATTAAAACCTGTTTTCATTTTAATTCTCCCTAGGACAGGGCCATCTTAAGACATAAAACTTATTTTAAGATTGAACGAACGTCTTAAACCAAACAGAGCTAAATCCCACCTTATCCTAGAGTCACTGAAGAATTCCAAACTGAGTAGGAAGGAAGAACTTCATTTGGTTTAGTAAGTTTGTTTCCAAATTATGGAAAGCGATACAATAGCTAGCATATTATTTTAGCTGCTTTATTACTGCTTTCGACTGTCAATCACATTCTCTCTCTCCCTCTCCCTTCTCTCTTATCCATCCACCAGTCATAGTTAGCAAGTCAGTAAGTAGCACTCCATGCTTCTACTTCAGTTCCTGCCTCCAGGTGCCTGCCCTGACTTCCTTTGATGATGTACTGTGATATGGAACTGTAAACCCAAATAAACCCTTTCCTCCCCAAGCTGTTTTATTCATGGTCTTTGGTCACAGCAATTAAAAACCCAATGAAGACAGAAGCAAACATTTCTTCCTAATCCTTTATTTTAGGTGCTCTTCTGTTGCTGTGGGAAAAAAAATGACCAAAATAATCTAGGGAGGAAAAGATGTATCATACAGATTTTTAAAATTTATTTATTAAATACAGACTTATTTATTTCTAGATTATAAGTAACCATTGAGCCATGGCGAGAATTTAAGGCAGGATCCTGGAGATAGGAACTGAAGCAGAGACCACTGAGAAATGCTTTTTACTGGTTTTTTTTTAGTTACCTTTCTTATTAAACACAGACCCACTTGTTAGAGATGGGACAGCCCACAGTGGATTGGGCTCTCTTAAACCAATGAACAATTAAGAAAATGCCTCATAGATATATCCACAGATCAGTCTGATGACAGCAATTCTTCAAGTGAGGTTTCCTTCTCCTAGGTGTATCAAATTGACAACCACAATTAGTCATCACACTTTCTAAAACACTAACATAGAAAATGCCATTTATGGTGACCAATATCTTAAGTCCAATTTCCTGGTCTGTAATTTCTCATTAAATGAATGGGATGTTGAGTATCATTTGTCACTTACTGACTTTATGCAAGCAATATATAAAGTGATCTCCGTTAGTGGTACAATATTGTTCACAGTAGACATTATAAAATAGACATTCAATAAATAGGATAAGGAACATAAAAGGAATGATAGTTAGCAACACTTCAATTAGGACAATTTTAAAAGGGATTTTAGAGAAGTTAACAGTGAGATGAAAGATGCTGACTAGACTCATAGGAAAATAGAAATCCCTATTATCATGTCTCAGCTAGGATTTCTGTTGCTGTGAAGAGACACCATGGCCACAGCTGTAATTATTCAGCCACAGATAAGGCTGCACTTCCAGGTTCTAAAGGCAGGCACATGCGGACGGACCCTGGGGAACAAAGGGCCCTGAGTGGCCCACATGAGAGCATGCATGGTTACCTCCACGTGTGACTCAGCTAAAACCCTTGCGCGCATGCATGAGTTGCCCATCTGCATAATCAGCGTATAACATAGTCAGGGCAATCCCCTGTGCACATGTGCTAGGCAGCTTTTAAAACCTGGACATATCCTCTCTCTCTCTCTCTCTCTCTCTCTCTCTCTCTCCTTTCTCTCTGCACACCGATCGCCAGGCCTGTATGCACCTCCTCTAATAAACTTCTAAGCGGGTTTGTGTCCCATGTTTCCTTCTCACTCATGCCAGAAAATTTAAACAGCAACTTGTATAAAGGAAAACATTTAAATTGTGGCTTACAGTTTTAGAGGCTTAGTCCATTTTCATCATGGCAAAAAGCATGGTGGTATGCAGGCAGACATGATGCTGGAGGAGCTGAGCATTCTCCATCTTGCTTCCCAGGCAGCAGAAAGAGACTTTCACACTGATGTAGGTGGGTCGTCTATCTATCTGTTGTTTCATTGGTTAATTAATAAAGAAAACTGCTTGGCCTGGTAGATCAGAACATAGATAGGTGGGAAAGACAGAACAGAATGCTGAGAGGAAGAAGGCAGTGAGGCAGACGCTGTGCCTCTCCTCTCAGAGACAGATGCTATAGCTCTCCTCTCCAAGATGGACACAGGTTAAGATCCTTCCCGGTAAGCCACCACCTCGTGGTGCTACACAGATTAATAGAAATGAGTTAATCAAGATGTGAGAATTAGCCAGTAAGAGGCTTGAGCTAATGGGCCAACCAGTGTTTAAAAGAATACAATTTCTGTGTAATTATTTTGGGTAAAGCTAGCTGGTGGCCGGGAACCCTCCCAGGTGGCAGAAAGTGGCCCACTGCTCCATCTACATCACACTGGATTTAACTTGAGCTTATGAGAGCTCAAATCTGCCTTCAGTGACTTACTTCCTCCATCCAGACTATACCTCACCTCATAATACTTTCATTTTGTGGGTAAAGCCTTAAAACATATGAGTCTATGGGACCATTCCTACTCACACCACCACACCATAGGTTCTTGATAAGTCAGGAATTACCTGAAGTCATTAGACACAGTTTCAGAAATACAAAATAATTGGTAGTTCTTTTCTCAGTTTGCGGCTACTGCTGTGACTCTCAGATCATTAGAGACGTGGCCTTTTTTTATTTTTATTCTGCATCCTAACACATGCTTTCAATCTTAAAATTAGTGTTATGTCTAAGATAGCTGCTGAGTTTCAGCTTTTACATTCCTATTTTCAGTAGGGAGTAAGAGGAAAGATGTCAGGGACCAAAGGCCCCAACATAGAAAACTATTTTCCCTAACTGGACTGGTATTGAGGTGCGAGAAATAACCAGACACAGCTTATACCATCATCATGGAATCTCAGGCTTGTCTCCATCCTGAAGATCTACCCACATTTATTATATAAAACATCCTCCCCCCCACAAGGTAACCCAAGGTGGATAACTCATTAATATTCTCTTTCAGGGGGACCGGCTAGGGAAACACCTGCAACTTAGTCATTAGCTTCGGCAAACACCTCTCCCCAGGTGATCTACATTTTTAACAAAGGAGAAAGGAGCAGTACATCCTGGCTATTGTTGGAGCAGTGACAGCCTGTCTGCAGGGCTACTGTAACCACCTCAAGTGGGACCTATGGTTTCCAGAGCCTGGCTGCCACACCTTATAGAAATATGGGCCTATAGAAAATCAACCCATAAAGAGGTCCTTAAGCCTGTCAATGTGTTTTAATCTATCTTTACGCAAAGAATTTTTTCACTTCTTATTAGCCACAATAAACTAGAATATTTCTAACCAAAATAAAATGAGAATTTGCTTTACAAAAAAAGGGGAGAATTGCTATTGTAAGAAAACTTAAAATGCTTTGATTCAGGCATGTAAAAATCATTTAAGTTCTGTCTTAATTTTAATTAATTCCCAAACAGAACTTGTGCCTAGATGGTTTGAGAGGTGACTTAGAGGAAGTGGAGGAGTTAGGAATAAAAAATCCCAGAAGTCAGGTTTACCAAATAAATACACAGAAGCCTAGTAAATTTGAAGTTCAAATAAACAACCCATAACACGTTAGAATTAATCAAAACTTGTATAGAAAATATTTGTACTAAGGACGTCATTCATTGTGTATATGAAATTGAGTTAGCTGAAATTTTATCTGATAACAATAGAAAAGAGAAAGGCCAAAAAGAGTACAGTGGTGACCAGGTCGTGAGCATAGGAATTTTATATTGCTGGGCGTCTTCTGGGAAACCATATGGAGAACCCCTATCACAAGCAACGGGTGAAGAGGAAGCTTCAGGCTTTTAACCACGGACACCCATCTTATACGGTTCCTTCTCAAGACTGCCCCCTGGACAGCTTAATTCCTTACTACTTCCTCATTTTTCTGTGTTGTTTCAGCAGAGTAACTGCACCTTTATCTATTGCTATTTCAGCCAGCTATTGCAACTCAGCAGTTAGTGGCTTGCTTCTCTGGCAGCAGCCTGGCAGAAATTCTCTTCCCGCAGGCACTGGCCCTGTTGTTGTCATGCAAGGTAGTTTTAACTAAACCTCTATCATTCTATTTATGAATGAAAGACCCTCGAAGAGGACCTTCTCTCTCAGGAGGAGACCTCCCCGAAGCCAAGGAACAGGCCGAGACCACACGGATGCAAATTGCAAGAGGTTTATTGGGTAAACACAGGTACCTGCGGGCAGCAAAGTCTTTAGGAGGACTTGTGCGCCTGCGGGCTGGGAGGAGGGCTTTTTATAGGACAGAGGGCAGCAAAAAGCAAGTTTTACAGAAGCAGAAAAGCGTGGTTATCCGTCAGTCGGAATGAGGTGGGGGCATGAATGGTTTTCCTCTCCCAGCATGGATGTCTGGCAATAGATCTCCGGTTCTTATCTTATAGGTATCCTGTTTTTCAGCCATCCTGCTTTGTCCTATCTTTATAGATATCCTGCTTTGCAGTCATCCTATCTTGTTGACATCCTGCTTTCCTAAGCAAATGGGATGTCCTCATGAGAGGAGGCTAGCTGCTGATCTTGAGAATCTTTTAAGCAAACAGGACGTTCTCCCGGGTAGCATGCTAGCTGCGGGTTTTAAGAAGGGGGTTTGTAGGGTCTTTCATTTCCCCCTTTTTCTTTTTATTATTGAGTTAAATCTTTTACTCAAAGCAGTTACAGAACCTCGGTCTCTTGCTGTGGTAACATATGATACTGATGGGTCAGTACTAGGGCCTGAATGACTGACAGCCTGTCTTTCATAAACTGGACCAGGCGGTTTAGGATGCAGGGTCCAAACAGGAGTATCAGAAGGAGGATAATCAAGGGACCCACCAAAGAAGACAATAGAGTTGTAAACCAGGGAGACTTATTAAACCATCCTTCGAACCATCCTTGTTGTGATTCGAACAGCTTTTGTCTCTGTCTTAACCTCTCTCTAAGCTTTGTCATATTGTCTCTCACCAGCCCCATGTGGTCCGCATAAAAGCAGCATTCCTCTTTAAGTGCCGCGCATAACCCTCCCTCTCGCAAAAACAACATGTCTAGCCCCCTCCTGTTTTGTAGGACTACCTCTGAGAGGGAGGTTAATGACTTTTCAAGTGCACTAACCGATTCTTCCAGCGCCTTGATATCAGTATGCATGGCTGCCTGAAGTTGTCTAAATTGGCTGGTCTCCATAAGAGCGGTGGTCCCTGTGCCTACCCCCACCGCTATTCCTCCCATAGTGATGCCTCCCAGCAATAAGGCCAAAGTTAGGGAGGCTGGTTCTCTCCTAAATCAGGGTCTCCCTTCAAAATGACTATAGATGTATTCAGGATCATGGTATGTAACTTTGGGCCATAATTCAATTAGAACGCAATAATCAGAGGTTTCACTGAGCACAGCAGCTGAAACACATGGGGTTAGTCCAGTACTGCATGCCCAATAGGTCCTGTTGGAGGCAGCTAGGTAATAGGTTCCCCTGGACACCTTTTGGGTTGAGTTACATAAGGCCTGGTGGGTTTTGGGAATAGTCCCTATGCAAAGTCCCTGTCCAGATACTTCAGACAGGGTGAGCTTATGCTGGGGGATGGAAGTGCAGCTGGTGGGTGCAGAGGTTTGGTTGGTGTAGTTCCCTAGAACGGCCACTCCTTCATAGTAAGGGGGTCTTGAAACCAGACATAGCCAGCAATCTTGGGTCTTGTTCAGATCTGTGAAATTGAGAGCCAGATAGGCTCCTTGTACCAAGTTGAGTAGTCTATCCCTGTTCCAGGCTGACGGGGAGACAGGGTAGTGGTAGTAGTGGTAGGTGTGCTGGGGTACTGTTGCTGGCTAAGGGGGTCATTGAGGTATTATGAGGTGCTACTGGGGGTAAGGCTTGTGCTGGCTGAGAAGGGGATTTTTGTTCTGGTAGGACTGGATTTGGCCCTATTGATAGCTAAGGGCCTGCAGTCATCACCTGTCGGGTTAATGAGAAAATAATGACAGGATCATATCCAGAACGGTATAGGCGCAATCCCCATGATTTGGGTCTGTCCCAAGAGGCCTTTTTCCCTTGCGTAGTGAAATCTAGGACTAAGGGGTTGCATCTACCTCCTGGGGTGGCGCCCTGGACATTGGTAGCCGTAGCCATATCATAGCAGGGGCCACAAGCTTTTCCCCCCCGCAAGTCCAGGGCCCCCTTCCCGAGTACCCAGGCATGGTTCCTTGTCTGAGCGTGATTAGATCCCAGGTGGAGGAGGGTTTCCAGTAAGCCTCCCCCGTCGTTTCACAACGCCAATGGGCACAGTAACTGTCCCCAGGCCCTCCACACCCCTTTTGCATGTTTTGTCCTGGACAAACATAGAAGTCTTTGTTCCTGGTCCCATGTCACCCCCCCCCCCCGTGATGGCAGGCATATCCCGGGAATGGTTCCTGATCTGAGGGGTTCCAGGACTCTCCCACCAAGTCACAAAGGTCAAAGTACAGGGTTGGGAAAGCGTCCGTCATTGTTCCCAACAGGGAGGTGGCAATGTCTACTTTTCCTGTCATGAGATTTGTAACCCTCCAGGTTACATTGAAAACCTGGTGTGGACTATTTTCTTGTGCCACCATCCCCAGTCTTAGTAGGGCCCATATAGTGATCAAAGGGCCCCATGGGTAAGCCTTATCTTTAAGGGGTTTTGAGAGCATTGGATTCTCCATGCTTGGGTCGCAGCGGGCTCCGCTTTTTCAGCTGTGTGGGCGGCCTTAACGTGTGAGGCGTGGATCCAGGCTGCGATGCCGTCAACCTTTAGTGCTGTTGGGGTGGTCAGAAGGACAGTGTAGGGGCCTTTCCACCGAGGTTCCAAGTTTTTGGTCTGGTGTCTGCGGGTTTTGAGAAGGGGGTTTGTAGGGTCTTTCAATGAATAAGTCTTGAGATCCTAAGGCTGAGGAGAAAACCTGCAAACTCAGAGAGGCTGAGTAGGTAATCCTATCCTTGCTGGCATCCACCAAAGACCCATGCTTCTGCTTCACCAAACCAGGAAAGGCTGTGCCACTCCAAATTTCACCCTATTACTTACTGTGTCTATCTCTCCATGAAGCCCTCTAATGCTCTATGATTACTTCCTGTCCACTAGATGCTAATGCAGCCTCCTGACCCAAGGTTAATTTTATTTAATTAAGGCAAATGCAAGCTCTGGTTTCACCTTGTGGTCAAATATCCCCAAACATTCTGACCTGAGGTTAAGCTTGTCTCCATGTATTCCGGGAGCCCTCCAGCAGAGAGGCAGGTATTCAGTGTGCAAAGTTTTTCATGTAGTCCCTGAAACTACCTGCCACAGGACAGGGAGATTCCAAGGTGAGCCAGGAAACATGTGTCAACAGCAGCAAAAGAATGCCTGAGCTTTCTTTTATTGGCTTCTTTGCTTTCTTCTGTATTACTATTAGTAGTTGCCACATGTCTTCTTAACGACACCAGACTAAAACCTCCAGCCCTCTCCTATATGGTTTTCACTATTTGAAAGTAACAAGAATTTTGCCCTTAACAGAGCTTTGCTGAGGTGATGGCACCCAAAATTTGTACTAATTTTCATGGTCCTAACAATTGATGTTCCTGGTCCAATAAGATGAGACTGGACAAAGCACTGTGATAAAGGATAGCATCCAATGAGTTCCCCATCATGATGGCTGACTCTCTATAACAATCCAGAATCTTGTCAATAATTCAGGAACTGTGAGTCACATTGACTCTCTTCTGCAAATTTATATAAATCCCCAATTTCTAGCTTGTGAGCACCACTTTTCCTCTGGTTAAAAACAGCTCATTTTATATGAATTCTTTACATAATTCTTTACAGTAATTCTTAACATAACTAAATGACCCAGCTATTACCTACTGATATTTCTAGGTTATTATCTACTCATATTTATAATATGAGTCTTGGATGAAATCTGAACATTGTTATATTTTCAAGTAGTTTCACTATCAGCAGATGAAATGCTTTATTTCAAGAATATGACAAACTCTGTTAGCTCCAAAGCACTCAGGGTAATGGATGGAATCAAAGGGTTGTATCTTCTTTTTGCAGGAATAGTTTGACAACCCTAGACACCACTTCTCTAAACCAAGATGTACCTGAGTTTGAGTTTCAAACTTCTTGATTAAAGTGTAAGCCAGCCTGGTTCTGTTGGCTGCAGAGCTGCTTCTTCTGTGTTGCATTCCCAAGTCCTTCACTCCACTGTAGGATTTATCCAAGATACCCTGATTGATCTCTTAATTAATGTCTCAGGCTCTACTTTCCCAAGTGTAATTTCAAATGTGTTTGCAAACAGGTGAGCCTGGATTTCTCAGAATAGTGAATAAGAAGAACAAGATTTAGAATAAAAGAACAAATGCATCTTTTAAAAGAAATAGTGTGTGTGTGTGTGTTTGTGTCTGTTTGCTGTCATTCATGGTTACAAATGCTGTAAATGTCAGTTTCTTAAATATTCAATTTATATCTAAGTTAATGCTAGGATAAAATGTTTATTGACAGAAAGAGAGGATTAATATGTGCCTTTCAGATGTTGCAGCCTTCAAATGAGCATCTCGGACGGCATGATCTCGGACTGCACGTCCATGGGTGAAGAAGACTGCTGTGGTTTTCCATCAAGAATGCTGTACTGGCCCCCAACCCCCAACCCTGCCCTGCTGTAAGCTAGGACCAGTGCTCAAGAACAGTTTCAAGCTCCCACACTAAGGCTACCCACGCAGAGCGGTGAGTGCCTGCCTGCAAGGCAGGCCTCAAAGTCCCCAGTAAGGGAGCCCGGGCACCTCCAGCTTGTGCTCCTAGGTCTCCTGTGCTCTCCTGGACTCCGCCCTGCCTGCCACTTTCTTCCTTTTGTCCCCGGATCATTGGGCTACCAGGCAGCCCTGTTTAGGTGCTGAGGAGTTCGATCTGGACCGGTGAGTGTGTGCTTTCCAGGGACGGTCTGTCCCGAAAGAGAGCACAAACCCCCCTCTCCCAGCTCCTTCTGCAGGGCCATCTTTCTTACTCACGACCCAGCCCACCACCACCCTTCCCCCAACCCCCAGCCCTGCCCTGCTGTAAGCTAGGACCAGTGCTCAAGAACAGTTTCAAGTTCCTACACTAAGGCTACCCACGCAGAGCAGTGAGTGCCTGCCTGCCGGGCAGGCCTCAAGGTCCCCAGTAAGGGAGCCCGGGCACCTCCAGCTTGTGCTCCTGGGTCTCCTGTGGTCTCCTGGACTCCGCCCCGCCTGCCACTTTCTTCCTTTTGTCCCCGGATCACTGGGCTACCAGGCGGCCCTGTTTAGGTGCTGAGGAGTTCCATGTTCCATCTGGACGGGTGAGTGTGTGCTATCCAGGGTCGGATTGTCCCAGAAGAGAGCACAAACCCCCCTCTCCCAGCTCCTTCTGCAGGGCTGTCTTTCTTACACATGACCCCCCTTTCCCCAAGCCTGCTTGGTCTGTAAGATCCTTTGATCAGGAACAGTCTTCTGTTCCTACACTAAGGCTACCCACTCAGAGCGGTGAGTGCCAACCTCCTGGACAGGCCTCAAGGACCCCCGAAAGGAAGCACGCGCACCTTCAGCTTGTGAGGCAGGGTCTCCTGTGTTCTACTCGTCCCCACCCTACCCCCAAGTTCCCCCTTTTGTCCTCGGGTCATTGGACTACCAGGCATCCATGTTTTGGTGCTGAGGAGTTCCATCAGGACAGGACGGTTCCTGTTTCTACACTGAAGAGAAACACCCAGAGAGTCAGTCACAGCAAAGACTGGACCAAGACACCAGGCCTCTCCTGGCTCCATTTGAAGGAAGAGATGGGAAGGCGCCAATGCAAGAATTCCTCCAACAACCTGAAAGGCAACATGACATCACCAGAATCCAGGGATCCCGAAACAAGAAGAATTGTACACCCTACTCCAGAAGAATTAGAAGAAATCGACTGAAAAGTGAATTATATGAAAATAATAGAAGACCTTAAACAGGAGGTGAAAAACTGCCATAAACAATTAGAGATTACAAACAAAAAGGTAGAGGAAATGAATAAATCGCTCAAAGAAACCCAAGAAAACCAAGAGAAACAAGAAGAAGCAATCAAACAGGTAAGGGAAGCAGTTCAAGACTTGAAGAATGAAATGGAAGTATTGAAGAAAACACAAACCGAGGAAAGGATGGAGATGGAAAATCTGGGTAAACGAACAGGAACTACTGAGACAAGTACTACCAACAGATTACAAGAGATAGAAGAAAGAATGTCAGACACTGAAGATACCATAGGGAAAATAAACACACTGATCAAAGAAAACAGCAAAACCAACAAATTCTCATCACAAAACATTAAGGAAATCTGGGACACAATAAAAAGACCAAACCTAAGAATAATTGGGATAGAAGAAGAAGAAGAAGTACAGCTCAACGGTCCAGAAAATATATTTAATAAAATTATAGAAGAAAACTTTCCCAACCTAAAGAAAGATATTCCTTTGAAGATTCAAGAAGCATACAGGACACCGAATAGAATGGACCAAAAAAAAACATCTCCTCGCCATGTAATAATCAAAACACAAAACATACAGAATAAAGAAAGAATATTAAGAGCTGCAAAGGAAAAAGGCCAAGTTACTTATAAAGGTAAACTTATCAGACTTACACCTGACTTCTCTATGGAAACCATGAAAGCCAGAAGGTCCTGGATAGATGTACTGCAGAAACTAAGAGAACGTGGATGCAAGCCCAGACTACTATACCCAGCCAAGCTTTCGTTCACTATAAATGGAGAAAACAAAATTTTCCAGGATAAAAACAAATTTAAACAATACGGAGCCACAATTGGAGCTTTACAGAAAGTAATAGAAGGAAAATCACAAACCAAGAAGTCCAACAATGACCACAATAACTCAAACATCTAGAGACCATTCACCAGCACAACTCAAAGAAGGGAAACACACAAACTCTACTACTAAAAAAGTGATCGGAGTTAACAACCACTGGTCATTAATATCACTTAATGTCAATGGACTCAACTCACCTATAAAAAGGCACAGGCTAAGAGATTGGATACGAAAACAGGATCCAACATTCTGCTGTTTACAAGAAACACACCTCAACCACAAAGACAGGCACCTACTTAGAGTAAAGGGATGGGAAAAGATTTATCAAGCAAATGGACCTAAGAAACAAGCAGGTGTGGCCATACTAATTTCTAACAAAGTTGACTTCAAACTTAAATCAATCAGAAGAGATGGAGAGGGACACTTTATACTCATAACAGGAACAATTCATCAGAATGAAGTCTCAATCCTGAATATCTATGCCCCTAATATAAAAGCACCCACGTACGTAAAAGAAACATTACTAAAACTCAAGGCTGCCATCAAACCGCACACACTAATAGTAGGAGACTTCAACACTCCTCTCTCACCAATGGGCAGGTCAATCAGACAGAAACCTAACAGAGAAATAAGAGAATTAATGGAGGTAATGAATCAAATGGACCTAACAGACATTTATAGAACATTCCACCCAAATAGGAAAGAATATATCTTCTTCTCTGCAGGTCATGGAACCTTCTCGGAAATTGACCACATACTCGGTAACAAATCAAACTTCCATAGTTACAAGAAAATATTCATAACCTCCTGTGTCTTATCAGATCACCATGGATTAAAGTTAGAATTCAGCAACAATGCTACCCATAGAAAGCCTACAAACTCATGGAAACTGAACAGTCAGCTACTGAACCACACCTGGATCAAGGAAGAAAGAAAGAAAGAAATTAAAGTCTTCCTTGAATTCAATGAAAATAAAGAAACAACATACTCAAACTTATGGGACACTATGAAAGCAGTCCTAAGAGGAAAGTTCATAGCACTAAGTGCCCACTTAAAGAAAACAGAGAAAGCACACATTGGTGACTTAACAGCCCACCTGAAAGCTCTAGAAAAAAAAAAAGAAGCAGACTCACCTAGGAGGAGTAGAAGACTGGAAATAATCAAACTGAGGGCTGAAATCAACAAAATAGAAACACAGAAAACAATCCAAAGAATCAATGAAACAAAAAGCTGGTTCATGAAGAAAATCAACAAGATTGATAAACCCCTATCCAAACTAATCAAACGGCAGAGAGAGAATATGCAAATTAATAAGATCAGAAATGAAAAGGGGGACATAACCACAGACACAGAGGAAATTCAGAGAATCATTAGATCTTACTACAAAAGCCTGTATGCCACAACACTTGAAAATGGAAAAGAAATGGACACTTTTTTAGATAAATACCATATACCAAAGTTAAACCAGGAACAGTTGAACAATCTGAAGAGATCTGTTAGTCGCAAAGAATTAGAAGCTGTTATCAAAAACTTCCCTACCAAAAAAAGCCCAGGACCAGACAGTTTCAATGCGGAATTCTACCAGAACTTCCAAGGAGACCTAATACCTATACTCCTTAATATATTCCACAATATAGAAACAGAAGAGTCATTGCCAAATTCCTTTTATGAAGCTACAGTCACTCTGATACCAAAACCGCACAAAGACTCATCCAAGAAAGAGAATTACAGGCCTATCTCACTCATGAACATCGACGCAAAAATCCTCAACAAAATACTGGCAAACCGTATCCAAGAACACATTAGAAAAATTATCCATTATGCTCAAGTAGGCTTCATCCCAGAGATGCAAGGCTGGTTCAGCATACGAAAATCTATCAATGTAATCCATCATATAAATAAACTGAAAGAAAAAAACCATATGATCATTTCATTAGATGCTGAAAAAGCTTTTGACAGAATTCAACATCCCTTTATGATAAAAGTCTTGGAGAGATTAGGGATACAAGGATCATACCTAAATGTAATAAAAGCCATTTACAGCAAACCGACAGCTAACATCAAACTAAACGGAGAGAAACTCAAAGCCATCCCACTAAATCAGGAACAAGACAAGGCTGTCCACTCTCTCCATACCTCTTCAATATAGTGCTTGAAGTTTTAGCAATAGCAGTAAGACAACATAAGGGGATCAAGGGGATTCGAATTGGAAAGGAAGAAGTTAAACTTTCGTTATTTGCAGATGATATGATTGTGTACATAAGCGACCCCAAAAACTCCACTAAAGAACTTTTACAGCTGATAAACACCTTTAGTAATGTGGCCGGATACAAGATCAACTCCAAAAAATCAGTCGCCCTCCTATACACAAAGGATGTGGAAGCAGAGAGGGAAATCAGAGAAGCATCACCTTTCACGATAGTCACAAACAGCATAAAATATCTTGGGGTAACTCTAACCAAGGAAGTGAAAGATCTATTTGACAAAAACTTTAAGGCATTGAAGAAAAAAAATAAAGAGGATACCAGAAAACGGAAGTATCTCCCTTGCTCTTGGATTGGGAGGATCAACATAGTAAAAATGGCAATCCTACCAAAAGCAATTTATAGATTCAATGCAATCCCCATCAAGGTCCCATCAAAATTCTTCACAGATCTTGAGAGGACAATCATCAACTTTATATGGAAAAACAAAAAACCCAGGATAGCCAAAACAATCTTATACAATAAAAGAACTTCTGGAGGCATTACCATCCCTGACTTCAAACTCTATTACAGAGCTACAGTAATGAAAACAGTTTGGTATTGGCATAAAAACAGAGAAGTCGACCATTGGAATCGTATAGAAGAACCGGATTTTAACCCACAAACCTATGAACACCTCATTTTCGTTAAAGAAGCTAAAAGTGTACAATGGAAGAAAGAAATCCTCTTCAACAAATGGTGCTATCACAACTGGTTGTCAACCTGCAGAAGAATGAAAATAGACCCGTATCTATCACCATGCACAAAACTCAAGTCCAAATGGATCAAAGACCTCAATATCAATCTGAGCACACTGAACCTGATAGAAGAAAAAGTGGGAGGTACCCTACAACAGATGGGCACAGGCGATAGCTTCCTAGGTATAACCCCAGCAGCACAGACATTAAGGGCAACATTGAATAAATGGGACCTACTGAAACTGAGAAGCTTCTGTAAAGCAAAGGATACTGTCACTAAGACAAAAAGGCAACCCACTGACTGGGAGAAGATCTTCACCAACCCTGCAACAGACAAAGGTCTGACCTCCAAAATATATAAAGAAGTCAAGAAACTAGACTTTAAAATGCTAATTAACCGAATTAAAAAATGGGGCACTGATCTGAAGAGAGAATTCTCAACAGAAGAAGTTCAAATGGCCAAAAGACACTTAAGGTCATGCTCAACCTCCTTAGCGATCAGGGAAATGCAAATCAAAACAACTTTGAGATATCATCTTACAACCGTCAGAATGGCTAAAATCAAAAACACCAATGATAGCCTTTGCTGGAGAGGTTGTGGAGGAAGGGGTACCCTCATCCATTGCTGGTGGGAATGCAAACTTGTGCAACCACTTTGGAAATCATTGTGGTCGTTTCTCAGGAAATTCGGGATCAACCTATCCCTGGACCCAGCAATGCCACTCTTGGGAATATACCCAAGAGAAGCCCGATCATATGACAAGGGCATTTCTTCAACTATGTTCATAGCAGCATTATTTGTAATAGCCAGAACCTGGAAACAACCTAGATGTCCTTCAATGGAAGAATGGATGAAGAAAGTGTGGAATATATACACATTAGAGTACTACTCAGCGGTAAAAAAACAATGACTTCTCGAATTTTGCATGCAAATGGATGGAAACAGAAAACACTATCCTGAGTGAGGTAACCCAGACCCAAAAAGATGAACATGGGATGTACTCACTCATAATTGGTTTCTAGCCATAAATAAAGGTCTTTGAGTCTACAATTTGATATCCTAAATAAGCTAAATAAGGTGAACCCAAAGAAAAACATATAGCTATCTTCCTGGTTATGGGAAGTAAACAAGAATGCCAGGCAAAAAATTGGGATCTTGGGGGTAGGGTGGAAGGGGGGTAAGGGGATATGGGGAGAGAAAAGGGAGAAGGGGAGGATGCGGGGAATTTGGGGAAGCGGGATGATTGGGATAAAGGAAGGCTGGATAGGGGAGCAGGGAAGCACATTTCTTAATTAAGGGAGCCATCTTAGGGTTGGCAAGAGACTTGGACCTAGAGGGGCTCCCAGGTGCCCAGGTCGTTGTCCCCAGTTAGTTCCTGGGGCAGCTGAGGATAGGGAACCTGAAACGACCCTATCCTATAGCCATACTGATGAATATCTTGCATATCACCATAGAACCTTCATCTGGTGATGGATGGAGATAAAGACAGAGACCCACACTGGAGCACTGGACTGAGCTCCCAAAGTCCCAATGAGGAGCAGAAGGAGCAAGAACATGAGCAAAGAAGTCAGGACCTCAAGGGGTGCACCCACCCACGGAGACAGTGGGGCTGATCTATTGGGAGCTCACCAAGGCCAGCTCGACTATGACTGAAAAAGCATGGGATAAAACTGGACTCTCTCAACATGGCGGACAATGAGGGCTGATGAGAAGCCAAGGACAATGGCATGGGGTTTTGTTCCTACTTCATGTTCTGGCTTTGTGGGAGCCTAGCCAGTTTGGATGTTCACCTTCCTAGACCTTGATGGAGGGGGGAGGATTTTGGACTTTCCACAGGGCAGGGAACCCTGACTGCTCTTCAGGCTGGAGAGGGAGGGGGAGAGGAGTAGGGGAAGGGGGAGAGGAGTGGGGGGAGGGGGAGGAGGGGGAGGGAAATGGGAGGCTGGGAGGAGGCGAAAAAATGTTTTTTTCAATAAAATAAAATAAAATAAATACATTTAAATAAAAAAGAATGCCATACTGGTTAATTTTATTAAGAAACCTGTACTTTTGTAGCTCAAACACACTTTAAGGATCATCTATCCCAACTCTCTCATGTCTTGGAAACAAGAAAGCCAAGAAAATCCAATTATTACCCAGGTTCATTCAAACACCAAATAGCAGGACTGGGATTGAATCTATCCTCTTGACACCCATCAAGTGCTCTTTCCACTGAATCATATTATCTGGCCTTTACAGGGCCCCATATATTGATGAAGTACAAAAGAGTGTCCAGTCTTTCACTCATTATTCATTGGGTCACATCAATAGTATCTAACTGAGTTTCACTAGAATTTTCTTTATCTGGTAATGAGATTATAATGCTAAAGTATAAACTCACCCTTTTTCTCATCTTTAACTATATAAACTGTACTCAGCTCATCAATAATGATGAACATGTAACTGTCTATCAAAGGGGAGAACACAAGAAGACCTTCTGAATATTCTATTATTTTATTAATGTTTGAAATCATGTGGAGTAGACTAAATTGATATATTTTAAATAAGGCAAAGGTTATCTTTGCATAGAATCAATGGTGTGGACAGATGTACTGCTATACATACACCCAAATGCACATAAAATTCCATACACTCATATGCACAAATACATTCACACACGTGTACACACATACACATAACACACACACACATATAAACTTAAAACATATCCACATACACATGTATACATAACACTACCATACACATAAAACACACACATATATATAGCACACATACTCAAACACATACCATGTCCTTCCTTGTGAGAGGTACAACTACAAAAAATAAAGTAAATCTTGAAGTTCTCAGCCATCTCCACAAATTTTAACAGAACCACTGTTTTCTCTACATTAATTATAGTAATCTGGGCAAGTTGACCTTTATACCCAGTAGTTTTGTCTTCCAGCAGAAACACATCTAAAATCCTGAAAGATCAGTTACCTCGAAGCCATTGGTCATTTGCTTCTGATTTAATTTATTTGTCTCTGCTATAAAAGTAAAAGATTGAGTGATATTTGGGCTACTGGGAGCTTATACTATGATTCCCTCTTTACTGAGCAGATCTACAGAAAAAGGGAAGATACTTTACCCTGATATATCCAGGATGAACTGTGTCCTAATTTCTTTCATACTTACTGCTACCATTTCTAGGTCATGGGAAGTCTTAGAAAACCAATGCTTTCTTTACTTCCACTGAGTAAATGAGATGCAACAACCATTTTCAGTGGTTGAGAAAATTGCATCAATAACATCCCTTTGGTTAGCTTATGGTAGCATGCTAGTCCTCTGGTGAAACTTCTAGCTCCAATTGCACCAATAGCATCCCTTTGGTCTGCTTGTGGTAGCATGCTAGTCCTCTGCTGAAAACTTCCAACTCCACACAGATCAAAGGTCATTTGCCAATATTTCACCCACCTACTTATCTTCTATTCATATCCTATGAAAGTATGGTGATGACTCATTGAATTTTATGGGCCAGATGAATATGGATCTAGCAAATCAAGGCAAATTCACAAAGATTATCTATTCTATTCAAATCATCACTACATATAAATACATAAAGTAAATGCTTGTAGATTAACTTTTATGTTTTTCAAATGTTTATGAAAATATTAGGCTACATATGTATGTATATTTTAATACAATAAAAAATCACCTAAAATACATGACATTACTTTTACTTTTTGGTGATGAAGTTTGAACCATGGGATTCACATATGCTAAAGTGAAAGGTTTCTATACCCCAACATTAAGTCTCTCTGCCAATGCAATAATACAAATCAAACTGAATTGAGAATTAAAAGGCCAGGTTTAATAAGTAAAATTCTCTTGGATGAGCAAATGAGTAAATGAATGAGCAGATAGATCCTTAATTGGGACATTGGGGAAAAGCAGAGGGTAGAGGGTCCCAGTTGCTGGACAGACAATTCATTTAATAAGTAAAATGGCCCCTAGAGAGGAGATGGTGAGAAGAGACTGAAAAACCACCTGACCCATCTCTAAGAGGCAGTTTAAATACCCTGTAGTTGTGGTTTTAATTAGCCCTGGAAAGGTGCCATCCCTTGGCAGGCCTTTTCAAAAGGAAGTAGGGTTTGGAGGGTGGTGGGCCGAGGTGATGCTTACACCTAAACATTTTAGACTCCTTGGGTATATGTGTGCAGATTCAAGTCTGGCTACTTTCTGCAGGCATGGGATGATGTGTGGAGGTGGAGTTGGGGAGTCAGTGGGCTCACGCTAAGTGTGGCACATGAGTGAAAAATCATTTGGTTAGCTGCCACTCTGGAGACATCAGGAATCTGTTTCTTGAAGAAGTAGAGAAGGGACATTGCTAGGAGAAAAAATAGATCACTATCATCAGTCCTATGAATGGGATTAGCTGTGGGGAGAGTGGGAATTGTTAGCAAGAATGAAGATGTGCCCTGGTTTTACTGCCAATGATAAATGAGTAAGGTAGAAGAGCAGATACGGACTTCACTGGAACATCTTAGAAAACCAGAGGGTGGAGGGTACCAGCTGCTGGACAAACCATTCACTCTAGAGAGGTGCCAGCTTGAGCTTGGATAGATGGTCCTAATATTGATATCCCACGAGCTTGTAGGGATGGCATGCCAAACTGAAGAATGATGTGTTCCTGAGCTGTCAGCTCTGCTGTTTTCTTGGAGGTTGTAATTGCCTCCATCCATCCTGTAAAGGTGTCCACAAAGGTTAAGATGTAACAGAGTTTTTTTTGTTGTTTTTTTGTTTTGTTTTGTTTTGTTTTGTTTTATTTGGTTGTTTGTATTTTTGGAGTGGGCCTCTGGGTGAAATCAACCTGCCAGTCACCCAGTTGTTGTCCTCGGAGCTGGTGCAAAAGCTGGCACATCTGAACAGCCCCCTGTGGGTTGGCCTTGGCATATATCTGGAAGGAGGAGTAAACCTGTAAGATATAATATCAAAAATGGGTGGAATCAAAGGTGACTCTAGAGACTGATACAGTAGCAGAACTCTTTCCCCAGGTACATATAGGTACCCGTAAAACAGCTGTAAGAGATTTACATCTTCGTGTCAAAGAGAAAGGCTATGGCTTTGACTTAAAAGGTATGAACATTTTTCCTAGGGCTTGGTTTTAGCTCAATAAAACACACCTTCAAATCTAGAAGACAACCAAAGGAAATTTACTGAATAAAAGAGGTTGAATGAGCAAAGAAGGCCGAGGAGCAAGGGAGGGAAAATAGAGTTGAACTTGCATTGCATGCAGGCTTCCAAACCATCTGAAGCCTGTTTATACTTTACTATGAAGCCTATGAACAAGGCAAACCTGTCTGGGTTTTTTAACAGGAAACTTAACTAGTGAACTTGTGTGTGTGTGCGTGTATGTGTGTGTATGTATATGTTATTGATATTATTGAGCTCTACATTTTTCTCTGCTCCCCTCCCTAACTCTCCCCTTCCCCTTTCAATCTCCCCCAAGGTCCCCTTGCTCCCAATTTACCCAGGAGATCTTGTCTTTTTTTACTTTCTACTTCTCATGTAGATTATATCTATGTAAGTCTCTCTTAGTGTCCGCATTGTTGTCTAAGTTCTCTGGGATTGTGGTTTCTAGGCTGGCTTTCTTTGCTTTATGTTTAAAATCTACCTATGAGTGAGTATATGTGATAAATGTCTTTCTGAGTCTGGGTAACCTCACTCAAAATAATGTTTCCTAGCTCCATCCATTTTCCTGCAAAATTCAAGCTGTTGTTATTTTTTTCTGCCATGTAGTACTCCATTGTATAAATTTACCACATTTTTCTTATCCATTCTTTGATCAAGGGACATTTAGGTTGTTTTCAGGTTCTGGTTATGACAAACAAAGCTACTATGAACATAGTTGAGTGTAACATGGAGGGGGCCAGGTATGCTTGTTTGGGTTTCTGTCCCCCCGGTACCCCACAACTGTTTAGCCCCAAAGAAAATCACACATAGATCTCTATAAGTTATAAAGCTGATCTCTATAAGTTATAAAGCCCAATTGCTCTAGCCTCTCACTGGCTAACTCTCACAACTTGATTAACCCATTTTTCTTATTTATGTTAGCGATGTGGCTCAGTACCTTTTTTCATTGGGGCAGATCACATCCTGCTGCTTCGTGATCTGGGCAGGAGTGGGAGGAATCAACTTCCTCCTTCCCAGAATTCTCCTGTTCTCATTACATCATTTCTACTTCCTGTCTGGTTTTCTTGCCTATATTTCCAGCCTGGCCAATCAGCATTTATTTATAATATGATTGACAGAATACAGACAATTCTCCTGCACCACTATGTTTGAGGAAGTAAAGATAATTTTGCCTACATGGGGATTACAAATTGCTCCTGAAAAGATTCAAAGAGGAGATTCTGTTAATTACCTAGGTTACAGAATAGGTTTACAGAAAATTAGGACACAAAAGTCACAAATTAGGAGAGACCGGTTACAGACTCTTAATGATTTTCAGAGATTGTTCGGAGACATTTTCAGTATACGACCACCTGTTGGGATAACACCTGATCTAATAATTCATTTAAACAAAATCTTAGATGGTGATAAAGATTTGAATAGTCCCAGAGAGTTAACAGCTGAAGCAAAAAAGGAACTGACGATGGTTGAGGAAAAATTACAGGAGGCACATGTAGATAGGGGGATCCAAATCTCAGTTGTATTCTAGTCATATTGCCTTCCAGAATTTCTCTTACAAATTTTAATGCAGAGGGAAGACACTATTTTAAAATGGATCTTTTTACCACGCAAACCAAGTAAAAAATTGAAAACTTATGTATAAAAGGTCTCTGAATTAATTATAAAAGGTAAACTGAGACTTCGTCAATTAGCAGGTGTAGACCCAGTAGAAATTATAGTGCCTTTCACTACTGATGAAATAAAAAAGTTATGGGAAGACAATGAACCATGGCAAAGGGCTTGTGCTAAATTTTTGGGAGAAATTAATAGCAACTACCCAAAAAGCAGTAGACTTACCCTTATAAGGAGAACTTCTTGGATTCTTCCTCAAATTGTACGTGATGCTCCAATAACTGGAGCCCATAGATTTTATACTGATGCTGATAAATCAGGGAAAGCTGGTTACAAATTAGATGAATTGAGTAAGGTGGAACAAAGCCCTTATATGCCTGTCCAGAAGGCAGAATTATATGCCATTCTTATGGTACTAAGTTAAAAAACATCTTTTTTTTCTTTTTTTTTTTTCAATTTTTTATTGAGAAAAAGAAAAAAAAGTTTCCGCCTCTTCCCAGCCTCCCATTTCCCTCCCCCTCCTCCCACCCTACTCCCCCTCCCCCCACTCCTCTCACCCTCCCTCTCCAGTCCAAAGAGCAGTCAGGGTTCTCTGCCCTGTGGAAAGTCCAAGGTCCTCCCCCCTCCATCCATGTCTAGGAAGGTGAACATCCAAACTGGCTAGGCTCCCAAAAAGCCAGAACATGAAGTAGGAACAAAACCCCGTGCCATTGTCCTTGGCTTCTCATCAGCCCTCATTGTTCGCCATGTTCAGAGAGTCCGATTTTATCTCATGCTTTTTCAGTCACAGTCCAGCTGGCCTTGGTGAGCTCAGTGGGTGGGTGCACCACTCGTGGTCCTGACTTCCTTGCTCATGTTCTCCCTTCTTCTGCTCCTCATTGGGACCTTGGGAGCTCAGTCCGGTGCTCCAGTGTGGGTCTCTGTCTCTATCTCCATCCATCACCAGATGAAGGTTCTATGGTGATATGCAAGATATTCGTCAGTATTGCTATAGGATAGGGTCATTTCAGGTTCCCTATCCTCAGCTGCCCAAGGAACTAACTGGGGACATCGCCTTGGGCTCCTGGGAGCCACTCTAGGTTCAAGTCTCTTGCCAACCCTAAGGTGGCTCCCTTAACTAAGATTTGTGCTTCCCTGCCCCCCTATCCAACCTTCCTTTATCACAATTATCCTGTTTCCCCAAGTTCCCCCCATCCTCCCCTTCTCATTTTTCTCTCCCCATCTCCCCTTACCCCCCATCCCACCCCAACCCCAAGATCCCAATTTTTCCCTGGCAAATTTGTCTACTTCCCATAGCCAGGAGGAAAAAAACTATATGTTTTTCTTTGGGTTCACCTTCTTATTTAGCTTCTTCAGAATCACCAATTATAGACTCTGTAACCTTTATTTATGGCTAGAAACCAATTATAAGTGAGTACATCCCATGTTCATCTTTTTGGGTCTGGGTTACCTCACTCAGGATAGTGTTTTCTGTTTCCATCCATTTGCATGCAAAATTCGAGAAGTCCTTGTTTTTTACTGCAGCATAGTACTCTAATGTGTATATATTCCACACTTTCTTCATCCATTCTTCCATTGAAGGGCATCTCGGTTGTTTCCAGGTTCTGGCTATTACAAATAATGCTGCTATGAACATAGTTGAACAAATGCTTTTGTCATATGATAGGGCATCTCTTGGGTATATTCCCAAGAGTGGTATTGCTGGGTCCAGGGGTAAGTTGATCCCAAATTTCCTGAGAAACTGAAACACTGATTTCCAAAGTGGTTGCACAAGTTTGCATTCCCACTTGCAGTGCATGAGTGTGCCCCTTCCTCCACAACCTCTCCAGCAAAGGCTACCATTGGTGTTTTTCATTTTAGCCATTCTGACAGGTGTAAGATGATATCTCAAAGTTGTTTTGATTTGCATTTCCCTGATCGCTAAGGAGGTTGAGCATGACCTTAAGTGTCTTTTGGCCATTTGAACTTCTTCTGTTGAGAATTCTCTGTTCAGGTCAGTGCCCCATTTTTTAATTGGGTTAATTAGCATTTTAAAGTCTAGTTTCTTGAGTTCTCTATATATTTTGGAGATCAGGCCTTTGTCTGTTGCGGGATTGGTGAAGATCTTCTCCCAGTCAATAGGTTGCCTTTTTGTCTTAGCGACAGTGTCCTTTGCTTTACAGAAGCTTCTCATTTTTAGTAGGTCCCATTTATTCAATGTTGCCCTTAATGTCTGTGCTGCTGGGGTTATACATAGGAAGTGATCTCCTGTGCCCATATATTGTAGAGTACTTCCTACTTTCTCTTCTATCAGGTTCAGTGTGTTCGTACTGATATTGAGGTCTTTGATCCATTTGGACTTGAGTTTTGTGCATGATGATAGGTATGGGTCTATTTTCATTCTTCTACAGGTTGACATCCAGTTGTGCCAGCACCATTAGTTGAAGAGGCTTTCTTTCTTCCATTGTATACTTTTAGCTCCTTTATCGAAAATGAGGTGTTCATAGGTTTGTGGGTTAAAATCCGGGTCTTCTATACGATTCCATTGGTCGACTTCTCTGTTTTTATGCCAATACCACACTGTTTTCATTACTGTAGCTCTGTAATAGAGTTTGAAGTCGGGGATGGTAATGCCTCCGGAAGTTCTTTTATTGTATAAGATTGTTTTGGCCATCCTGGGTT
The DNA here is from genome assembly GCA_025134845.1 of Neodon shergylaensis. Lineage (NCBI taxonomy): Eukaryota > Metazoa > Chordata > Mammalia > Rodentia > Cricetidae > Neodon > Neodon shergylaensis. The sequence continues at coordinate 10,247,006 of JABTXL010001671.1, forward strand.
TTTTGTTTTTCCATATAAAGTTGATTATTGTCCTCTCAAGATCTGTGAAGAATTTTGATGGGACCTTGATGGGGATTGCATTGAATCTATAAATTGCTTTTGATAGGATTGCCATTTTTACTATGTTGATCCTCCCAATCCAAGAGCAAGGGAGATCCTTCCATTTTCTGGTATCCTCTTCAATTTCTTTCTTCAATGCCTTAAAGTTCTTGTCAAATAGATCTTTCACTTCCTTGGTTACAGTTACCCCAAGATATTTTATGCTGTTTGTGACTATCGTGAAAGGTGAAGCTTCTCTGATTTCCCTCTCTGCTTCCATATCCTTTGTGTATAAGAGGGCAACTGATATTTTGGAGTTGATCTTGTATCCGGCCACATTACTAAAGGTGTTTATCAGCTGTAAAAGTTCTTTAGTGGAGTTTTTGGGGTCGCTTATGTACACTATCATATCATCTGCAAATAACGATATAATTCATTGATAGTATATAAAATATAGTCAACTCTTACATATTGTTTCCATATAGATAATTGTATATCTGAATATAAGAATTATGCATTAAAAAAATAAACCTTGGGTCCGAAGGCTGAGGTACCAACTGTTTGACAGAACATAATCACAGAGAGTTAAAGGGTATTTGAACGATGACAGAGAGACACACAGGAAGTAGTACAGTAACATAGAAAGTTCAATGATGTATGTAAGATGACAGAGAGACATACAGGAAGTAGTAGGGAGGGACTTTCTGTAACCCTAGAGAATTAAATGGTGTCTGTAAGATGCTAGAGAGACACACAGGAAGTAGTAGGGAAGGCTTTTCTGTAATCACAGAGAGTTAAAAGGTATTTGTAAGATGATAGTAAGGCATGCAGGAAGTAGTATGGTGGGGCTTTTTATTTTTTTTATTTTTTTTGTTTTGTTTTGTTTTTCGAGACAGGGTTTCTCTGTGGTTTTGGAGCCTGTCCTGGAACTAGCTCTTGTAGACCAGACTGGTCTCGAACTCACAGAGATCCACTGGCCTCTGCCTCCTGAGTGCTGGGATTAAAGGCGTGCGCCACCACCGCCCGGCTGGCTTTTTATAATCACAGAGAGTTAAAGGGCATCTGTAAGATGATAGACACATAAGAAGTAGCACAGAGGGCCTTTTTGTGGTGTGGGTTTTTGTTTGCTTGTTTGTTGCAGCAGAGCAATAGGGTTCTCTCTTTTGGATATGCTAGCAAGATAGAAGCATTTGGCTCCCTAGTCTTACTGAGAAAAAAAATGATAGAAAATTTTTTTTCAAGACAGGGTTTCTCTGGGTAACAGCCCTAGCTGTCCTGAAACTAGCTCTATAGACCAGTCTGGCCTCGAACACACAGAGGCCTGCCTCTGCTTCCAAGTGCTGGAATTAAAGGCATGAATGATACAAATTACCTAAAAGCAACACAGCCAATTGCTGTAGGAAAAGAATTCCTAACAGGCTACAGGCTGAGCAGGTGGAACAATAACTGGCTGAAACAACAGTAGATTAAAGCACAGCCTCTCTGGTGGTGAGAAAAGATAAATTTGGCATCCAGCACATGGACCGGATGAACAATTCACATCAGTAGGTTGCTGCTGCTTGCTGTTTGTTGTACTCCAGGAAGTGGGCTCATACTTGCAAATCATGGAAGAGGCTCAAGCCCACAACTGATTGTGCTTTTGCTGAAGATAAACTGAAAAGTAAGCAGCTAAACTGGGGAGTCCTTAAGAAGAAGGGTAAATAATATTTAAAATAAAAAACATTTCATTGTTAAGAATTGGAAATATCACACTGCAGGGAGTTAGGACTCTGGATACTTCTTCTGTGATGGCTTGAAAATGGAAAAAAATTAAAAGAGAGGACAAACCACTTAGCTGGGACTGATCTATCCCAATTATAATTATTATCGGTTTGGTAACTAATATTTTATCTTTAAGAAGTGGTTTGATAACAGTGACAATTCTGAAAATTTCACTGATAAATTATAAGTAGTAGAAAAACTTACTATTGGTAAAATACAAACCTTAGAAACACTTATTACTGATAAGATACAGGCTCAGTCTACCTGAGCTAACGGGAGCTCACCAACTCTAGCTAGACTGAGAAGTGACAAGCATAGGATTGATGGAGGAGGGTCATTTGTCAATGTGTTAATTTTATTGGTTAATAAAGAAACTGCCTTGGCCTTTGATAAGCTAGCCCTTATGTGGGTGGAGTAGATAGAACAGAATGCTGGGAAGAAGGGAAGTGAGGCAGATGCCATAGCTCTCCTCTCTGAGATGAATGCAGGTTAAGAATCTTCCGGGTAAGACACCACCTCGTGGTGCTACATTCATTAATAGAAATGGGTTAATCAAGATGTGAGAGTTAGCCAAGAAGAGGCTGAAACTAATGGGCCAAACGGTGTTTAAAAGAATACAATTTGTGTATTGTTATTTTGGGTAAAGCTAGCTGTGTGGGAGCTGGGCGGTGGGAAGAGGCCCACAGCTCCTTCTACATAGGACCAAACTAGTCCCTCTGGATGTGGTTGACAGTTGCATGGTTGGGGCAGATTAAGAGGCCACTGGCAGTGGCACCAGGATTTATTCCTACTATATGCACTGGCTTTTGGGGATCCTATTCTCTTTGAATGTATGCCTTGCTCAGCCTAGATATAGTAGGGAGGGCCGTGGGCCTTTCCCAAACAATGTTCCTTATCCTCTCTGATGACTGGAGGGGAATGGGATGGGAGGGTGTATGGAGGGAATAGGAGGGGGGAAAGGAATGGTAATTTGATTTGGTATTTTTTAAAAATCTAATAAATTTTAAAAATGAAAAAATATACAAGAATTACAAATTGAATAATGAAAATAAAAATATGAGTGGTAAGATACAAGTCATAGAAAGACTTACTGTTGATAAGATACAAGCTTTAGGAAGACTTGTGAATGGTGAGATACAAGCCTTAGAAAGTCTCATTACTGAACATAACATTTTGACTGATGATATACAGCATTAGAAAGACCTACTAATGAAAATAAAAAAGATACTCAGAAATAGAGACTGGAAATTATACAAGAGCCTACTATACAACTGAATGATAAAACTGAAGAGGGTTGGCCCAAGGTTATTAGAAAACCAACCATTGCAGCCAGATAGTGGTATTGCAAGCCTTTATTTCCAGCACTTGGGAGGCAGAGGCTGGTGGATCTCTGTGAGTTCAAGGCCAGCCTGGTCTACAAGAACTAGTTCCAGGACAGACCCCCCAAACTACAGAGAAATCTTGCCTTAAAAAAAATAAAAAAAGAAAGAAAACCAACCTTTGTTTATTCAGTTACTATAAAAGAATGACCAGAAGGTGAAAGGTATTCCCATGGTTATGAAGAAGCTAATTAGAATCCAGTAGAAATGTTAGATTGGCAGAGATATAGGAAGCAGTTGTTTATGCATTAATACTATGTAAAGCAAAACTCAGAACAAGATTATCCCTCAAGAAAGGAAAAACTTTAGCCACAGCAATATTGTAAGCAATATTGTAATATCCTTTATTACAATGGAGAACATTGGGGAAAGAGGAATCTAGTGCCACAGAAAAATGAAACAGGGCTAGAGGTATTGATATTTTCCAAGACCAGTTTCTCAATGAAGGCCTATATGCTCATTTGCAAAAACAGTTTAGATTTGATGATTTCAAGTTGGCCCAATGTCAACTATTTTGAATGCTTGGGACAAGGTTGAAAAATCTAGAAAGAGGTCTCAGTCTTTTACTAAATGTATACAAATCCAAAAGAAGCCTTCACTAACATTTTTGCAAAAAAAATGGACTTCAGTAGTAAATAAGATATTAAAAGATACAGAAGTTAGAGAAATATTAATTGAAACTTTGGCTTTCAAAAATGCTAATTCAAGATGTTAAAATGGAATAGGCTTTTAATGGCAAAATCAAAATCAGCACTCATAGATGAATGAATTAAAAAGACAACTGATATTGGATCTCACACTTATGATGTTACTTTGATAGGAGAAGTGATTTCTAAAAAAATTTTTTTAAAAATCAAAATGTCAAATGTTTTAATTCTACTAAGCAAGGTCATTTGAAAAGGGATTCTAGGCAAGAGCTTTCTAGAAACAAGGTTTTTGTTGATATGATCTGAATTGAAAGCCCCAGGCCTCTGGAATATGCAGAAGAAGTGGCAAAAGCTGACAGTGTGAATACAGATCAACAAGGAACAGGCAAGGTAATCCTTTGTCATCAGGAAATGCTTTAGGAGGCCTCATGAAGGACCCGGTATCAAATATGATCTAATCATTCCCTCTCAGCACACAGAAACTCATTCAAAGAGCAATACAAAAGACTTAATGCCTGTTGCTAAAAGCCATACTGCCCTGGATTCAATCAAGGACCAAACAACTTCAGTAGATAAAACAAAAATTTCAAGAGAGACAACATAGCAAGTATTTTCAGGAACGTCTATAAGTGATCGAGAACCAAAACTAAAAATATGAATAAATGGCATTGTAACAGAAGGTTTGATAAAATCTTGGCATCCAGATTGGTATTAAACTTCTAGGATTTGGAACTTTATTTCAGGTAAAACAGAATGCAAGATGTAATGAAAGTATAGGGCCAGAAGGACAGATGGGAAAACTAGAGCTATATGTGGCTTACAAAGCAATGAAATGGTGGCAACATGATATGTTAAAACAATGGAATACCCAGATTTATATTCCTTCAGCTTCAGAACCAAATGATAAATAAGGAAATCTTATGAAAAATATTGCAACATATTATCAAGAATATCATAAGATATAAGCATACACAGACAAGCAGGGTGCAATAGGTGTTGTCTTTCAAAAGTACCAAGTGCCATACCTTTAAAATGGTTAACTTGACAAGACTCTTTGTGTAAAATATTGGCCTTTGACATCAGAAACATACAGGCTTTAGAACATGAACAATTCAACGTATTGAAGAATCAACTAGTCCTTGGAATTTTTCTATATTTATCATTAGAAAGAAATCTGAAAAATGGAAAATGGTAACATATTTAAGAGCCATAAGTAAGGTAATACAGCCAATGGGCTCTTGACAGCCTGGAATTCCCTTGCCTTACCTACAGGATACTCTATTATAAGGATTTACTTAAAAGACTGCTCTTTACTATACCTTTAAAAGAATAGAATATAAAAAAATTGTCTTCACAGTGTCTCCATATAATAATTCCCAGCTTGTTAAAAGATATCAGTGGAAAATTCTTCCACATAGGGTGTTAAACAGCCCAGTTTGGGTCAATAATTTTTACAACAGCCAATAGAAGTAATTTGTAAACAAATTCTTCGATCTATAATTTGCCATTGTATGGATGTTATCTTCCTCACTGATTTAGATATAGATACTTTAGAAAAAAATGCTCAATGAAGTACAGGGTATTTTGCCTTTTTAGAGATTATCCTGGTAAAATGCAAAAAGGAGATTCTGTCAATTAGCTTGGATATAAGATGGGTTTACAGAAAATTCAACTACAGAAAGTACAAAACAGTAGAGATCAGTCACAAACCCTTAATGATTTTTAAAAATTGCTGAGAGATATTAAATGACTAGAGCTTGCAAGTGGCCTAACAATTCAAGAACTAAGTAATTTATTTCAAACCATACAAGATAAGGATTTCAATAGTGCTAGAAAATTATTAGCTGTGGCTGAGACAGAATTGGCTCTGGTCGAAAATAAATTACAGTATGCACATGTGGATCACTTGGATCCAGAGCTTTATTGTATCCTACTCATTATAGCTTTTACCCATTCTCCTATAGGAATTCTTATGAAGAGAAAAGACAATTATCTCAGAATGGATATTTTCAACACACAAACAAATTGAAAAATTAAACACTTATATTGAAAATATTTCTCAATTGATTCTGAAAGAAAACATAGACTTTATTAAATATCAGGAATATATCCAGCAGAAATTGTAGTACCTTTTACTAATGCTGAAATTGCATTATTATGGGCAGAAAATTAACATTCATAAAGAACTTAAAATAATTTTGGGGGAGACATTAGCAACAAATATCCCCAAAGCAAGAAACTTCAGGTTATCAAAAGAACTTCCTAAATGTTCCATCTTATAATGAAAGGAACATCAATTTCTGGAGCCTATCTATTCCAAACTGATGCAAATAAATCAAAATGGCAAGTTGCAAATCAAGAAAAACAAAGTGGCTCAAAGCCCTTATGATTCAGTTCAAAAATCAGAGTTAAATATTAAATGTTCTATTCATGGATTTATTAAATTTTCCAGAACATATAAATATAGTTACTGATTCTCAATATGCAGAAAAGTTGTTTTACATATTGAAACTTCTGAACTTATTCCAGATGATTCAGAATTAATTTTGTTACTTACTCAACTACAACGAGTAATCAGAAAGAGAAATCATCCATTATATATAACACATGCCAGATCCCAAACATGTCTAAAAGCCTCTCTAGCACAAGGTAATGATGAGATTGATCAGCTATTGGTAGGAAATGTGCTACAATCTTTGCAATTTCTTGAGAAACAAGTGGTTAACAGCAAATGTTTGAAGAAAGATTTTTTTAAATCTCATTGCATCAAGCCAAGAAAATTATAAGGAAATACTCTACATGTTCTTTGTATAATCAAAATCCATCTTCTGAAGGAAATAACTTAAAATATACTTAAATAAATAAAATTTGTCTAATGAATGTGCTTTATTTTTCAGAGTTCAAAAAATTAAAATATGTGCACTATACCATAGACACTTATTCATAATTTCAATGTGCAACTCCTTTAAGTTCTGAAAAATCTTTCTACCTTAACAAAAATATCACATGCCAAAAAAGGAACTCTAAAAAGTTAGGGTTAGAGCAGAGTTTTGTTTTTATATTTCTAGGAGAATCCAACCAAGGAATCTGGTGACCATTGGACAAATGAGACATCTGAGGAAGGATAAATCATCAAGAAAAAATGGCAGGGAACCCTGACTGCTCTTTGGACTGGAGAGGGAGGGGGAGAGGAGTGGGGGGAGGGGGAGAAGGGTGGGACGAGGGGGAGGGAAATGGGAGGTGGGGAGGAGGTGGAAATTTTTTTTCTTTTTCTCAATAAAAAAAAAAGAAAAGAAAAAATGTCCAAAGAAAAGGAGTAAATTGGCATAGCACATATCCAACTGGGTAAAATTTCATAAATCTTCCCATATGCTTGTTTGTTTTCTGGTCTCTAAAAACATAAAAGGTAAATGGTGTTTTTGTGGTCCCAATTCAATTAAAAATCAAAGCTGGCTTTGTAATTGGAACATGGCTCTCTCATTTTTAAACTCAAGCAAACTTGTTAATGAAAAATCCAAAATCTCTGTTTCCTGTCTGAAGAGCCTCTTAGTATGAGACAGAAGGAAACCAAAATTAAGGGATTATTCTATTGCCACTAATCTCATAATCTTTTGCCTTTATTTTGACTATTAAACTTTTAACATTTGTTAAGATATTAGTATTTCAACATCTATAAGATTAACTGGTCTTGCCCTATAGTCAGATTTATAACTATCTTAAATGTCATCATAGAACCTTCATCCAGCAACTGATAAAGAAGATGCAGAGATTCACAATGGAGCACTGGGCTGAGTTCCTGAAATTCAATTGAAGAAAGGGAGAAGCAATAATGTGAGTAAAGCAGTCAAAACCATGATGGAGACACACACTGAACTTCAAAAAAGACCTAATACCTATACTCCTCAAATTGTTCCACATAATAGAAACAGAAGGAACATTTCAAAACTTTTTATGAGGCTACAGTTACTTTGATACCAAAACCACACAAAGACTCAGCCAAAAAAGAGATTCACAGACCAATATCACTGATAAACATTGATGCAAAATTACTCAATAAAATACTGGCAAACCAAATTCAAGAATGCATCAAAAAGATCATCAACCATGAATAAGTAGGCTTCATCTTAGAATCTCAGTGATGTAGAAATGATTCAACATAAGAAAATCTGTCAATGTAATCCACATATAAAAAAACTGAAAGAAAAAACACATAGTTGCCAGGCCTCCTTAGCCTTATTCCTCAGGGAAAGGTGTAAAATGAAGGCCTGCTAGTTGGGGCTTCTGTCCAGCCCAGTTACCACATTCATTAGATCCAAAAGAATCACACAGAAGGTCTACATAAGTTATAAAACTGATTGGCCCATTAGCTCAGGCTTCTTATTAATTCTTATAAGTTATATTAACCCATTATTCTTGTCTATGTTAGTCACATGGCTCAGTACCTTTTTCAGCGGGGCAGGTCACATCCTGCTTCTTCAGTGTCTGGACAGGACTATGGAATTCCCAGAATTCTCCTGTTCTCATTGCCTGCCTCTACTTCCTATCTGGTTGTCCCACCTATATTTCCTGCCTGCCTACTGGCCAATCAGCATTTATTTAAAATATAATTGACAGACTACAGAATTGTCCCTCACCAAAAAGGTGAGTACAATATCCACCCATCCCATAACCCCATAATGCAGGACAATCAGATCTACAGTCCCAGGACACAGAACAATCAGACACAATAAATAATCAAGTCAAAGCAGGAACTCGGTTTATTATTGTGAGCCTCAGCTTATATAAGTTAAGTGACATCTTATGATGTGGGGGTATCTACAGGCAAAGAGAGACATCCAAGCCCTCCCTCTGGCTGGAGGGGTGTCTACCTAGATTTTACTGTTTCATCCCACTTGGTAGCTTTGAGACTATCCTTCAAATTTGAGCCAGGCTTTTCTCTGTCCTACAGGCCTGAGGTACAGGCCCTGAGATGATATTGACTCAACATCTCCCCATTTTTTGTTTAATATCCCATCCTCTACCCTAGTCATGAAGCCAGAATAGCCCATCAGGGAGAGAGTATCCAGAGTTTTGAGCCTGATATCATCAAATTGAGAGTTCACCGGTATGGTGAGATGTATTAAGCCTATCATAATGTACTCAAAGGGCCATAAGCTGTACCTGTTGTATCTGTTTTTGGAATGTTTGTTTCAGCCTTTGGAGAGCACATAGGCCAGAAAGACACATCAATAAATAAATGGCCATCAGCTCAATTAGAGAAGAGATGAGTGTGGTAAGCCATGGGGACCAATTAAGCCAGGTCTTTTAGGGGGTCCTTAACTTAATTAATATCTTTTTCTTAACTCATCTAGGGTTCTTTTAACTATCCCAGAATGGTCTGTATAAAAGCAACATTCTTGCCCAAGTGCGCTGTAAATTCTTCCCTGTTCCATAAACAGCAAGCTCAAGCCTCCAAACATGTTGAACCCCAGTGTAAAAGCCTTGTTCTGTACCAGTTAGCATTGGATAAGTGATGGGAACTGGGGGGTCGGCCAGTCTATTGAACTCTGCCGTAGTGTGACAGGCCTCCTTAAAGAAGACCATCCATTTAATACAACATATTGGGGTCCTCCCAAGGTGTATTTAGCCAGATCATACTAGTCTTTGGGAACACAAAGATGGTAGGCTATCTCCTGAAGGAGGGCTATGGCCCAAGGGGAGTTGGGGCAGATATTCTCATCCACTGCCTTCTTCAATTCTTTCAGGTCCTGAGATTGCCAAGGATACCAGGCTAGGGTGTGGGTAGGGTCAGGGGCAACATTGGCCAGGAAGGCTTGGGGTTCATAAACCTTAGCCTTATAGGTCTTGGCATAAGTAGGGTTTGGATCTCAACTTCGCTCCACATTCCTCTGAGAGTCCCAACTTTGCAGTTCCTCCCAGAGGCTGGTGTATTCATTTACTCCTGACAAGGATGGAGCCCCTTTATTTGTCCTCTTCCCCTCTCCTATTTTATCCTTTTCAGGGAAGCTGGGGGCATAAGGAGGCGGCCACTCCTCATCACAGACAATATCGACTTACCTTGTTGTCTTTGCCTCTACCTGATGAGTTCCTTCCCCTGGGACTGCTCTTCAGTTAATTGCACCCATTTTTGATTGTTCCCCTCATCTGTCTCCTTTTCTCCTATTCTTTTGGTTAGCTGGTTGCTTTCGGATTCTTTTTTTTTTTTTAATTTTTTTTTTTATTGAGAAAAAGAAAAAAGTTTCCACCTCCCCCCAGCCTCCCATTTCCCTCCCCCTCCTCCCACCCTTCTCCCCCTCCCCCCACTCCTCTCACCCTCCCTCTCCAGTCCAAAGAGTAGTCAGGGTTCCCTTCCCTGTGGAAAGTCCAAGGTCCTCCCCCCTCCGTCCATGTCTAGGAAGGTGAACATCCAAACTGGCTAGGCTCCCACAAAGCCAGAACTTGAAGTAGGATCAAAACCCAGGGCCATTGTCCTTGGCTTCTCATCAGCCCCCATTGTTCGCCATGTTCAGAGAGTCCTGTTTTATCCCATGCTTCTTCCGTCACAGTCCAGCTGGCCTTGGTGAGCTCCCAATAGATCACAGAGACCCACACAGGAGCACCGGACTGAGCTCCCAAGTTCCCAATGAGGAGCGGAAGGAGGGAGAACATGAGCAAGGAAGTCAGGACCACGAGGGGTGCTTTCGGATTCTTTAGACCTCTCCCAGTCTCTGGCCTTTTCCTTACCTGCCTTTGGGGGAGGCAAAGCAGTGGGGTGAAAAGATGTCCTTAGGGTTGTAATAGTTGGATAGAATCCCCAATGTTGAGGGTATATCAAAGTGTTCAGTTTCTCTGACCAGAGTCTCCACCTGGTTCCACATGTCCCATGAGAAAATATTCTTGGTGGGTACCTAGGGGGGCAGGGTAATCATATCTTCCCACGCCTGGATTGTATTGTTGTCTGACAATTCCAGGCCTTAGGAGAGTAGCATGTATCTCAGTGCCTTAAGCTCAGAGTCATTTTTGTGTGAAATTGCATTGCCCATGGTGGGGTCCCACTAACCTTGTCTGACTGCTTAGCCCTGAGACCAGTCATGTCCTTGTTCAGGCACCAGTTTCCAGGCCCCTTTAGCCTTATTCCCCAGGGAAATGTGAGTGTTCTAAAAGTCCATTCCATAACCCCACAACACAGGGCAATGAGATCTACAGCTCCACAACATAGGACAATCAGATGTGGTATGGAATCAAGTCAAAGTAGGAACTCGGTTTATTACTGTGAGTGTCAGCTTATATAGTTTGAGTAACACTGTGTGATGTGGGGGTACCTCCAGTCAATGAGAGTCAACCAAGCCATCCCTCTGGCTGGAGGGGCATCTATCTACATTTTACTATTTCATCTTCACTCAGTAGCTTTGAGACTATCCTTCAAATTCAAACCAGGCTTTTCTCTGTCCTACAGGCCTCAAGGTACAAGCCCTGAGATAATTTTGGTCCAACAATTCATCTTAGGCTTTTCTTACTCAGAAGAGACACCATGACCACAGCAACTCTTATGAAGAAAACATTTAATTGGGCCTGGCTTACAATTTGAGAGGTATTTAATTATTGTCAAGGCCAGAAGCAAGGCAATATGAAGGAAAAGGAACACATGATGCTGGAGAGGTTCAAAATGGAGATTTCCATTTGAGTCATAGTAAACAGGAAGTGAACTGTGTTTTAAACTTTGCATAGACTGAACATATGAATTCTGAAAGCCCTCTTCCATAGTGATATGCTTCCTCCAACAAGTTTACACCTTCTTCAAGAAGACTTTATTGTCATAATACTCTTGACTCCTGTAAGCCAAGCATTCATACACATAAATCCACTGGAGCCATATACATTCAAACCACCACAATATTCAACAAAATTGTCAAAAATGTATGCTGGAAAATAAGATAGAATCATCAACAAATGGTGCTGGACAAATTGGATGTCCACATGTATCACTTTGCACAGAAACTAATTCTAAATGAATCAAATATCTGATCATGAAACTTAAAACACTGAAGCTTCTAGAAGACATTAAGGCAGTACCCTACAGAATTCCAGTACAGGAAAAGACTTTCTGAATATGACTACATTTGCCCAGCTGTTGAAGCAAACAATTAAGAAGTGGAATTTTATAATACTTTAAAGCTTATTTACAGTTAAGAAACAATCAAATAAAGGGAAGCTCACAGAGTTGGGGAGAATCTTTGCTAATATGTATGTACACACACACACATATACACACACATACATATATATATATATATATATATATATATATATATATATATATATATGAGGATTAGAATCCAGGAAATATAAAGAATTCAGAAAACAAAAGAAAAAATGGCACTTTCCTTCCAGAGGCTTGGAATCTGAATAGAGAATTATGAAGCAAGAAAAAAATTCAAAAAATGGTCATTCCTAGCAATTAGGCATATAATACTCAAAAGAATTTTAATATTTCATCTCATTCCTGTTGACAAATATCAATGAAACTACTGATAACAAATACTGGTAGGTAAGTGGGGAATAGGAAACTCTCATCCACTGGTGATGGGATTATAAATTGGTCCAGTCACTTGAAAAGCAGTTTGACATATTCTCAAAAAAAGCTTAAAATATATCTACTCAGCTACATTATCCCTTACCATGAACCCAACACTGGACATTCTACTCCACAGATACTTACACAGTCATGTTCCTGACTGCTTTAGTCACAAAAGCTAGGAAATGGAAACATTTGAAATGGCCTTCAACTGATTGATAATAAAAATGAGGCATGTGCACACTGTTTATATTTAACTTTAGATATTTTGGAATACTCTTCATCCATAAAGAAAAATCAAATCATGAACTTTGGAGGTAAATAGATGCAACTAGAGAATGTCATATTGATAAGATAACCCAGACCAAGAAAGGCAAGTGTTGCATTTTCTTGCTAATGTGTTATTCCCAACTCTGAGTCTTCAGTTATAAGTATATAATGTGGAACACTCTAGAAACCAGGAAAGTAAAAGTGGACCGTGATGGGTGTGCAATGTAGAAGAAAATAGAAATATATAAATTGTAAGAAATAAAATGGAAAAATAGGGGATGTAACTAGGGAAAGGAAGGAGATAAATATACATGGAGATAGAGGATGATAAAATAATAAATAGTAAGGATTCTGAAAATTTCATAAGGAAACATTGTTATCCACCCATCTAAAATTACATGTAATACATATAATCTGTGTGCACAAGTCTTAGAGTCTCTATTGCTGTGATGAAATACCATGACTAAAGAAAGTTGGAGGGAAGGATTTACTTCATTCACAGTTCCATATAACAGTTCGTTTTCAAATGTAGTAAGAGAAGGAAGTCAACCAGGGCAGAAAACTGGAGGCATGAGCTGATGCAGAGGACATGGAGAACTAAAGTTAACAGGCTTGCCCTTCATTACTTGCTCAGCCTGCTTTCTTATAGAATGTGGGATCACCAGACTAGGGATGTCAACACCCATAAAGGCCTGGATATTTACCCATAAACCATTAATTAAGAAAATGCTCTACAGGCTTCCTTACAGTCAGAACTTATATAGGTATTTTCTCACAAGGTTTATGTTGATGTTAAACCCCACTAAATCAGAATTCAAAACAATTTGCTATAACAGACAAAAAATCTGACTAGTAGGGTCTGAGGGTAAAAACAAAATAAATTAACTCACATAAATCTTTTTTATTGTGTCCTGTTTATTCTTTTTATGCTCTCACTAATGCTAACACTGTTCTTCATTCTTTAATATTCCTATTGTTATTGCTGTACTTGCTGCTTTTCCTCCCGTGAAGTTTCCAGTCTATATATATGAACCACACACAAATTAACAATGGCATCAACACGTATTTCAGAAATCATAAAGAAAAATAAAAGAACAGGTAGTACCTGATGAAGCAGCACTTTAGGAAAATCAGGCACACCCGGGAAGAGCCAACATCCAGGTGGAAATACCTGATAGCCCAAATCATTACATAAGATCACTAGACATCCCTTAACCCTGTATTTACCCACTGCCCTCATCCCAAACAGGTCTGGGCATCCACTAAATCTGGTTATCACAGTAGAGATTGGGCATGCTATCTTTATAGCTTTCTAAAATTCCCAGATGGACTATTAATAAAGGTAATTGTGGGGGATTGATTTTATGTGCATTTGTCTATTTCAACAGAGTGAATGTTATCACTTTAAGGCCCCATGTAGGATCATTTCATTGCTCATTTAGGAGGAATTTACACTGCTGAGGTATTTTGGGAATGAATACCATTTTGAAGGGGAGAAGAGTCATGGCTTAACAAGGTTTCTAAAGAATTGATAGTGATTGTCCAAAACCCAAAGCTCTGCAAATCAGGTCCCCCACAAATTGTACACTGTAGGTCTGTCTAAGAATCGATTAGCTATACATTTTACTATATAATACTTATGGCTCCAATAATTTTCTCTATTGAGGCTCCTTCCTCTGATGACTCAAGCCTGTGTCAAGTTGACATTAATTAACCAGTACAACTGACCTCTTCCTTCTCAACTTGACACACAAACACATCATTTTTCAACTAAAACCTTTCCTTTCTCATTTAACTCCAAGATGTCTTGTTAATATTAATATCATAATATAAACATAAAAACTTTAAAATTCTCACAGTCTTTACAAATTTAAATAGAACAAAACTCCAGTGTCTTTAAAGTATCTAATCTCTCTTTTTAAAAGTTCAAAATCTTTCATAGTCAGAATCTGGAAACAACCTAAATGTCCCTTGACCAAAGAATGGATTAGGAAAATGTGGCAAATTTACACAACAGAGTACTACACAGAAGAAAAAATAACAATGGCTTGAATTTTGCAGGAAAATGAATGGAGCTAGAAAACATTATTTTGAGTGAGGTAATCTAGACACAGAAAGACAATTATCACATGTACTCACTCATAGGTGGTTTTTAAACATAAAGCAAAGAAAACCAGCCTACAAACCACAATCACAGAGAACTTAGACAACAATAAGGACACTAAGAGAGAATTACATGGACCTAATCTACATGGGAAGTAGAAAAAGACAAGGTCTCCTGAGTAAATTGGTAGCGTGAGGACCTTGCGGGAAGGATTGGAGGGGAAGGGGAAAGGCAGGGAAGTGGTAGAAACTTACCAGGGGACCATGTGTTCAGGAAATAGCAAGCACATTAGCTCAGGTTACTGGAATCCAAAGCCTGACCCAGGCTAGCCCACATCATTTTGAAATCTCATGTAGTAGTTTCAAAGGTGTATGCCATTCTTGCTCAAACAGGTTCAGATTCAGAAGTATTCCCAAGTACAAACTGGATATTTCTGTTTTATTTACTAATACTTGGTGAGGATATCCCTCCTTAGAACACAGACAGAACTCTGAGCCTGATCAGAGGCAATGGAATGCTATTTGATCTCGTTATATGATTTGGCCATGTGAACTTGTTCATTTTAGGCCATATGATCTTACACTTTAGGTTACTTTAGCAGAAACACATTAAGTCTATTGTGGACTAGGATCTCTGGTGACTTAGGGTATCCAAGTACTAGATAAGATCACCCTTCATCAAGTGATGTTTCTTTGGGGATCATTATTTCCTGACTTTGAGTCAGCAACTGTCATATGAGTGTAATGGAGAATGAGTACAGAGGAGAATGGAAACTTCAACACTGAGAATGTAATTAAAAACTTGACCCTTGATGCAAAAGGAAAAATGGATGTAATACAAAAATACTATGTTCCTTGAGAATCAAAACAATAAGCAATACAAGGGTCAACCCATTCCTTTATTTTTTTATTTTTTTTATTATTCCATTCAAAAATTTACACTTCCTTCCCTCCTGCCATTCCCCTCCCCCTCACCCACTACCCTTCCTCCCTCCCCCTCCTTCCTTTAGAGAGGGCAGGGAACCCTGCCCTGTGGGAAGTCCAAGGCCCTCCCCCACTACATCCAGGCCTAGGAAGCTATGCATCCAAATAGACTAGGGTCCCAAAAACCCAGTACATGGAGTAGAAACAAGTCGCAGTGCCTTTATCAATGGCTTCCAAGTCAGCCCCCATTGTCAGCCACATTCATAGAGGCCGGTTTGATCACATGCTCCTTCAATCCCAGTCCAGTTGGATTTGGTAAACTCCATTTAAAATAGGCACACTGCCTCAGTGGGTGGACCAACCCCTCGCGGTCCTTACTTCGTTGCTTGTCTTCTCCCTCCTTCTGCTCTTCAACTAGACCTTGGGAGCTAAGTAAGTTGCTCTGATGAGGGTCTCTGTCTCTATCTCCAGCCATCACAGGATGAAGATTCTATGCTGATATTCGAGATAATCATCAGTGTGATAGTGGGGCAAGGACAATTCAGGCACCATCTCCTCTGCTGCCCAAGGACCTAGCTGGGGACATCCCCGTGGACACCTGGGATCCCCTCTAGAGCCTAGTTTCTTGCCAACCCTAAAATGGCTCCCTTAATGTAGGTATCTGATTCCCTGCTCCTATATCTGCCCTTCCTCCATCTCCACCCTCCCATTCCTTCAAGCTCTTTCAATTCTTTCCCTTCTCCCTTCTCTCTCCTCGTCTCTTGCTACTACCCAACCCAACCCCTACCCCTATCCCCAACCCCATGCTCCCAACTTTTTCCCTGTGTCCTTGTTCGATTCCAATTTCCAGGAGGATCTATATATGTTTTTCTTTGGGTTCACCTTGTTATTTGGCTTCTCTAGGCTTGTGAACTATAGGCTTAATGTCCTTTGTTTATGGCTAGAGTCCACTGATAAGTGAGTACTTAAAATATTCATCTTTTTGGGACTGGGTTATCTCACTCAGGATAGTGTTTTCTATTTCCGTCCATTTGCATGCAAAATTCAAAAGGTCGTTGTTTTTTACCGCTGAGTAGTACTCTAATGTGTATATATTCCACACTTTCTTTATCCAATCTTCCATTGAGGGGCATCTAGGTTGTTTTCAGGTTCTGGTTATCACAAATAATGCTGCTATGAACATAGCTGAACAAATGCTTTGTAGTATGATTGGGCATCTCTAGGGTATATTCTCAGGATTGGTATTGCTGGATCCTGGGCTAGGTTGATTCCCAATTTCCTGAGAAACCATCACACTGATTTCCAAGTGGTTGCACAATTTTGCATTTCCACCAGCAATAGATGAGTGTTCCCCTTACTCCACATCCTCTCCAGCAAAGGCTATCATTGGTGTTTTTGATTTTAGCCATTCTGACAGGTGTAAATGGTATCTCAAAGTTGTTTTGATTTGCATTTCCCTGATCGCTAAGGAGGTTGAGCCTGACCTAAAGTGTGTTTTGGCCATTTGAACTTCTGCTGAGAATTCTCTGTTCAGTTCGGTACACCATTTTTAAATTGAGTTAATTAGAAATTTAATGTCTAGTTTCTTGAGTTCTTTATATATTTTGGAGATCAGACCTTTGTCTGATGTGGGGTTGGTGAAGATCTTCTCCCAATCAGTAGGTTGGCTTTTTGTCTTAATGAAATTGTCCTTTGCTTTACAGAAGCTTCTCAGTTTCAGGAGGTCCCATTTATTCGATGTTGCCCTTATTGTCTGTGCTACTGGGGTTTTATGTAGGAAGTGGTCTCCTGTGCCCAAGTGTTTCAGTCTACTTCCCACTTTCTCTTCTATCAGGTTCAGTGTGGTCAGATTTATATTGAGGTTTTTAATCCATTTGGACTTGAGTTTTGTGCATGGTGATAGATATGGATCTAGTTTCATTCTTCTACAGGTTGACATCCAGATATGCCAGCACCGTTTGTTAAAGATGCTTTTTTTCTTCCATTTCTTTTAGCTCCTTTGTCGAAAATAAGGTGTTCATAGGTTTGTGTGTTAATATCTGGGTCTTCGATTTGATTCCATTGGTCAGTGTCTCTGTTTTTATGCCAATACCAAGCTGTTTTCATTACTGTAGCTCTGTAATAGAGTTTGAAGTCAGGGATGGTAATGCCTCCAGAAGTTCCTTTATTGTATAAGATTGTTTTGGCTATCCTGGGCTTTTTGTTTTTCCATATAAAGTTCTCTCAATGTCTGTGAAGAATTTTGTTGGGATTTTGATGGGGATTGCATTGAATCTATAGATTTCTTTTGGTAAAATTGCCATTTTTACTATGTTGATCCTACCAATCCAAGAGCATGGGAGATCCTTCCATTTTCTGGTGTCCTATTCAATTTCTTTCTTCAAATCCTTAAAGTTTTTGTCAAATATATCTTTCACTTTCTTAGTTAGAGTTACCCCAATATACTTTATACTATTTGTGGCTGTTATAAAAGGTGAAGTTTCTCTGATTTCTTCTCTGTTTTTCTATCCTTTGTGTATAGGAGGGTTACTGATTTTTTTCAGTTGATCTTGTATCCTGCCACATCACTGAAGGTATTTATCAGCTGTAGGAGTTCTTTGGTAGAGTGTTTGGGGTCATTGATATACACTATCATATCATCTTCACGTAACTAAAGTTTGAATTTTTCCTTTCTGATTTGAATAACTTTGTTCTCCTTATGTTGTCTTATTGCTATTGCTGGAACTTCAAGCACCATGTTGACGAGATATGGTGAGAGTGGACGGCCTTGTCTTGTTCCTGATTTTAGTGGAATGGCTTTGAGTATCTCTCTACTTAATTTGATATTAACTGTTGGACTGCTGTATATTGTTTTTATTATATTTAGATATGATCCTTGTATCTCTTTTTTTTTCACATCACCAATATATCTTTATTTTGTGATAAGAACTTAGACACTCTAGTAGGAAAGAAAGTTAGGATTCATTTTGGAAATTGAGCTGGTTTCTCAAAATGAAATCTACAATTACCATATCATCCAGTAATTAATTGCTCTAGAGGATGTCTCTTTACTGTCTGTCTGTCTTGTCTCTATCTATCTATCCATATATCTCTATATCTTTCTATGTATCCCTCTATGTATGTACATAAGTATGTATCAATATATCTCTTTATGTATACATGTATATACATACATATGTACATATATCTCATCTGCGTATTAATGTATATATGTATCCATCCATCCATGCATCTATTCATCCAGCTATTATCTGTCTGTCTGTCTATCTGTCTGTCTATCTAACCACCCACCCAAGTTAAAATGTTTTTTTTATTGAAAAAAAAATTTTTTTCGCCTCCTCCCAGCCTCCCATTTCCCTCCCACTCCTCCCCCACTCCTCTCCCCCTCCCCCCACTCCTCTCCCCCTCCCTCTCCAGCATGAAGAGCAGTCAGGGTTCCCTGCCCTGTGGAAAGTCCAAAATCCTCCCCCCTCCATCCTGGTCTAGGAAGGTGAACATCCAAACTGGCTAGGCTCCCACAAAGCCAGAACATGAAGTAGGAACAAAACCCCATGCCATTGTCCTTGGCTTCTCATCAGCCCTCATTGTCCGCCATGTTCAGAGAGTCCGGTTATATCCCATGCTTTTTCAGTCACAGTCCAGCTGGCCCTGGTGAGCTCCCAATAGATCAGCCCCACTGTCTCCGTGGGTGGGTGCACCCCTTGTGGTCATGACTTCTTTGCTCATGTTCTCCCTCCTTCTGCTCCTCATTGGGACATTGGGAGCTCAGTCCGGTGCTCCAGTGTGGGTCTCTGTCTCTATCTCCATCCATCCCCAGATGAAGGTTCTATGGTGATAAGCAAGATATTCATCAGTATGGCTATAGGATAGGGTCGTTTCAGGTTCCCTATCCTCAGCTGCCCCAGGCACTAACTGGGGATATCGCCCTGGGCACCTGGGAGCCCCTCTAGGTCCAAGTCTCTTGACAACCCTAAGATGGCTCCCTTAATTAAGAAATGTGCTTCCCTGCTCCCCTATCCAGCCTTCCTTTATCCCAATCCTTCCCTTTCCCCAAGTTCCCCCCATCCTCCCCTTCTCCCTTTTCTTTCCCCATCTAACCTTACCACCCTCCCACCCCACCCCCAAGATCCCAATTTTTTGCCCGGCATTCCTGTCTACTTCCCATAACCAGGAGGATAGCTATATGTTTTTCTTTGGGTTTACCTTCTTATTTAGCTTCTTTAGGATATCAAATTGTAGACTCAATGACCTTTATTTATGGATAGAAACCAATTATGAGTGAGTGCATCCCGTGTTCATCTTTTTTGGGTCTGGGTTACCTCACTCAGGATAGTGTTTTCTATTTCCATCCATTTGCATGCAAAATTCGAGAAGTCATTGTTTTTGACCGCTGAGTAGTACTCTAATGTGTATATATTCCACACTTTCTTCATCCATTCTTCCATTGAAGGACATCTAGGTTGTTTCCAGGTTCTGGCTATTACAAATAATGCTGCTATGAACATAGTTGAACAAATGCCCTTGTCATATGCTCGGGCTTCTCTTGGGTATATTCCCAAGAGTGGTATTGCTGGGTCCAGGGGTAGGTTGATCCCGAATTTCCTGAGAAACCGCCACACTGATTTCCAAAATGATTGCACAAGTTTGCATTCCCACCAGCAATGGATGAGGGTACCCCTTCCTCCACAACCTCTCCAGCAAAGGCTATCATTGGTGTTTTTGATTTTAGCCATTCTGATGGGTGTAAGATGATATCTCAAAGTTGTTTTGATTTGCATTTCCCTGATCGCTAAGGAGGTTGAGCATGACCTTAAGTGTCTTTTGGCCATTTGAACTTCTGTTGAGAATTCTCTGTTCAGATCAGTGCCCCATTTTTTAATTGGGTTAATTAGCCTTTTACAGTCTAGTTTCTTGAGTTCTTTACATATTTTGGAGATCAGACCTTTGTCTGTTGCGGGGTTGGTGAAGATCTTCTCCCAGTCAGTGGGTTGCCTTTTTGTCTTGGTGACAATGTCCTTTGCTTTACAGAAGCTTCTCAGTTTTAGTAGGTCCCATTTATTCATTGTTGCCCTTAATGTCTGTGCTGCTGGGGTTATACTTAGGAAGCGATCCCCTGTGCCCATCTGTTGTAGGGTACTTCCCACTTTTTCTTATATCAGGTTCAGTGTGTTCAGGTTGATATTGAGGTCTTTGATACATTTAGACTTGAGTTTTGTGCATGGTGATAGATACGGGTCTCTTGTCATTCTTCTACAGGTTGACAACCAGTTGTGCAAGCACCATTTGTTGAAGAGGCTTGCTTTCTTCCATTGTATACTTTTAGCTCCTTTATCAAAAATGAGGTGATCATAGGTTTGTGGGTTAAAATCCGGGTCTTCTATACGATTCCATGGGTCGACTTCTCTGTTTTTATGCCAAAACCACACTGTTTTCATTACTGTAGCTCTGTAATAGAGTTTGAAGTCGGGGATGGTAATGCCACCAGAAGATCCTTTATTGTATAGGATTGTTTTGGCTATCCTGGGTTTTTTGTTTTTCCATATAAACTTGATTATTGTCCTCTCAAGATCTGTGAAGAATTTTGATGGGACCGTGATGGGGATTGCATTGAATCTATAAATTGCTTTTGGTAGGATTGCCATTTTTACTATGTTGATCCTCCCAATCCAAGAGCAAGGGAAATCCTTCCATTTTCTGCTATCCTCTTCAATTTCTTTCTTCAATGCCTTAAAGTTCTTGTCAAAGAGATCTTTCACTTCCTTGGTTACAGTTACCCCAAGATATTTTATGCTGTTTGTGGCTATCGTGAAAGGTGATGCTTCTCTGATTTCCCTCTCTGCTTCCATATCTTTTGTGTATAGGAGGGCGACTGATTCTTTGGAGTTGATCTTGTATCCTGCCACATTACTAAAGGTGTTTATCAGCTGTAGGAGTTCTTTGGTAGAGTTTTTGGGGTCGCTTATGTACACAATCATATCATCTGCAAATAACGAAAGTTTAACTTCTTCCTTTCCAATTCGAATCCCCTTGATCCCCTTATGTTCTCTTACTGCTATTGCTAAAACTTCAAGCACTATATTGAAGAGGTATGGAGAGAGTGGACAGCCTTGTCTTGTTCCTGATTTCACTGGGATGGCTTTGAGTTTCTCTCCGTTTAGTTTGATGTTAGCTGTTGGTTTGCTGTAAATAGCTTTTATTATATTTATATATGACCCTTTTATCCCTAATCTCTCCAAGACTTTTATCATAAAGGGATGTTGAATTTTGTCAAAAGCTTTTTCAGCATCTAATGAAATGATCATATGGTTTTTTTCTTTCAGTTTATTTATATGATGGATTACATTGATAGATTTTCGTATGTTGAACCAGTCTTGCAACTCTGGGATGAAGCCTACTTGAGCATAATGGATAATTTTTCTAATGTGTTCTTGGATACGGTTTGCCAATATTTTGTTGAGGATTTTTGCGTCGATGTTCATGAGTGAGATAGGCCTGTAATTCTCTTTCTTGGATAAGTCTTTGTGCGGTTTTGGTATCAGAGTGACTGTAGCTTCATAAAAAGAATTTGGCAATGACTCTTCTGTTTCTATATTGTGGAATACATTAAGGAGTATAGGTATTAGGTCTCCTTGGAAGTTCTGGTAGAATTACGCATTGAAACCATCTGGTCCTGGGCTTTTTTTGGTAGGGAGGTTTTTGATAACAGCTTCTAATTCTTTGCGACTAACAGATCTATTCAGATTGTTCACCTGTTCCTGGTTTAACTTTGGTATATGGTATTTATCTAAAAAAAGTGTCAATTTCTTTTACATTTTCCAGTTTTGTGGCATACAGGCTTTTGTAGTAAGATCTAATGATTCTCTGAATTTCCTCTGTGTCTGTGGTTATGTCCCCCTTTTCATTTCTGATCTTATTAATTTGCATATTCTCTCTCTGCCGTTTGATTAGTTTAGATAGGGGTTTATCAATCTTGTTGATTTTCTCCAGGAACCAGCTTTTTGTATCATTGATTCTTTGGATTGTTTTCTGTGTTTCTATTTCGTTGATTTCAGCCCTCAGTTTGATTATTTCCAGTCTTCTACTCCTCCTAGGTGAGTCTGCTTCTTTTTTTTTCTAGAGCTTTCAGGTGGGCTGTTAAGTCTCCAATGTGTGTTTTCTCTGTTTTCTTTAAGTGGGCACTTAGTGCTATGAACTTTCCTCTCAGGACTGCTTTCATAGTGTCCCATAAGTTTGAGTAGGTTGTTTCTTTATTTTCATTGAATTCAAGGAAGACTTTATTTTCTCTCTTTATTTCTTCCTTGATCCAGGTGTAGTTCAGTAGTTGACTGTTCAGTTTCCATGAGTTTGTAGGCTTTCTAGGGGTAGCATTGTTGCTGAATTCTAACTTTAATCCATGGTGATCTGATAAGACACAGGAGGTTACGGATATTTTCTTGTAACTGTGGACGTTTGCTTTGTTACCGAGTATTTGGTCAATTTTCGAAAAGGTTCCATGAGCTGCAGAGAAGAACGTATATTCTTTCCTATTTGGGTGGAATGTTCTGTAGATGTCTGTTAAGTCCATTTGATTCATAACCTCCATTAATTCTCTTATTTCTCTGTTGGGTTTCTGTCAGATTGACCTGGCCATTGGTGAGAGAGAAGTGTTGAAGTCTCCTACTATTAGTGTGTGCAGTTTGATGGCAGCCTTGAGTTTTAGTAATGTTTCTTTTACATACGTGGGTGCTTTTATATTAGGGGCATAGATATTCAGGATTGAGACTTCATCCTGATGAATTGTTCCTGTTATGAGTATAAAATGTCCCGCTCCATCTCTTCTGATTGATTTAAGTTTGAAGTCAACTTTGTTAGAAATTAGTATGGCCACACCTGCTTGTTTCTTAGGTCCATTTGCTTGATAAACCTTTTCCCATCCCTTTACTCTTAGTAGGTACCTGTCTTTGTGGTTGAGGTGTGTTTCTTGTAAACAGCAGAATGTTGGATCCTGTTTTCGTATCCAATCTCTTAGCCTGTGCCTTTTTATAGGTGAGTTGAGTCCATTGACATTAAGTGATATTAATGACCAGTAGTTGTTAACTCTGGTCACTTTCTTAGTAGTAGAGTTTGTGTGTTTCCCTTGCTTGAGTTGTGCTGGTGAAGGGTCTCTAGATGTTTGAGTTATTGTGGTCATTGTTGGACTCCTTGGTTAGTGATTTTCCTTCTATTACTTTCTGTAAGGCTGGAATTGTGGCTACGTATTGTTTAAATTTGTTTTTATCCTGGAAAATTTTGATTTCTCCATTTATAGTGAATGAAAGCTTGGCTGGGTATAGTAGTCTGGGCTTGCATCCATGTTCTCTTAGTTTCTGCAGTACATCTGTCCAGGACCTTCTGGCTTTCATGGTTTCCATGGAGAAGTCAGGTGTAAGTCTGATAGGGTTACCTTTATAAGTAACTTGGCCTTTTTCCTTTGCAGCTCTTAATATTCTTTCTTTACTCTGTATGTTTTGTGTTTTGATTATTATATGGCGAGGAGTTTTTTTTTTTTTTTGGTCCAGTCTATTCGGTGTCCTGTATGCTTCTTGAACCTTCAAAGGAATATCTTTCTTTAGGTTGGGAAAGTTTTCTTCTATAATTTTATTAAATATATTTTCTGGACCGTTGAGCTGTACTTCTTCTCCTTCTTCTATCCCAATTATTCTTAGGTTTGGTCTTTTTATTGTGTCCCAGATTTCCTGAATGTTTTGTGATGAGAATTTGTTGGTTTTGCTGTTTTCTTTGATCAGTGTGTTTATTTTCTCTATGGTATCTTCAGTGTCTGACATTCTTTCTTCTATCTCTTGTAATCTGTTGGTAGTACTTGTCTCAGTAGTTCCTGTTCGTTTACCCAGATTTTCCATCTCCATCCTTTCCTCGGTTTGTGTTTTCTTCAATACTTCCATTTTATTCTTCAAGTCTTGAACCACTTCCCTTACCTGTTTGATTGCTTCTTCTTGTTTCTCTTGGTTTTCTTGGGTATCTTTGAGCGATTTATTTATTTCCTCTATTTTTTTGTTTGTAATCTCTAATTATTTATGGCAGTTTTTCACCTCCTGTTTAAGGTCTTCTATTATTTTCATAAAATTTACTTTTCAGTCGATTTCTTCTAATTCTTCTGGAGTAGGTTGTACAATTATTCTTGTTTCGGGATCCCTGGATTCTGGTGATGTCATGTTGCCTTTCAGGTTGTTGGAGGAATTCTTGCATTGGTGCCTTCCCGTCTCTTCCTTCAAATGGAGCCAGGAGAGGCCTGGTGTCTTGGTCCACTCTTTGCTGTGACTGACTCTCTGGGTGTTTCTCTTCAGTGTAGAAACAGGAACCATCCCGTCCTGATGGAACTCCTCAGCACCAAAACATGGACGCCTGGTAGTCCAATGACCCGAGGACAAAAGGGGGAACTTGGGGGTAGGGTGGGGACGAGTAGAACACAGGAGACCCTGCCTCACAAGCTGGAGGTGCACGTGCTCCCTTTTGGGGGTCCTTGAGGCCTGCCCAGTAGGTAGGCACTCACCGCTCTGAGTGGTTAGCCTTAGTGTAGAAGCAGAAGACTGTTCCTGATCAAAGGACCTTGCAGACCAAGCAGACTTGGGGGAGGGGGGTCGTGTGTAAGAAAGACAGCCCTGCAGAAGGAGCTGGGAGAGGGGGGTTTGTGCTCTCTTCCGGGACAATCCGTCCCTGGATAGCACACACTCACCTGTCCAGATGGAACATGGAACTCCTCAGCACCTAAACAGGGCCGCCTGGTTGCCCAATGCTCCGGGGACAAAAGGAAGAAAGTGGCAGGCGGGGCGGAGTCCAGGAGACCACAGGAGACCACAGGAGACCCAGGAGCACAAGCTGGATGTGCCCAGGCTACCTTACTGGGACCTTGAGGCCTGCCCGGCAGGCAGGCACTCACTGCTCTGCGTGGGTAGCCTTAGTGTAGGAGCTTAAAACTGTTCTTGAGCACTGGTCCTAGCTTACAGAAGGGCAGGGTTGGGGGGAGGGTGCTGGGTGGCTGGGTCTTGAGTAAGAAAGACGGCCCTGCAGAAGGAGCTGGGGGAGGGGGGTTTGTGCTCTCTTCAGGAACAGATCGCCCCTGGATAGCACACACTCACCGGTCCAGTTGGAACTCCTCAGCACCTAAACAGGGCCACCTGGTCTAATACTTATATCTCTAACCTCTCTAAGACCTTTATCATAAAAGTTTGTTGAATTGTTTCAAATGCTTTTTCCGCATCAGATTAAATGATCATATGTTTTTTTTCTTTCAGTTTATTTATATGATGGATTACATTGATAGATTTTCATATGTTGAACCAGCCCTGCATCTCTGGGATGAAGCCTACTTGTTCGTATTGTTTAACTTCTTTGATGTGTTCATGGATTTGGTTTGCCAGTACGTTATTGAGAATTTTTGCGTCGATGTACTTGAGTGAGATTGGTTGGTAGTTCTCTTTCTTGGTTGAGTCTTTGTGTGGTTTTGGTATCAGGGTAATTGTAGCTTCATAAAAAGAGTTTGGCAATGACTCTTCTGTTTCTATTATGTGAAATACATTAAGGAGTATAGGTATCAACTCTTCTTGGAAGTTCTGGTAAAATTCTGCATTGAAACAATATGGAACTAGGCTTTTTTTGGTTGGGAGGTTTTTTATGACAGCTTCTATTTCCTCATGACTTATTGGTCTATTTAAATTGTTCACCTGGTCTTGATTCAATTTTGGTATAGAGTATTTATCGAAAAACAAGTCCATTTCTTTTACAATTTCCAACTTTGTGGCATATAAGCTTTTGTAGTAAGACCTAATGATTATCTGAATTTCCTCAGTGTCTGTTGTTATGTCCCACTTTTTATTTCTGATCTTGTTAATTTATGTGTTCTCTCTCTACCTTTTGATTAATTTGGATAGGAGTCTGTCAATCTTGTTGATTTTCTCAAAGAACCAGCTCTTTGTTTCATTGATTCTTTGGATTGTTTTCTGTTTTCTATTTATTTGATTTCAGTCCTCAATTTGATTACTTCTTGTCTTCTACTCCTGCTGGGTGAGTCTGCTTCTTTCTTTCTAGAACTTTCAGCTGTGCTGTTAAGTCTCTAATGTGAGTTTTCTCTGGTTTTTTTTTTTTCGTTTTTTTTTTTTTAATATGGGCACTTAGAGCTATGAACTTTCCTCTTAGCACTGTTTTCATACTGTCCCATAGGTTTGGGTATGTTGTGTCTTTCCTTTGATTAACTACAAGGAAGATTTTAATTTCTTTCTTTATTTCTTCCTTGACTCAGGGGTGCTTCAGTAGTTGACTGTTCAGCTTCCATGAATTTGTAGGCTTTCTGGGGGTAGAATTGTTGTTAAATTCTAACTTTATTCCATGGTGATCTGATAAGACATAGGTGGTTACTACAATTTTTTTTGTATCTGTGGAAGTTTGCTTTATTATCGAGTATGTGATCAATTTTCGAGAAGGTTCCATGAGATGTTGAGATGAAAGTATATTCTTTCCTATTTGGGTGGAATGTTCTATAGATATTTGTTAAGTCCATTTCATTCATTACCTCTGCTAGTTCTCTTATTTCTCTGTTAGGTTTCTGTCTGATTGACCTGTCCATTGGTGAGAGAGGAGTGTTGAAGTATCCTACTTAGTGTGTGGGGTTTGATATGTGCTTTGAGTTCCAGTAATGTTTCTTTACATGTGTGGGTGCTTTTATATTAGGGGCATAGATATTCAGGATTGAGACTTCCTCCTGATGAATTGTTCCTGTTATGAGTATAAAATGTCCATCTCCATCTCTTCTCATTGATTTTAGTTTGAAGTCAATTTTGTTACATATTAGTATAGCCACACCCACTTTTTTCTTATGTACATTTGATTGAAAAACCTTTTCCCAATCCTTTACTGTGAGTAGATGTCTGTCTTTGTGGTTGAGGTATGTTTCTTGTAAACAGCAGAATGTTGGATCCTGTTTTCGCATCCATTCTTTTAACCTGTGCCTTTTTACAGGTGAATTGAGTCATTGATATTAAGTGACATTAATGACCAGTGGTTGTTAACTCTGGTTATTTATTTAATTTTTTTTGGTGGTAGAGTTTGTGTGTTTCCCTTCTTTGAGTTGTTCTGGTAAAAGGTTTTCAGATGTGTGTGTTATTATGGGTGTTGTTGGGTTCCTTTGGTTGTGATTTTCCTTTGATTACTTTCTGTAAGGCTGGATTTGTGGCTACGTGTTGTTTAAATTTGTTTTTATCCTGAAATATTTTGTTTTCCCCATTGATGGTGAAAGAAAGCTTGGCTGGGTATTGTAGTCTGGGCTTTCATTCATTATCTCTTAGTTTCTACAGCTCATCTATCTAAGATCTTCTGGCTTTCATGGTTTCCATAGAGAAGTCAGGTGTAATTCTGATAGGTTTACCTTTATATGTTACTTGACCTTTTTCCTTTGAAGCTCTTAATATTCTTTATTCTGTATGTCTTGTGTTTTGATTATTATATGGCAAAAGGATGTGTTTTTTTTTTTATCCAGTCTATTTAGGGTTCTCTATGTTTCTTGTACCTTGATTGGCATATCCTTCTTTACATTGGGAAAGTTTTCTTCTATCATTTTGTTGAATATATTTTCTGGGCCTTTGAGCTGTAATTCTTCTCTTTCTTCTACCCCTATTATTCTTAGGTTTGGTCTTTTCATGGTGTCCCAGATTTCCTGGATTTTTTTTTGTTAAGAATTTGTTGGATGTGCTGTTTTCTTTGATCATTGTGTTTATTTCCTCTATAGTATCTTCAGCATCTGAGATTCTTTCTTCTATCTCTTGTATTCTGTTGGTTATACTTGTCTTTGTAGTCTTTGTTTATTTACTCAGATTTTCCATATCCTGCCATCTCTCAGTTTTTGTTTTCTTCATTGCTTCCTTTTCAGTTTTCAAGTCTTGAACTGTTTCCCTTACCTGTTGGATTTCTTTTTCTTGGTTTTCTTAGATATCTTTGAGGGATTTATTCATTTTTTCTAACTTTTTATTAGTCTTATCATCCATTTCTTTAAAGGAATTTTTCACAATCTGTTTTATGGTCTCTAACATTTTCATAATGTTGCGTTTAATGTCTATTTCTTCTACTTATTCTGGATTAGGGGGTTCAAGTCTTCCTGTTGTATGCTCACTGGATTCTGGTGTTATCATGCTGCTTTTCAGATTGTTGGAGGAATTCTTGCATTGGTGTCTGCCCATCTCTATCTTCAGATGCTGTTAGGAGAGTCTTGGCAGCTTGGTCCAATCTTTGCTGTGGCTACCTGTGTGCTTGGGGGTTTTTCTTGGTCTGCCCTCTTTTAGGACCCCTCAGCATTGTAGTTGTCTCTCAGATCCTCTCCACCCTAAAGTAGGCTGTTGTGGTGGATCTAAGGACCCCGGAGATGGAAATAAATACTTGGGCGGCAAGCTGGGATGGAATAAGTAGAGAAAGGCAGTACCAGGGAAAAGCCCTGCTGAATGTCCAGAAAGTTTAGGGGACTGGGGTGTGACTGTGTTCTTGGGGTGTCCTGCCGGCAGATCTGGCACTTACTTACCCCTCCAGGTGGAACTTTTGGTACAGGATCAGTGCCACTTGCTGACCAGGGGCCTCACAGGAAAAAGGGCTGGCTTGCTGGGTGCAGTTTCAGTGGAACAAAGAAACTCCTGCATCAGTTGCACTCACCACTTTGTCCCCAGACCCTCAGCCCTGAAGCAGGCTGAGTTGGGGGATCCTATGACCCCACAGATAGAAAGGGGTGATTGGGGGTAAGCTTGGATGGGATAAGAAGAGAAAGGCAGTAGCCAGGGAGATGCCTCCACTGAATGGACAGAAAGTTTATGGGATTGGAATGTGCCTGTGCTCCCTTTCCGGGGCGTCTTGGGCACACACTCACCCCTCCAGATGGATGGAACTCCTGATACGGGGTCAGGGCCACTTGCTGGCCAGGGACCTTGCAGACAAAGGACCCCATTCCTTTCTTTCCACCCAATCTGCTTTACTATGCTTAGGGTCCTCATTTTTAAACTGCTACTGGCATCCCTTTTGTCTTTGGTATGGTATCTTTTGATGACTGGCACAATTGCTTTCTTGATACATCCCACTGAATTTTATTATGCTACCCCATCTCTGAGCAGCTCTGAGTAACATAGCCAAGTCTACAGACTCTGCATTTTTTTGTGGTACCGAAAACTTCTTTTTGTGAAGCTCATCTCTATTCAATCTCAATTAGTGGTCTTTGAGAATGAGGAAGATATTTAATGATTCCTCTTAGCAATCTTGAGAGCTTGACATTAATAAATCCTATTATATTTATGGATTTGTTTTGCAAAACCCATGCTATTCATTAATCTACCTCTAGCCTAACTCATTGTAACCCTCCAATAAATGATAGTTCTTATATTATACCCCCTTCTTTTTTCCATTTCTCAGAAGTTTATCAATATTTCTTAGTATTATTCTGAAACCTACCTAATCAATTAAGACAAGCACTGTCAAACCTTTACGTGGAAGTCTCCACCTGCTTTATATGATGCCATACTTCAACAATGCAATTATAGTTTGTAAACCTAGTGAGACTCTTGGCTACTGTAAAATTGCAAATATGGCACTGAGTTTCTTTTTCCTATAGAAACTTATGCTCAATAAGAAGTCAATTGCAATCACAGAAGTCAAAAGCAATCACAGAGCTAGGTAGCCAGGATTTGAATGTGGTACGACTAAGTCTTATTGAATGATAAATAGCAAGTTAGTGTTATAAGTAAAAACACAGGCTAGGTTTCTTGCTAAATGATCATACTTTAGACTGATAACAAATGTCATAAGAAAACCGATGTAAGGCAAAAAGGAAGTTTCACTCTTATTAAGTTGAAGTTAACTATGGTTCAATTCTTTCTGTCCAGAAGTGATACAAGTTGTCTGCAGATGCTGTAGTTGCTACAAATATGTCAATATAACTTCAGTTATTTAGTTTAAACTTTGTTGTCCACCTTGAAATCTTGGTTCCAGCTTTTAACTCCTTCTACTTGTGTCTACCTTTAATAGGCTGACTTAATCTTCACTATAGTTAGATGTAGAAAGCTTCAAAGACTTGTATTTCAAATTTGCCAGATGAATTTTTCATATCTCATATTTGTGATGAGTCAACTTTTTTCAAAATAGATACTCTCTGTCAGAGTTAAGAAGCTGTATGAGGTGGGGTAAGAAGCAGGGATCATTGTCCTGTGCTTTTTCTTCTCTTTGACACAGTTAAGACTGTTCAAACATTTTATTAGGTTCTAAAGTGTCTATCAGGTACTCAAATATGAAGACTTTCAGGAAACCAAAGAAAATTCAATTGTGATTTATCTGCCTATACCAACAAAAGCATACCATTATCCTACTACAGTTTGGTGTTTCAATGTGTTCTAGCTAAATCCACATAAAACCTGAGAGGGGTTGGAAAGAATTCTAGACACTGAAAAACAAACTTTAGCTGCATTTTTTAAAATGGGCTCTGCTTGCTGA
This sequence comes from Neodon shergylaensis, assembly GCA_025134845.1. NCBI lineage: Eukaryota > Metazoa > Chordata > Mammalia > Rodentia > Cricetidae > Neodon > Neodon shergylaensis. The sequence goes on from JABTXL010001671.1 coordinate 10,278,172, forward strand.
CAGCATTCTGCAGCTCCTTTAAAAAATTCTGATTCAGTGGTAGCAGAAAAAATGTGGGGTTTCAAAGTGGTTACTTCCTGAGCTGTGCTGCAACCTTGTAGACTGAGAAATTACTGGATTCTTGGATTTTGTTAGATTAGTCATTGACTGGATTAGCTAGTCATTGTTTGTTATTATGTGGGCTGTAGCCTGTAAGTCATTCCAATAAATGACTTACAAATGTGTGTGTATATATATACACATATATGTATATTTATATATAAAGACACAGATACACACATATACATGTATAAAGAGATTCATTCTATAAGTTCTGTTTCTATAGAGAACCTTGACTAATAAACCCCACTCTCTTAAACTTTTTAGTTGTACTCATTTACCCTAAATTTTATTATTTCCACTTTCTTTATAGTTGAATAGTATTATATTATATATGCTTATGGCATTTTTATTATCCATTAACCTATTGAAGGATATTTAAGTTGTTTATATTTGCTTGCTATTGTGAATAGAGTAGCAATGAACATAGATTAGCAAGTATCTGTATTGTTGGATGTAGATACCTTTGGACATGTGCCAAGAAATAGTGTAGCTTGGTAGGTTTGCTGGTTATATTTTGAGATTTCTCCACACTTACTTCCAGAGTAGCTGGACAAGTTTGCAGTCCCACCAACAGTAAATGAAAGCTCCTCATTGCCCACATCCTGTATTTATTGTCAAAACATACAGGGACAGATGGAGAAGACATGAGAAGATAACACAAGAGCATCAGTTCATGTCAGCTAATATTGAATCTGAATTCTGGGAGTTTGTCATGATCCAGGGTCTGGAACAATAGAATAGTACTCCTCTCCTTCTTTCTCACTTTCTCCTTCAAGAGAATCCAAGCCAACTTCCTCTTAATCCTTCTCTAGGGCAATCATGTCTTCATGGGCCTCAGAAAACTCTCCCTCCTTCATACTCTCACCCACATACCAGTGCACAATGACATGCTTGGCATACATCAGATCAAATTTGTGATCTAAGTGAGCCCTGGCTTCAGTGATGGTTGTGTGGCTCAGCATGGACACAGCTCTCTGGACCTTGGCTTGGTCTCCAACATGTACAAAAGCAGGAAACTGACAATTAATTCCAACTTGAAGCCAGTGGGGTACCAGACCACATTCTGAATACTGCATTGGTCTTGATAGTGGCAATGGCAGTACTGACGTATTTGGAAAGTTCATGACCATGGTACAGCAGGTGGCAAGCCATGCTTGTTACTTAGTTTCTCTGGAACGGTGGCTTGTAGTCTGCTTATCCATTGATTTACATCTAACGTCCACTTATGAGTGAGTGCATACAGTGTTCACCTTTCTGAGTATGGGTTACCTTAATCAGAATGATTTTTTGTAGCTCCATCAACTTGCCTGCAAATTTCATGATGTCATTGCTTTCTACAGCTAAATAATTCTCTGTCAGGAGCCATTTCTCCCCAAAAATCATTACAGGAATCATCACCCTGAGGAGTTTGCAAAGAGCTCCACACCCTAACAATTGTTTTATTAGCAGAGCCTACCCCACACCCAATTATCTGTTAATAGAGAGCTATCTGTTAGCGGAACCTGCCCCACACTCCAATTATCTAGAGAACTAGGAGTGTCAACTTGCGACTTCCTGACCGAGGAATCGTGACCTGACCGATCATAACCTCCTGGCCAAGGACCTCGCGACAGGCTGAAACCAGCGCTGCAAGATTCCTTCCTGCCCAGGCCCCTGCCCCCCAAATCCCTCATCCTATATAAGCTGTAACCATGACTCTAATAAACGGAGGCTCTGACAAACCTAGTATCGCCTTCTTCCTCTTTACCGCCCATATCTTCCAGATAGCGCCTCTCAGGGACCCTGGGATTACTGACCTGCCAGGCAGGTTACAACCCTAGACTGAGTGACCCACCGAGGCGGTTTACATCCATTGTGTAAATGTAGCACATTTTCTTTTTCTATTTTTCAGTTGAGGGGCATCTAGGTTGTTTTTCAGCTATCACAAATAATGTTTTTATGAACATTTTAAGCAAATGTTCTTGTGGTATGATTGAGTATCCTTTGGGGATATGCCTAGGAATAGTATCACTTAGTCTTGAGGAGGTTGATTTCCAAAGTTCTGAGAAACTGCCATATTGATTTCCAAAGTATCTGTACAAGTTTGAGAAAAGATCCTCACCAACTCCATATCTGACAGAGGGCTGATCTCTAAAATATATAAAGAACTCAAAGAGATAGACTTCAAATTACAAAATAATCTAATTTAAAAAATGGGTACAGAGATAAACTGAGAATTCTCAGCAGAAAAATCTCAAATGGCTAGAAGACATTTAAGAAATTGCTCAACATCTTTAACCATCAGGGAAATGAAAGTCAAAATAAATCTGAGATAACATGGTACACCTGTGAGAATGGCTAAAATCAAATATTGAAGAAAGCTTATATTGTAGACTATGTGGAGTCAGGGGATCACTCTTCCACTGCTGAGGAGAGTGCATGCTACTTGTATCTTACTTTGGAAATCAGTATGACTTTTTTTTTCTTTTGAGAACTATCTGATCTCCCAAGGCTAGTTTCTGAGTGGTCATTTTGTTTTCTCAGCTTTTTCATTTTTGAGTTCTTTATATATTCTGGATATTAATCCTCTTTCAAATATATAGTTGCCAAAGATTGTCTCCCACTCTGCAGGCTTTCTCTTCACTTGTCATATTGTTTTATTAGCTGTAATAAAACTTTTTGGTTTTATGAGGTTCCACTTCTCAATTGTCAGCATCAGTTCCTAGGCAAATGGAGTTCTATACAGGAAATTACTTTCTCAACCTATAACTTATAGGATAGGGAATATGTTTTTTCTTATCAGTCTCAGGTTTCAAAATGAAGTATTTGATTAATTTGAAGTTATTTTTATGGAAAGTGATAGATATTGATTTATTCTTTTTCTTTGACACATGGACATGCAGTTTTCCTGGAAAAATTTGTTTGTTATTCTTTCAGCTGTAATTGCATTGGCTCATATTTCAGTCTATGATTTTGTTCTATTAGTCTTCATGTCTTTTTTATGCCAGAAAAATACTAAACTTTTTTACTATTGCCCTTTAATGTTATTTGAAATCTGTACTTCTTTTGTTCAGTATTACTTTGGCTGTCCTGAATCCTTTGTTATTGTAAGCTTTTATCCAGATGAGTTTAATGATCTGAGATGGATGTGTGAAGTTGGTGCCATGAAGAAATTGTGACCATCTCCTTTTGTTCAAAGAAGTAGCCATGGATAACATAAGCCACCTTTATTTATACAGTTTCAATAATTTGCATTAGCAATTTTAAAATCATTGTTTACTTTCTAAGTTTCTAAAAAAAGTTACAATATTTTCCAGTTTGTTTCCACCTTTTTTCAGTATTTTGAGACAGGGTTTCTCTGTAGCTTTGGTGCTTGTCCTGGAATTAGTTCTTATAGACCAGGTTGGTCTCAAACTCACAAAGATCCTCCTGCCTCTACCTCCCAAGTGCTGGGATTAAAGGTGTGCACCACCAAAGGCCAGCTTACCCAAACTTTCGTGCCAGTAGTCATTACATTTTAATCTACATCTCTACTGTTGGAAGCATTAAGAGTGCTGCAAGTCACAAAGGAAGTTTTCTAACTGGGCACACCTACACAGAACAATGTGCCCAGTTGACCTCGTATGCAATTACAGTTTTATGCAGGGTGAGAGATAGTTTTGTCTTTAGTGGTCAATATTTATATCTGATAGGGTCTGGGTTCTCATGATCAACTCACTAGTCAAAGCTGGATCAAGCCATTCTATATTCTGTACTACTGCTGTAGGGAGATATCAGCATTTCCTTTCATCCTATGAGTAATATAATTTGGAAACATTCTTTTTTTTAAGAGCCGTTATTTTAATCAAGTTTGAAAACTCGGTCTCTCTGAATGTCCAATGTATTGGAATAACTGAAGAGCCTCGAGCTCAGTTAGAATTTGGTTTTTATAGTAGTAAAGGTGGGGGTGAGGGGTTTCTGATGTTTTAAGAAACCTGATTATCTAGGGGTGTCCCGGTGAGTGTGTTCTGGCAGGTGTTTCTATCTATAGTGGTTGGAATGCTAGGCATTTCCTTTGAATGGTTTGTTCTTGGGTGGTGCTTGTAATCTCAGCTTGTGGTTCCTTCTGAAACCAGGTTAAATTGCCTCAGGTTAAATTTCTGAGACTCAGCCTCCATTTAAATTTATCAATGACTGAGTTCTACTCTGGCAGGTGATAATGGTTGGAAGTAAAGAACTTTCTTTGGATGACCTGCCCATACTTAGCTTATCATGGCTGGCCCCCATGTTTTCCCCTTCACAAGCACCCATGACAGGACCAAAACTTGGGTCCTGCTTGCCCTTGGTTTTAAGGAGGCATGGAACTACTTAAATTAATAAATCTATTGAGAAATTTACTCTTAATAGTTGGCATTGTTTTTACTTGTTCTTTTGTCTATTGCTGTGGGATAACCCTTCTCTATGCTGAGAATACGTATTCCTCTCATTGGTCAATAAAGAAGTTACTTTGGCCTATCATAAGGCAGAATAAGGAAGGGTGGGAAAGCCAAACAGAAAATACAGAGAGGAGAAGGACAGAGTCTGGAGGAGATGTGAGCCAGCCACCCAAGGGACAAGATGTGAGAGAACTGGTAAGTTGTTGGTCAAATGGTGATGTATAGATGAATAGAAATGGGTTAATTTAACTGTAAGAGCTAGTTAGTAATGAGCCTGATATAGACAAAACATTCTGTGATTAATACTTACCCTCTGAGCAATAATTTAGAAGTGGCTTTGGGACAGGCAGGACAGTGACACCTCCGTTTACAAGTGGTACCCAACGTGGGACACCAGCTAATATGTGATTAAGACAGGTTTATTAAACAGATGCAAAACATAAAATACACTCACAATAAAGAATGAGGCTGCAATGCTGCTTTTCTTCCAGCTGCTGATCCTTTTGTTCCCAAGGATGATGGAGAGGTCCAGGGAAGGTCACCAAACTGTCACTTCCAGAAAGCCCTCTACAGTCCAAGAGAACCTCTGACACTTACCCCTGGAATTTTATCAGGTCACATATCTCCAGAGAAGACCTTGCCCACTGAGCCAATCTTATCCATACAATTGACTATTAACCTAAATTCTAACAATTCAGCTTTCTTAACTTTATTGTGTATTGGTACAGCTATTAAAAATGAGGGAAATGTGGGTTTCTATGATCCTATTTCATTCCCTATTTGTAGAATCTTCCCATTAACTTCTTATAGCATCTATTTAATAATATATCTCAAAGACTCTTGTGGTTAAAATCATTCTTTCAGAATGGTTATGTAAATATGTAATTTCCTGAGCTACCGTGAATCATTGAGGCCAGCACTATGGCTAGCATAGAAAGCAAGGAGAACATGTAGCACATATGCTCCAGAGGTCATGCCTGGTATTATGCAGCAAACTATATACAATTCTTTTCCAAGTAAGTCAGAGACTCCAGGGTCTTGTGACAGGAGAGCCATCTGTGCTATTTTCAGGCCTTGTTCCTCAAAGAAGCCACATGATTCGCACCACCTGGTAATTTGATATACATTTTAGAATTTTTCTGCTTCTATAAATAATGTCTTATAAATTTTACTAGGTTTGAAATGAATCTGTTGTTTTGTTTTGGTGAAAAAGTAATTTTTACTTAATTCGGTTGGTTCATGAGTATGGGAGTTTTTAGTTTTTTGTTATTCTATGTTCTAATGGTTTCTTCAATATCTTTTTATGGTGTTTTAGAGTTTCAATGTACAATATTTACATCTTCTTGTTTAAATGTAGAAGAATGAAAATTTATCCATATTTATAACCATGCACCAAACTCAAGTCCAAATAGATCAAAGACCTCAAAATAAAGCCAACCACACTGAACCTTATAGAAGAGAAAGTGGGAAGTACAGTTGAATACATTGGCACAGGAGGCTACTTCCTAATATATAATAATCCCAATAGCACAACACTGAGAGAAACAATTAATAAATGGAACCTCCTGAAACTGAAAAGCTTCTGTAAAGCAAAGTACACAGTCAACAAGACAAAACAGCAGCCTACGGAGTGGAAAAGGCTCTTCACAAACCCCACAACAGACCAAGGACTTATCTCCAAAATATACAAAGAACTCAAGAAATTGGTCAGCCAAAGAATAAATAATCTAATAAAAAAATTGAGTACAGACATAAACAGAGAACTCTCAACAGAGAAATCTAAAATGGCTGAAAGACACTTAAGGAAATGTTCAACATTTTTAGTCATCAGAGAAATGCAAATCAAAACAACTCAGATTCTGTCTTACACCTATAAGAATGGCCAAGATTAAAAACACGGATGACATCTTATGCTGAAGAGGATGTGGTATACAGGGAATATTCCTGCATTGCTGGTGGGAGTGCAAATTGATACAGCCCCTTTGGATATCAGTATGGTGATTTATGGTGAAAATTAGGAAACAACCTTCCTCAAGACCCAGTAATACCACTTTTGGTTATATACTCAAAGGATGCTCAATTGTACCACAAGAACAAATGCTCAACTATGTTCATAGCAGCATTGTTTGTCATAGCCAGAACCTGGAAACAACTTAAATGCCTCTAGACTGAAGAATGTATAAGGAAAATGTGATATGTTTATACAATTAAGCACTACACAACAACAAAAAATAATGGCATCTTGAAATTGGCAGACAAATGGATAGATCAAGAAAACATCATATTGAGTGAAGTAACCCAGACCCAGAGAGACAAATATCATATGTACTCACTCATAAGTGGCTTTTAGACATACAGCAAACCAGCCTACAATTTACAATCCCAGAGAACCTAGACAACAATGAATATCCTATGAGAGACATACATGGATCTAATGCACATGGGAAATAGAAAAAGACAATATCTCCTGGATAAATTGGGAGCATGGGAACCATGAGAGAAGGTTGGAGGGGAGAATAAGCTAGGGGAGCAGAGAAAAATGTATAGTTCAATAAAATCAATAGGAAAAGAAAAAGAACTTCAGACTTTTCATGACTATGAGACACATCTACTTGAAGTAGATTGGCAGCCCCAATCTACTTCAAGAGGATAATGGGCATTTAAGAGGCTCTTTATGGAGTAATTTAGCAATTTTTGCAAGGAACTGCTCTTGCCTGGACTGCTTGATATTATGCTGTATGAACTGGACATGCAGAACCCCCAGAAAAATGACTTCCGAAGTTATATAATGGTGAGATGGTCCCTTGGGGTTTCTGCTTCATGAAAGAGTCTGCCAGACACAGACATTCTACAGGACACAGAAGGAAGTGACTGACGAACTGACAATATAGGTAGAAATGTCTTTGAAATTCACTGCTTCATGGAAAAGTCTGCCATATACTATGGCTCTGTAGGCTGAAGATGGTCACACCAACATTACAGAAGATCTTTGGGCAACTGTCCAGACAGTGAGATGTTCTGTCAATTCTAGAGTTTTGAAAGTTGCATATAATGCACTCCCTGTTAACTTAGGTAATATTGTGTTCTTCTGGGTTCTTTGATGGAATTGAAGACTGGATAGTTATAATTATAGTTTCTCTTAGTTATGATAAAAGATAAATTATATATACATGTTGTAACTGTAATACTTGTTGGATACCTGTCTTGTTATATGTTAAAGTTAAAATCTTCCTTCTTATTTAAACAGAAAAGGGTAAATATTATGGGAAATCCTTCTGTCAATGCGCTGCTTTTATTGGTTAATGAATAAATGTGTTTTTGGCCAGTGGTTTAGCAGAATATGGCAAGGTGAGACTTTTAAACAGATATAGGAGGAGAAAGTAGGTGGAGTCAGGAACAAACCATGGATCCACTAGAGGAGAAAGACAAAAGATGCCAGACAGAACCTTGATGCTTGGCCTTGAGCCTCATAGAAATATATAAAATAACAGAAATGGGTTATTTTAAGATATAAGAGTAAGTTAGAAATACATTTCATCTATTGGCCTAACAGTATTGCCAATAATATGGTTTCTGAGTAATTATTTCATGATCTTGACATCTGTGACGGAACAAGCAGCCTCTGTCTATGGGTATCAAAGATTCCAAGTGTTTATCAGGTAAGGCCCTCAGCATGGATATGGTGTAAGAAGATGAGATACAGAGAGAATAATCATATTGGATTGGTACACAGAATGAGATAAGAGTGACAAAACACTGGGTTAGGATCAGTGAAGCACAATCCTAACTAATCTTAATAATGAAAACCCTGAGTCAGATACTAGTGGGTAAAATTTGAAAGATCAAAGCAGAGCAGCCAGTAATTAGAGTTCTTACCTCTATGAATTCTGAAAAGGGCTGAGATTCTCTGCCCTGACTTATTATCTCCTGACTATACAGTCCCCCAGATCTCTACGGTTAACTAGTGTTTTGCTGCACACATTGATCTCCAAGCAAGCTTTACTTGTATGAATACAAACAAAATATTATAACAGATCAGTGAAGGAGTAACAATTGTGATTCATAAGATGCACAATTAGAATCAAACCTAGTGATTGTGAAATGCCATGCATGATGTTCTACGAAGAAAAGCTTAGGGATTAGAAAGAACAAAGGTAAAATTGATGAGACTGAGTCCATGCAACAGATATGCCACCAGGACTGATCATGGGGTTTAGGGATTGTGTATATTGACTACACAGGAAATTCATTAAAGTAGATTATAGCATAAGATGAATGCCTTGTGTAAAATCTGGACATTGGATGTGGTAAATCTAAGACAAGCTAAGTGAGATGACCAAAGTGGGCTAGTGTTAATTAGTTTAATATGGGTTATTTACTTATAAAAATAAGACAATACAATATTTTGGTGGTTTGAATGAAAATGGCCACCACAGGCCCATAGGGAGTGGCTCTATTAGGAAATGTGATTTTGTTGGACTGGGTGCAGCCTTGTTGGAGGAAGTGTGTCACTAAGGGTTGTTTTTGGTGCCTCAGATATTCACTTCAGGGACAGTATGTCACTCTCTCCCTGCTCCTTTTGAATCCAGATGTAAAATTATCAGCTACCTCTCCAGTAGCATGTCTGCATGTATGCCACCAAGCTCTCTACTGTGAAGATAATGGACTAAACCTCTAAAGTAGTAAATGTGTTTCTTTTTGAGTTCCCATGATCATGCTGTCTATTCATAGCAATAGAAGACCTGACTAAGATAAATATCTCAGAAAAAAAAAACTTTAAAATATTTTATATGAGAAACCTATGCATTTTCTGCCTTTCGGTCATCAAGAAGTTTATTTTTCTCTCAAAACTCCAGTTGCATTAGCTGGGGTGATGAACGTGAGTAACAGAGGCAGTGAACATACTTTTGCCATGTTGGATGGGGCAGATTAAACAGGCAAAACTGCAGTGTTAGTCCTAACCATGCCTGCTTAACATTTTAAAAAATATTCTCCTGGTCAGAAAAGAAACAGATACACAGTAAAGAGAGATTCAGACAAACAAAAAGGCCTCTAAGTAGGACACACAGTAAGTTTGATAAATGTGCATGGGCTTAAGACAGAGAGGATAAAAGATAGACAGAGTCATAGATAAAAAAGTAATTTAAAGATATTAAACTAAGATTCTTAAAGGAAAAGTCGAATAAAAATAATAATTGGTCATAAAAAGATGAAAATATACAGTCTGGATAATGCATATTATTATGTATTCTTTGGATATTTTGACTGCAAAGAGGTATTTGATTCTGGGACTTGCTTAGACAAACCATCATATATATTTTAAATGTATTTTGACTTCAAAGTTTGATCCTAAGTACATATACTTTGGAAAAGAGGTTCTGCTTTTGTTTCTGTAGAGGATGGGAACCTATGGATTCCTTCCAGGGTAATGTGGTTTGATGTAACAAGACCTCCCCAAAAGGTCCCCATTAACCCTAAATTATTTCATCCATCAAACAGCAGAAAGCATTTTGGAGAACAATATGCCCAAATTCTCAAAATTATTGTTTGTAAATGTTCACTTTTATTTAAAAGGGATTGTATATAGATGATTAAATATTCATAGTCAATCACTTTTTAAAAAAAAGGATATGATATAGAAATAAATACTTTTTATTGGTATGGATTTTAGTCTATTGATACAAATTTAAGGTCAATTTTGTTACACCATCTGTGTGTATATATTTATACTCTTGTTTAAGGTATTATGTTTAAGCATCTCATTTAAAAATGTAGTGTATAATTATGACATACAGATTGATAGTAATCTATAGTAATTAAACTTTTAGTAATGTTAGATACACTAGACATATAGGGATATGTTTCAGTTAGATAATCTTCAATACTTCAAAGACCTACAGAAAATGGCATTTAAAAGGTTAGACTTATTTCAACAGTGTGACATGTCTGCTTCTGGAAGTACCAATTCTGTCAAAGAGGTTGACAGCATTGAATAAACTTATTAAAGAATTTGCCTTTAATGTGACAAGGCTAACCATTTAGGCAAGAAACTGCTCTTGCCTGGACTGCTTTCTTGTATGCTGTATGACCTGGACTTGCAGGGCCCACAAAAAAAGTAACTGCTGAACTTTCCAAAAGATGGGATGGTCCATCAAAGCTCCTGCTTCACAGAAGAAACTGTCAGACATTTTGCAGATCAAATAAAAAAGCAACTGGTGAACTTTGACAGTACAAGGCAGAACAGATCTTCAAATTTCCTGCTTCACTGAAAAGTCTGTCAGATATTATGCGGTATAAAATGAAGATGTCCCAACATTACAAAAGAACTTTTGGTGACTGTTCAGGCAGCAAGATGTTCCTATTAATTATAGAAATTTGGAAGTTGCTTACTATGCACACTTCCTGCTTACTTAGGTAATATTATTTCTTTCTGGGGTCTTAGATGGAGTTGAAGACTAGATAGTTGTAATTATAGTTTTCCTTAGTTATGATAAGAGGTAAATGTAAAATAAAACTTTAGACTCACAAAGATAGAATTTTGTTATATGTATATTTATACTCTTAAGGTATTGTGTTTTGAAGCTGATTTAAAAATGTAATATATAATTTAAAATTATGGATTAATAGATATACATAATAGTCATACTTGTATACAAATAATAAATGAACTGAGAAAGAAATCAGAGAAATAACATCTTTTACAATAGCCTCAACTAGTATAAAAATATCTTGGGGGTAACTCTAACCAAACAAGTGAAAGACTTGTATGGTAATATATTCAAGTCTTTGAAGAAAGAAATTGGAAATTTCAGAGCATGAGAATATCTACCAAACTTAGGGAACTGAAGGATTAGCATAGTGAAGATGGCTAGCCTACCAAAAGAAATCTACAGATTCAAGTCAGTTTCCATCAAAATTCCAGCACATCTTTGCATACCTTTTCAAGACAATTCTCAACATCTTATGGAAAAGAAAAAAGCCCAGGATATAAAATAATCCTGAACAATAAAAGAACTTTTAAAGGTCTCACCATTTCCAAATTCAAGGTGTACTATGGAGCTATAGTAACAAAAAGCACCCAGTATTGGGGGAAAAAAACAGGCATATTGATCAGAATCAATTGAAGACCCAGACATAAGTCCACATACTTATGAACACCTGAGTTTTGGTAAAGAAATCAAAATTACACATTGGGGGAAAAAGACAGCATCTTCAACAAACTGTACTGGTTAAACTGGGTGTCTTTATATAGACGAATGCAAATAGATCAATGCCTATCACTGTATTCAAGTTCATGTGAATCAAAATTTTTACCATAATATCAGATACTCTGAACCTGATAGAAGAAAAAGTCAAAAATAGCTTTGAACATATTGACACAGGAAGCAACTCTCTTAAAAGAACACCCATAATGCAGGCCCTAATATCAACAATTAGTAAATGGTACCTTATAAAACTGAAAATCTTCTATAAGATAAATGGCAATATTAATCAGACAAAGTGGTGGCTTACAGAAAGGGAAATGATTTTTACCAATTTCACATCTGATAGAAGACCAATATTCAAAATATATGAAGAACTCAAAAAATTAGTTATCGAGAAAACTAAATAATCCAATTAAAAATGGGATACAGAACTAAACAGAAATTTCTTAATAGAAGAATCTCAAATGGTTGAAAAACACTTAAATTCCTTAGCAATCAAGGAAATATAAACCAGAACAACTTTGGAATTCCATTTCACACCTGTCAGAATGGCTAAGATCGATAACACTGATGGCAACATAGGCTGGTGAGGATAGGAAATATTCATCCATAGCTGGTGAGAGTTGAAACTTGTAAGCCACTATCAAAATCTGTATGACATTTCCTCAGAAAGTTGGAATCAATCTACCTGAAAATCGAGCTATACTACACTTGGGCATGTACCAAAAAGAAGCTTCATTCTTCAAGGGCACTTGCTCTACCATGTTCATTGTGGCTTTATTCATAATAGTCCCAAACTATAAACAACCTAGAAGTCTTTCAACAGAAAAATGGATAAAAAATTTGGTATATTTACAGATTGGATTTTACTCAGCTGTCCAAAAAAAAAGATATGAAACTTGTAGGCAAATGGATGAAACTAGAAAAAAAAAATCACCCCAAGTGAAGAAAGCTAGATCAGAAATGTAAGTTTGGTATGTATTCACTTGGAAGTAGATATTAAGCTATTAAGTAAATGATAACAAAGCTTTAATCCATACATCCTGAGAGGTTAGGTGTAGAAGAAGGATCTGGTTGGGAGTAGGGAGGAATTCATGCAACTCCTTAGGAGGCGGTAATTAAATGGATTTTGAGGGAAGACTGGAAGTGGCTGGGGATGGGAGAGGGTTGGATCTGTAAGGGTGACAGAGGAGATTAGGTGGATGGAAGAAGTGTAAGCAGAGAAGGCTGGAACTGGCAGGCTTTTGGGAGATGGTATGGAAGCCTAGTGCAGTGGAAACTTCCTGGAATCTTTGACGGTAATCCCAATGAGGACTCCTACTAATGAGGAATATGAACTCTCAACTGGCCTTCTGTTACCAGGCAAGGCTTCCAGAAAAAGAACTTGGGTGCAGTCTATTGATTTGTGACCATGGGAGTCCCATGGAAATCTCCAAACAACCTAAGCTGTTGGTTGCTAAGAGAAAGAGCTGTTTCCTGAAAACTAGCAATGGGGTTTCTAGGACAAGACCACACAATTCACTGAGAATGGAGAAATCTAGCTGAGGCTCCATGGAGCCTTCTCCCTGCTGTTCTAATGTCTTTGGTGTGGGAAGTTACTCTGAAACCTACCAAAAGAAAAATGTAGACAACAATCCAGTTGGAAAAACCTTCGACCTACAATCTATCCTGCCTGCAAAATATGCTAGAGCAATGGTGTCACAGAACTTGTGGGAGTAATAAATCAGTGTCTGATTTAATTAAGGCCCACTTCATAAGACCAAACCCATGCCCTACACAGCTGTAGTAAATAATAATCAGAAACTAGATACCCGCGACCTAGGGTAAAACCAAAGAGTGACTAGAGTGACTATCTGTCTATCTGTCTATGTATCTATCTGTCTGTCTGCCGCGCACCATGCCCCCGTCTGCTCTCTATGCGCTAGAACCCAGTTCGCGAGCTTCAGGCAAGGGGCTGGAGTTTGAGGAAACACATGCAGAGACAGACCAACACACGGACCTCCAATCGCTGGTACAAAAGCCCTTCTTTAATAGCACCATGGAAGCTTAAATACACAGCCGGCAATGGGCAACAGGTGAAAACCCCATCCTCTGATCCTCTAGGTAAGGCACACTTTTAGCAACTTCAATTAGAAGGTTCTATCAGGGAAGAGCAGCTGAAGGCCAGGACTCAATTGATCCCAACATCTATCTGTCTATCTATCATCTATGATCTATCTATATGCTTACATATAGTATATATCATAGTATATATACACATAGTATATATGGTATATATACTATACATAATAGTATATGTAAGTATATATATAAGCACATATATGTATATGTATAGAGAGGGAGAGAAAGAAAGAAAGAAAGAAAGAAAGAAAGAAAGAAAGAAAGACTCCTAATTGCAGTCTGCTATACTCAGAGATCATTACCTTATCTAGTAATCATCACAGAGGCTTCCTCTGGCAGCAGATAGAACAAATGCAGAGACTCACGGCCATATATTATGTGGTGAGAGAGATTTAATTTTAGGTCTCTATCATATTCCTACCCTCAGAGTTCAAGGAATCCTGAAGAGTTTGTAAGAGCCACAGCAGATGGAGGTCACTAGGAGAACAATACCCTCTGAATCAACTATTCATAGAAACCGGAGTAGGAAGCACAGGGCCTACATGGGGCTGTACTAGGTTCTCTGCTTATTATAAGTGTTAGCTTATTATTTTCATGGCACTCATGATGTATGTGAATGAGCAGGTCTCTGGCTTTTGTGTTGCTTTTGGGATTCTTTTCCTTGTATTGGGCTGCAGTGTCCAACTTTGATATGATAATTTTTTGTTCATCTTAATATATTTAATTCTTCATGTTTGGTTGCTATCTACTAGAATCCTGGCTTTTTGAGACAGGTTTTCTCTGTGTAACAGCCTTAGCTGTCCTGGAACTTAATTTGTAGAGCAGCCTTACCTCAAACTCACAGAGATGTGCTTGCCTTTGCCTCCCAAGTGCTTGGGTTTAAGGCATGTTCCATCATTCCTTGGTCTCCTGTTCTTTTCTAGTGAAAGACAGAAAGCAATAGTTCTGGAGGGGAAGGGATATGGGGAGAAAGTACAAGGGTAAGGAGCAGGGGGGGACTATAAACAGGAACTATTATGAGAAAATTATTTTCAATAAAAGGAAAAAACAAAAAAATAAAAATTACATGATTATCTATGTAGTGTTAATTGCACAAATCATAAACATACTGCTCAGTAGTTTTTTTTAAAGAATCTGAATAATTTCCAAAAAACACATGTAATATTTTCAGTGCTCCAGTAAATTCCATTGTTGTCTCTTTCAGTAAATAACACCTTGGAAGAAGAAGATTCTAAACATATAATTATTATTATATAAATGAGGTAATGTTCAGTCTATCTGGGTTATTTAATGTTAAATAATGTTTTTAAAAGTCCTCCACAATGTTGCATACATAAGCAGTTCATGCCGGGCGGTGGTGGCGCACGCCTTTAATCCCAGCACTTGGGAGGCAGAGGCAGGCGAATCTCTGTGAGTTCGAGACCAGCCTGGTTTACAAGAGCTAGTTCCAGGACAGGCTCTAAAACCACAGAGAAACCCTGTCTCGAAAAAAAAAAAAAAAAGCAGTTCATTCCCTTCCCTTCCAGTTCTGGAAGTATGCTATTATACTATAAACTGAAAATTAATTCTATTGTTTATTGACATTTAGGTTGTTTTCCTATTTTCATAGTTTCTAACTCAAATGAAGTTGATTCAGCAGTCACTTATCATTTTTAACCAATAGAGGTATTTCTTCACTTGATATATGATATGGGAGTACCCTCTGTATGCTGTGATCACCATTAATGAATAAAGAAACTGCTTTGGACCTACAGCAGGGCAGAACTTAGGTAGGTGGGGAAAATTAAACTGAATGCTGGAAGAAAGAAGAGCAGCGTGTCAGAGAGATGCCAGTAACCCTGCTGGAGACAGATGCCAGAACTTTAGCTGGTAAGCCACAGCCATGTAGTGATACACAGATTAATGGAAATGGGTTAAATTAATATGTAAGAGTTATCCAGTAAAAAGAAAGAGCTAATGGGCCAAGCAGTGATTTTATTAATACATTTTCTGTGTAATTATTTTGGGCTGAGCAGCTGGGAACAAACAAGCAGCCTCCCTCCAACAGATATATTATTTACAAGTGCAGCATAACATATCAAACAAATCTTCTGTAGATGGAAGTTTAGGATTTGGACCATTTAAACTTGCTTTTTCACTGCTCCCAATGGCTAGAGTCATATTAAAAGGAAGGTTCTGTGTATATTGCGAACAAAGCACTATTCCATCACTAACACATCCACATCTCACTAGGCCCAAAACTTAATAACACTCACTGCACATTTCTTTAAATACTGAATGACTCCCAAATCAGTAGTTTCTGAAAGGACAGGACTACTGCTTGCCTATGAGGATGCGGGATAAAGATCTTATCTTACCTAATATTTGACATACTGCTTAGAGTCATTTAAGGGCAGAGATTCTGTCTTAGTTAAGCTATTTATTGCTGTGAAGAAACACAATGACCATGACAACACTAAACAGGAAAAACATCTAACTGGGTAAATTTCACTTTCAGATGTTTAGTCTATTATCATCACGGCAGAAACATAATGGCATGCAGGCAAGCTTGGTGATGGAGAAGAAGAGAGTACTACAGCTTTGACCTACAAGCAACAAGAAGGGAAATGTTTCACAGGGGTTAGCTTGAGCATATATGAGACCTCTAAACCTGCCCCCACAGTAACATGCTTTCTCCAGTCAGACCATACCAATGACAAGAAGGCCACACATGCCATTTTCTTTCAACCACCATAGACTCTAAGCTAGCCTTCTGTAGCCCACCTTACTACAAGATAATTATTATGTACTCATATTACAGACTATTTCTGTATCTGAATGACTCCAAATGTGCTTGAAAATGTGTCAGATTTTGTCAATTTTTGTTTCATTTTAATTCAACCATTATTCAAAGAACATCTATTCAGTGCCTACCAGGTGCTGAGCACTCTGGGGATACAAAGGCATCTATCAATATAAAGCAGACTATTGGAGGTTGATAAATGTTTGTTCCGGGAAGCTAATCATGCACTGAAAAACATTCCAACTAAGATTTGCATTCTAATTCATCTTGGGGTGTTGAGAATTGTCAAGTTTTGTTTTCAATGATGTTTCAACTAGTTTTCTTTTCAGTGATGTTTCAACTCTGCACACCATCCCTTTCTTTTTTATTTATTTATTTTTTTTATTGAGAAAAAGAAAAAAGTTTCCGCCTCCCCCCAGCCTCCCATTTCCCTCCCCCTCCTCCCACCCTTCTCCCCCTCCCCCCACTCCTCTCACCCTCCCTCTCCAGTCCAAAGAGTAGTCAGGGTTCCCTTCCCTGTGGAAAGTCCAAGGTCCTCCCCCCTCCGTCCATGTCTAGGAAGGTGAACATCCATACTGTCTAGGCTCCCACAAAGCCAACACTTGAAGTAGGATCAAAACCCAGGGCCATTGTCCTTGGCTTCTCATCAGCCCCCATTGTTCGCCATGTTCAGAGAGTCCTGTTTTATCCCATGCTTCTTCCGTCACAGTCCAGCTGGCCTTGGTGAGCTCCCAATAGATCAGCCACACTGTCTCATTGGTTGGGTGCACACCTCGTGGTCCTGACTTCCTTGCTCATGTTCTCCCTCCTTCCGCTCCTCATTGGGAACTTGGGAGCTCAGTCCGGTGCTCCTGTGTGGGTCTCTGTGACTATCTCCATCCATCACCTGATGAAGGTTCTATGGTGATATGCAAGATAATCATCAGTATGGCTATAGGATAGAGTTATTTCAGGTTCCCTATCCTCATCTGCCCAAGGAACTAACTGGGGACCTCGCCTTGGGCTCCTGGGAGCCCCTCTAGGTTCAAGTCTCTTGCCAACCCTAAGGTGGCTCCCTTAACTAAAAATTGTGCTTCCGTGCTCCCCTATCCAACCTTCCTTTATCCCAATCCTCCTGTTTCCCCAAGTTTCCCTCATCCTCCCCTTCTCACTTTTCTATCCCCTTCCCCCGCTACTCCCATTCCCCCCCCCCCAAGATCCCAAAATTTCTCCCCGGCAATTTTGGCTACTTCCCTTAGTCAAGAGAATAATTATATGTTTTTCCTTGGGTTCACCTTCTAATTTAGCTTCTTTAGGTTCACCAATTATATACTCCGTGACCATTATTTATGGCTAGAAACCAATTATTAGTGAGTACATCCCATGTGCATCTTTTTGGGTCAGGATAGTGTTTTCTATTTCCATCCATTCACATGCAAAATTTCGAGAAGTCATTGTTTTTTACCGCAGCATAGTACTCTATTGTGTATATATTCCACACTTTCTTCATCCATTCTTCCATTGAAGGGCATCTAGGTTGTTTCCAGGTTCTGGCTATTACAAATAATGCTGCTATGAACATAGTTGAACAGATGCTTTTGTCATGTGATAGGGCATCTCTTGGGTATATTCCCAAGAGTGGTATTGCTGGGTCCAGGGGTAGGTTGATCCCGAATTTCCTGAGAAACCGAAACACTGATTTCCAAAGTGGTTGCACAAGATTGCATTCCCACCAGCAATGTATGAGGGTACCCCTTCCTCCACAGCCTCTCCAGCAAAGGATATCATTGGTGTTTTTGATTTTAGCCATTCTGACAGGTGTAAGATGATATCTCAAAGTTGTTTTGATTTGCATCTCCCTAATCGCTAAGGAGGTTGAGCATGACCTTAAGTGTCTTTTGGCCATTTGAACTTCTTCTGTTGAGAATTCTCTGTTCAGTTCAGTGCCCCATTTTTTAATTGGGTTAATTAGCATTTTGAAGTCTAGTTTTTTGAGTTCTCTATAAATTTTAGAGATCAGGCCTTTGTCTGTTGCAGGGTTGGTGAAGATCTTCTCCCAGTCAGTAGATTGTCTTTTTGTCTTAGTGACAGTGTCTTTTGCTTTACAGAAGCTTCTCAGTTTTAGTAGGTCCCATTTATTCAATGCTGCCCTTAATGTCTGTGCTGCTGGGGTTATACATAGAAAGCGATCTCCTGTGCCCATTTGTTGTAGGGTGGTTCCCACTCTCTCTTCTATCAGGTTCAGTGTGCTCGGACTAATATTGAGGTCCTTGATCCATTTGGACTTGAGTTTTGTGCAAGGTGATAGATATGGGTCTATTTTCATTCTTCTACAGGTTGATATCCAGTTGTGCCAGCACCATTTGTTGAAGATGCTTTCTTTCCTCCATTGTATACTTTTAGCTCCTTTATCAAAAATGAGGTGATCATAGGTTTGTGGGTTAAAATTTGGGTCTTCTATTCGATTCCATTGATCGACTTCTCTGTTTTTATGCCAGTACCACACTGTTTTCATTACTGTAGCTCTGTAATAGAGTTTGAAGTCGGGGATGGTAATGCCACCAGAAGATCCTTTATTGTATAGGATTGTTTTGGCTATCCTGGGTTTTTTTGTTTTTCCATATAAAGTTGATTATTGTCCTTTCAAGATCTGTGAAGAATTTTGCTGGGATCTTGATGGGGATTGCATTGAATCTATAAATTGCCTTTGGTAGGATTGCCATTTTTACTATGTTGATCCTCCCAATCCAAGAGCAAGGGACGTCCTTCCATTTTCTGGTATTCTCTTCAATTTCTTTCTTCAATGCCTTAAAGTTCTTGTCAAATAGGTCTTTTACTTCCTTGGTTAGAGTTACCCCAAGTTATTTTATGCTGTTTGTGGCTATCGTGAAAGGTGAAGTTTCTCTGATTTCCCTCTCTGCTTCCATATCCTTTGTGTATAAGAGGGCGACTGATTTTTTGGAGTTGATCTTGTATCCTGCCACATTACTAAAGGTGTTTATCAGCTGTAGGAGTTCTTTGGTGGAGTTTTGGGGGTCGCTTATGTACACTATCATATCATCTGCAAATAACGAAAGTTTAACTTCTTCTTTTCCAATTAGAATCCCCTTGATCCCCTTATGTTGTCTTATTGCTATTGCTAGAACTTCAAGCACTATATTGAAGAGATATGGCGAGAGTGGACAGCCTTGTCGTGTTCCTGAGTTTAGTGGGATGGCTTTGAGTTTCTCTCCGTTTAATTTGATGTTAGCTGTCGGCTTGCTGAATATAGCTTTTATTATATTTAGGTATGACCCTTGTATCCCTAATCTCTCCAAGACTTTTATCATAAAGGGATGTTGAATTTTGTCAAATGCTTTTTCAGCATCTAATGAAATGATCATATGGTTTTTTTCTTTCAGTTTATTTATATGATGAATTACATTGATAGATTTTCGTATATTGAACCAGCCCTGCATCTCTGGGATAAAGCCTACTTGATCATAATGGATAATTTTTCTAATGTGTTCTTGGATTCGGTTTGCCAGTATTTTGTTGAGGATTTTTGCGTCAATGTTCATGAGTGAGATTGGCCTGTAATTCTCTTTCCTGGTAGAGTCTTTGTGTGGTTTTGGTATCAGAGTAACTGTAGCTTCATAAAAGGAGTTTGGTAATGACTCTTCTGTTTCTATATTGTGAAATAATTAAGGAGTATAGGTATTAGGTCTTCTTGGAAGTTCTGGTAGAATTCCGCATTGAAGCCATCTGGTCCTGGGCTCTTTTTGGTAGGGAGGTTTCTGATAACAGATTCTAATTCTTCGCGACTAACAGGTCTATTTAGATTGTTCACCTGGTCCTGGTTTAACTTTGGTAAATGGTATTTATCTAAAAAAGTGTCCATTTCTTTTACATTTTCCAGTTTTGTGGCATACAGGCTTTTGTAGTAGGATCTAATGATTCTCTGAATTTCCTCTGTGTCTGTAGTTATGTCCCCCTTTTCATTTCTGATCTTATTAATTAGTATATTCTCTCTCTGCCGTTTAATTAGTTTGGATAGGGGTTTATCAATCTTGTTGATTTTCTCCAGGAACCAGCTTTTTGTTTCATTGATTCTTTGGATTGTTTTCTGCGTTTCTATTTTGTTGATTTCAGCCCTTAGTTTGATTATTTCCAGTCTTCTACTCCTCCTAGGTGAGTCTGCTTCTTTTTTTTCTAGAGCTTTCAGGTGGGCTGTTAAGTCTCCAATGTGTTCTTTCTCTGTTTTCCTTAAGTGGGCACTTAGTGCTATGAACTTTCCTCTCAGGACTGCTTTCATAGTGTCCCATAAGTTTGAGTAGGTTGTTTCTTTATTTTCATTGAATTCAAGGAAGACTTTAATTTCTCTCTTTATTTCTTCCTTGATCCAGGTGTGGTTCAATAGCTGACTGTTCAGTTTCCATGAGTTTGTAGGCTTTCTGAGGGTAGCATTGTTGTTGAACTCTAACTTTAATCCATGGTGATCTGATAAGACACATGTGGTTACCAATATTTTTTTGTATCTGTGGAAGTTTGCTTTGTTACCGAGTATGTGGTCAATTTTCGAGAAGGTTCCATGAGCTGCAGAGAAGAAGGTATATTCTTTCCTATTTGGGTGGAATATTCTATAGATGTCTGTTAAGTCCAATTGATTCATTACCTCCTTTAATTCTCTAATTTCTCTGTTAGGTTTCTGTCTGATTGACCTGTCCATTGGTGAGAGAGGAGTGTTGAAGTCTCCTACTATTAGTGTGTGCGGTTTGATGGCTTATTTGAGTTTTAGTAATGTTTCTTTTACATACGTGGGTGCTTTTAAAATTAGGGGCATAGATATTTAGGATTGAGACTTCATCCTGTTGAATTGTTCCAGTTATGAGTATAAAATGTCCCTCTCCATCTTTTCTGATTGATTTAAGTTTGAAGTCAACTTTGTTAGAAATTAGTATGGCCACACCTGCTTGTTTCTTAGGTCCATTTGCTTGATAAGCCTTTTCCCAGCCCTTTACTCTGAGTAGGTGCCTGTCTTTGTGTTTGATATGTGTTTCTTGTAGACAGCAGAATGTTGGATCCTGTTTTCATATCCACTCTCTTAGTCTGTGCCTTTTTATAGGTGAGTTGAGTCCATTGACATTAAGTGATATTAATGACCAGTGGTTGTTAACTCCGGTCACTTTTTTAGTAGTAGAGTTTGTGTGTTTCCCTTCTTTGAATTGCGCTGGTGAAGGGTCTCTAGATGTCTGAGTTATTGTGGTCATTGTTGGACTCCTTGGTTAGTGATTTTCCTTCTATTACTTTCTGTAAAGCTTGATTTGTGGCTACGTATTGTTTAAATTTTTTTTTATCCTGGAAAATTTTGTTTTCTCCATTTATAGTGAACGAAAGCTTGGCTGGGTATAGTAGTCTGGGCTTGCATCCGTGGTCTCTTAGTTTTTGTAGTACATCTATCCAGGACCTTCTGGCTTTCATGGTTTCCATAGAGAAGTCCGGTGTAAGTCTGATAGGTTTGCCTTTATAAGTAAGTTGGCCTTTTTCCTTTGCGGCTCTTAATATTCTTTCTTTATTCTGAATGCGTTGTGTTTTGATTATTATATGGCAAGGGGATTTTTTTTTTGATCCAGCCTATTTGGTGTTCTGTATGCTTCTTGGACCCTCATAGGTACCTCCTTCTTTAGGTTGGGAAAGTTTTCTTCTATAATTTTATTAAATATATTTTCTGGACCATTGAGTTGCACTTCTTCTCCTTCTTCTACTCCAATTATTCTTAGGTTTGGTCTTTTTAATGTGTCCCATATTTCCTGAATGTTTTGCGATGAGAACTTGTTGGACTTGCTGTTTTCTTTGATCAGTGCGTTTATTTTCTCTATGTTATCTTCAGAATCTGAGATTCTTTCTTCTATCTCTTGTATTCTGCTGGTTATGCTTGTTTCTGTAGACTCTATTCGTTTACCTATATTTTCCATGTCCAGCAGCCCCTCTGATTGTGTTTTCTTCTTTGTCTCCATTTCAGTTTTCAAGTCTTGAACTGTTTCCATTATCTGTTTGATTGTTTTTCCTTGGTTTCCTAGGGTATCATTCACTGATTTATTCAATTCTTCAAACTTTCTGTTATACTTCTCCTCCATTTCTACCAGTGTATTTTTTACATGCTGTTTAAGGGCGTCAATCACTTTCATAAAGTCAAATTTTTCTGCTTCTTCTTGGTTAACGTGTTCCTGTGCTCCTGTTGTGAGGTCGCTGGGTTCTGGTGGTTTCATGTTTTTCTTCAGATTGCTGGGTGAATTCTTGCATTGGCGCCTGCCCATCTCTTCCTCCAAATGCTCCTCTATGGATCTTCTTTTACAGGATCAGGTCTCCTTGCCCACTGTTGTACCTTCCCAGTGATGTCGCTCCCCAGTGATGGCTCTCCTAGTGCCCCAGTGA
>JABTXL010001671.1:10302254-10435381 GCA_025134845.1 Neodon shergylaensis
TGTGCTCTCCCCTGGGACAGACCGCCCCTGGATCACACACACTCACCTGTCCAGAAGGAATTTCACAGGGACGCAGCTCAGGGGACAATAGGAAGCAAATGGCAGGCAGGGCGGGGTCCAGGAGAGCACACGGGAGCCAGGAGCATCCAAGCTGGGGGTGCTTGGCTCGCTTACCACAGGGCAGGGTTGGGGGGAGGGTGCTGGGGGGCTGAGTCGTGAGTAAGAAAGAAGGCCCTGCAGAAGGAGCAGGGGGAAGGGGGGGTTGTGCTCTCCCCTGGGACAGATCGCCCCTGGATCACACACACTCACCCGTCCAGAAGGAATTTCACACCATCCCTTTCTATCATCCAATCTTAACATACCGTGTGGGATACTTTAGCATTCAGAATTTCCTAAAACGTAGCTCTGCCATTTGTACTAAAAAGTTTACAAGTATAATAATATTTCAGAAGCAATTTCTTATAAAACCTCACTATCCCTACTGATCATGTGTGAGAAGAACAACCTCAAAATAGCATATTAGCAAGCAAAGTGACCAAGTGTTTGAGGTTCAGCAAGCATCTAAGATTTTTTATCTCTCAACTCCTAATGAGTGCTGGCACTGAGTTACAAGCTTTGGTTCATTTATGAAATATTTAATTGTGAATTACTCAAATACCTTAATTTTATGGAAAAAATTCATACTTAGGACCCTCCAAAGATTATGTGCAAGAGAATTTTTGGCACCAGTTATTGGTTAATAAACACTTAAGTTACTGTTTGTACTCCTCTATTACTTTTGACTTTTTCTTGACCTCTGAGGTGATTTCCATTTGGTAGCCTAAGGATGTGCAAACACTTTGAGGTACACACACACACACACACACACATGTGGTTAGAGGTCAATTTTCAGGATAGATAATCAATGTGGAGGTTTCTCCTTATGCTAGCTATGCAAGCAGGGGTTCAGGATGTAGCAGCCCAGCACCAAAAAGATTTGGCCATGTTTTCATTGGTAAGTTTGATCTTTTAAAAAGAATGGAAGACAAATATGTCAGAAGAGAATGTCAAAGTCCCCTAGTTACTGATGGCTATAGAACCAATGATGCAAATGAGGCCTGAAAATTAAATTGCTTTAGAAATAGAAGAAAGAGCAGTGTGTAACCATTTTACAATATGCACTGATGTTTAGTGCTCCAGATTGGCATTTTTTTTATTTATGTAAGTACATTGGGTGTCATCTGGCTCTTTTAATCTATCCATTTATATGCTTGAGTGTGTTACCTTCTTAATATCCTTTCTCCCAAGCCTCCGGGAAATGCATGAACAAATAAGGGTTGGGTATACTTTGCTGATTAGAAAATAAATCAAGATTGCTAAACTCAGCAAGTGATCTTGGTCTTGCTGTGGAAGGGGTTAATGTACACTTCTGGAACATGTAGGCCCTAGTTGATTCTGAAAATAGGACACAGTGAACTCTTCTTAGGGAATCATAACACACCCTAAGGCAAATCACCACTTGAACTCTAAAATACTGTGGAATAATGCTCTTATGAACTGTAAATATCTGTCTCTTACATTAGTTTAAAAAAATGCTGATTGGCCAGTAGCCAGGTAGGAAGTTTTGGTGGGGCAATCAGACTAGGAGAGTTCAGGGAAGTAGAAAGGCAAAGGCTCAGTCACCAGTCCAATGAAGAGGAAGCAATATGAGAATGCCCACTGAGAAAAGGTACCAAGTCACATGTCTAAACATAGATAATAATTATGGATTAATTTAAGTTGTATGAGCTAGTTAATAATGAGCCTGAGCAATGGGTCAACCAGTTTATAATTAATATAAGCTGCTATGTGTTCATTGAAGACTGAATGGTTGTAGAACTGAGCAGGACAGAAGCTTCATTTACACTGAAACCTGCAGTTCTGTTATAAGCAGCATTCTATATCTTCTGATTAGGGTTCCATATTCTGAAAACTTTGTGCAGGCCTTGAAAGCATCCTGAAATAAATGTTACCACTTAACACACTGGGAGAAAGTGTGAGAAAAAGACAACTTTTTTTTTTTAAAAAAAAAAGCAGCCTCTAGCATAAGACTTTAGTTCTCAGTTTCTCATCTCAATTTTAATCCATGAAACTATTGAACGTGAGAGATACGGAATTAGGAAATGCTTAAACCAGTTGTGATCCTGATGTTAACCCCACCAGGTGAGAATAAGACCATTACCACAATTTTTGAAACAAATTTGAAGTGAGCTTTATTAAATGTTGTCCAGGAAGATGGATACTGGACAGGTTCACACTCAAAATTTCCAGAGAATGATTCTAAATTAAATTAGGCTTATAAAGGCAAAAACCACAAGGTTACATACTTACCACATTCATCCTATCAAGGGAGAGCATAAATCCTGACATATTCCCTATCTATATATCTCCCACCTACATCTGACCAAGCACATCCTGTACTATTGGGACAACCAACCTTATTTATAGAAGTAAAAACATGTGGCTCATTATCTTACACAAACAGCCCAAGCATTCCAGGATATTATCTGTACCTGGGCAAGTAGGGCTTATAAATTTATCAATCCTTGGGCAAGTGCGCTTATAAGTTAGAGGCATTTTTGTTTTATAGATCTCTTAAGCACAGTAAGTTAAACTTAAAACATAATTTTAACTCTGACAATAAATTTTAGCATACTATCTGCACTCTGCTGACTAGATCTATAAAGTCATCAGTCTTCATAGACCTCTAAGTCCCACGATGAATAATTTCTTTACAATAAGATAAGCATAAAATCACTACTTGTAACTGTATATTGCCTCTGGTATTATGGCTAATATATGCTAAACAAGTAATAAATTCAGCATGAACACTAGGGAGTTACCACAGAGTAGTAACCCTTGTAGAATGCATGCAATTATCCTGGAAACTATTGATAATTTTTATGATGATTCTTTAACATTAGAACAAAAGGGGAATAAAATAAAAGAAAGCTCTGCTTCTAAGACTGGGTTCTATGTCCAGGTGATGCACTTGCTCTGAACAATTACTCATTTTAAAAGGTGAATATTTTGAACTAAGTATCTGTTCTTGCTTTTTATGTGATAGTCCCATGAAATTTTTTCTTTCAGTGTATTGTAAACCTATGATATTGAAATTCCATCCTCTTCCTCAATGTGGTCTCAAAATGAGCATTACCAGGAGATGCTTCTTTACAAATATTTCTGTCTCACCATTTATGGTCACACACATTTACCTCCTCTTTTATTCCCTTTCCTTAAGTCTATCTCTTTCTCAATTCTCAAATCCTGAAAATTCTCTTCCAAAATGCCTTTACTACATTCTCCAATGGAAGTGCCATGTTTTTATGGTGTTTCCTCTGTGCCAATTATCCATACGTTTTCCTGCCTTCATAAAATTATGCAAGGAAATGACTCATAGTTCTTAGTTGAACTATGACATCAGACCTGGGATTTTTCTCTTGTTTAGAGACTATCAGTCAAAATATACTCATTAAAATACTAAAAATTATCAAAATTTATTTCATTGAAATATATAGTTGTATGAAGAAAGCCCTATAAATTTATACATCAATTTTATATATTTAGTCCACATTCTTGGCAGGTTAATAATTTTATTTGAATTTGATTTATTTTCAAATATGGCCAACTATAAGGCCCATTCCATTTGAACTCATTCCAAGAAACAGCTTGGTAAGATGTTAATGTAAACCTTTGCTTTTATCCAAGACTTGATAACATTTGGTTATTATCAAACTCAGTAAAACATTAAAAGAAAGCTGGAAGATATTTTTCATAGTCTACTTATTGATATAGTTAGCTGGTTTTATTGTTTATTGATAATTTCATGCTCTTTCCAATACTCTTCCAATTTTCCAGTTGTGAACTTGAATGTTGACAATAGATATGTTTCCTTACAGAAATTTTTGTGCCTTCCGATTATTCCATTTATCAGCCCCCCCACCTCTATAACTTTTTAATAGCCTTCTCTAGGATATTCTCCAAAATATATACAATCGGAAATCACAGAAATGATGAAGAGGAAGTCAGAGAACTCATAAATTCTCTAGGCATTCCAAGCATAATTCATCTGTGGCACCTGTTGGGGATGGCATGTTCTATGATATAAAAGGTCTACAGTAATCCTTACTGCAATCATGTGCCTACCAGCAGTACTGAGAAAGTAGCTGGTAAAGATTTCTTTTTTTAGTAATTATCTTTGATCAAGTTACTTCCAATTATTGTTGGAAGCAAGCAAGCTATAAATTATAAATAAATTGATTAATGAGGAAGTCAGATTGGTTTATCAATTACTGATTATAGCAATAGTTTTAAGTCATTTAAAAAGAGATGAAGTTATATGAAAGACATTTTATAATGCTATGTGTGTGTTTATATGTATGTATGTATCTCTGCAAATTAATGTGGAGATATACTCGTACACATGATAGTGTGTATAGACTAGAAATTGATGACCACATGTTTTCTTTATTTCATTTTCCACCTTACTTTTTTGAGAAAGGCTCTCCCATTGGACTTGAAGCCAATTATTTCAGCTCTATGTGTTGGTCAGAAAACCCCTGGGATCTGTCTTTCTCTACTACAAGTACTGGTACTATAGGCACACCTAGTTTTTTCAAAAGAAAAGAAAACAAAACTGTACACTGTATTCTCAGGATCTAAGCTCAGACCCTCTGGTCCCAGTTCTTTCTCCCACTGGTTGGCTATTTTATTCACATTGTTCTCTCCTTGTTCTTAGTATCTCCATCTGTAAAATATGTAAAGAAAAAGGTCACTGTTCTAGTGTGTGCTTCTGAATGGAGGCATCATCTAACTATGGGAAATATAAACAAAATATACTGTCTTTTCTATTAAAGTACTAAATACAACAAACACCATTAATAATTAAAACCTATAAAGAAGCCTCTTGGAAGATATTCAGTTTATTCCAGGGTTAGAAGTTCTTGAAATCAAAATATGTGCAGGTAAAGTCAGCCCTAAACACAAGTGTCTATGAGCAGCAATAAATGAATTCAGTAGGTTTAATTAATAAATTTATATATTTTTTTTTGTGTCTATGTGTGTGTATGTGTATGTATCTGATGAAAATTCCAGTCAAACACCAATGAATATACTTTCTACATAACAGCATATGGAAGCTTCTTTAAAAAAAAATAGACCACATGCCTGAGACAAAACAAAATTTGGGGAAATATATGAAAAGAATAATTCCAGGTATCCTACATGACAATCAATCATACAATAAAATTTAAAATGGACAGCAAACAAAACTCTAGTGAGTATAAAACATCATAGGTTAAACATGAGTTTTTTCATGAACTTGATAAAACTTCATTACTGAGTGATAAATGGGTCAAAGATGAATATAATAAGAAATTAAAACTATTTGTGGTATTAAGTAAATATGAAGCTACAACACAAAAATTCCTGTGGGACATATTAAAAGCAGCTCAAAGAAAACAAATGAATAACTTAATGATGCAACTCAACAATTAGAAAAAGCAAGAAGAAATCAAACTTAATTTTAGAAGATGATAAGAAATAATACAAATCAAAGAAGAAATTAATAAACTAAAAACAAAGATAATGATTCAAAGAACTGGTAAATCTAAGCAGTAGTTTTTTTGTTTGTTTTTTTTTTTGGTTTTGGTTTTTTTTTTTTTTTTTGTAAAGAGAAAGAAGATTGGGAGAGTCTTGGCTCAACTATTCAAAATAAAGAAACTTATTACCAAAATTAACAGAATCAAAAATAAGCAGGGAAAATTACAACAGACACTAAAAAAATACAAAATATTTTGAGTGAATATTTTAAAAATCTGGACTCCAATAATCTGGAAAATTCTAAAAGAAATGGATGAGTTTTTGATTCATCCAAATTCAAAGTTAAACTGATATCAACAATCTAAAATGCATGTAGCACATAAAGAGATGGAAAGATCTGACTAAGAAGAACTCAGGCCCAAATGGACTCAGAGCAGAATTATACTAGACTTAGAAAAAAATACAAGTAATACTCCTAAAAATCATCTTAAAATAGAAATAGAATTATTAGCCATGTAACATCTATTACTCTAATCCCCAAACTAAGTAAAAGAGGCAATATAATAAAACCATAGTCCAATAATCCAAATGAAAACTGATGCAAAAATCCTAAATAAAATACTAGAAGCCTGAATGAAAGGCACATATTAATAATAATATTCACTAAGATCAAGTTAGTTTTATTGCACAATTTCAGGGATGGCACAACATATAAAAGTCAATAAATCATATAAATGGACTTACAGTAAAAGTCACACAATCTTCTCAATAGATGCAGAAGAAACATTTGACAAAATCCAACATTATTTTTTGAGAAATGTTCTAAACATTAGGACTTAATAGAATATTCCTTACCATAATAAAAGCTATTTGAAAGTCCACAGATCATGCAGTCCTAAATGAAGGAAAGCTCAAAGTAGTAACATTAAAATCAGAAAAGGGCTGATCATATCCACATTGCTTTTCAATATCACACTTAAAACACTAGATAAAATTAAGGCAAGAGAAGAAAATTAAAGTTATTGAATTAGAAAAGGTGTCAAAGTTTCTGTATGAATGTATTGGCTCCATAATCCCATAGGGAGTGACACTATTAGGAGGTGTGGCTTTGTTGGAGTGGGTATCATCTTATTGGAGGAAGTATGTCACTGTAGGAGTGGGCTTTGAGGGATTCTATGCTCAGGATATGCCCAGTGTCTGTGTCCATGTCTTGTTGCAAAACTGATCAAGACGTAGCCAGCACAATGTTTACCTATATGCCGTCATGTTCCCCACCATGATGATGATGGACTGAACCTGTAAAACTATAAGTGAACCACTCTAATTAAATATTTTATTTTATAAGGGTTGATCTGTTTATTCTTTTTCTTCACAACAATAGAAACCCTAATTAAGACATAAATTGATACCAGGAGTAGGATATTTCTGTGATAGGTCAGACCATGTTTATATTTGGAGAAATATAAACTTTGGAGTTTGGATTAGGAAAGCAGTGAAATACTTTAAGCACTGCTTAATAGGTCCTACTTGTAGGAGCATTGAAGACAGGGGTTCTAAAATTCATTTGAACTATGGGAGGGCTCACTGAAGATCTTTCAGAGGATAGTTTTAGTATATTGCTGAAAGATCATTATTATGGTGAAAAAAGTGGCTGCCATTTGCCCTTATCCAAGGAGTCTGACAGAATCTAAAGTGAAGAGTTTTGCATTAATTCTCTTTGTAGAGGAAATCTCAAAATAGCCTAGTATAGACTCTTCCATGTGGATACCAAGACCATGGAAACACTCATAAAGAAAACAATTTAATTGACTTAGATTGGATGGTCACATGAAAAGAATGAAATTTGACTCATATCTGTCATTCTGCATAAAAATTAGCTCTAAGTGGATCTAAAACAAAACTGCTACAAGAAAACACAGGTAGTAACCTTCAGAATACTGGTTTAATGAAGGACTTTCTAAACAATACTCTGTTTGTTGAGTAAGTCAAATAATTGATAAGTGGAGTCTTATAAAACTAAAATGTTTTTAAAGCAGAGGAAGCAAACAATGAAATTAAAGAAGAAACTCAGAAGGTGGCAGAATCTTTTCCAATTATACATCTGATGGAGAGTTAACATCTAGAATACACAAAGAATTTAATAAATAAGAATTGAAAAAAAAATGACCCATATGAGAAATGTGTTATACATCTAAATGGAAAGTTCTCAAAGGAAAAAAAATAACTAAGACAAGCCTCAAATATTTATATCATCTTTAGCAACTGAGAAAATGAATAGTAAAAGAACTTTGAGATTTAATCTCAATTTAGTCAGAATGGCTAAAATTAACAAATTTTGGGGAGAATGTGGGGAAAGGAGAGCCTCCATTCACTGTTTTGGGGAATGTAATCTTGTGCAGTCACACTGAAAATCAATATAGAGAGACTTCAAAAAAACTAAAAAAAAAATAATTAGACCATAACTCATTTATCTCATTCATTGGCATGTTCTCAAATGACTCAACATACTATTCTACAGATACTAGTTCATCAATGTTCTTTGCTTCCATATTCATACTAACTAGGAATTGGAAACAAGCTAAATGTCCTTCAACAGATGATTAGATACTGGAAGTGTGGTATATATGCATGATGGTATACTATTCAGATATAAGGAAAATAAAATCATAAAATTTACATGAGAATGGATATATCTAGGAAACATATTGAATGAGGCATCCCATACCAAGGAAGACCAATGCAACTTGTTCTTTCTCATCTGTAGTTCCCAGCTCCACATTTTGAATTGTGATTATAAAATGGGGTAGGAAAATACAAAGGGACCATGAAGAGGTAAGGAGGGACTTGAAAAGATATGGGTGATGTACAGGGGAAAACCTAAAAGGGAAACTCTAGTTGGTAAGGGAGAGGGAGTTCAATACAAAAGGAGGAATAAACAATTCCCAGGTTATTTGAAAATGCCTTAAGGAATCATATTATTTAATATTTACCTAAATTTATAAACAATGTATATAAGCACACATGTGCACATGCATACACACATATACATATGTGTACCGGTAGGCCTGACAGCTGCCCCCACAGGAAATAAAGGCAAGCAAAAACTGCATTACTAGACACAGAGAATCTACCTCTCAGGGTAGTCCAAGTGACTCCCAAAACAATAAAATTATGACTGTTACCCTTGGTTTTGCCTCAGAGGTTGAAGGTAAGTTGCTATTACTGAAGACTCAGCTTACATAGGACATGAGTTTTAGATGATTTAACTGTGTTCTGACCTAAAATCTTCCTTCCTGTAGTACTACAAAGTACCTTGAAAACAGCTAAGAAGAGGAAGGGTGTAATTAATAGTCCCACCCATCTGTGGTTCCTATGAATCCCAATGACAAGTAAGACAAGATATCTCCAAAAGGTGCAATAGTGAAACTCAAATATTGGTGGTTACCAACAACTGTGTAAGAAAACTTACCACCCATTCAACCCATCAACAAAAAGTATTACCATCACCACATAATCTCCTAACTCCTACTGAGTCTTATCCTTATACTTAAAATTGTAGGCACAACTCCTCATCAAAGAAGCAAATGGAGCAAATCTTTAAATGGATACCCTTTCAGAAAAGCACAACTGTGCACAAGGTAGAGATCAACAAATTGTGGGGAGTTGAGTCCTAGTGGATCCACTTGCAGAACAGCTACTATATCTATGGCTCTGGGAATATTGCAAAAGGAGGGACAGAAAGATTTAAGAGCAGAATACTAACATGTTAGCTCTGAGATTCCCTCTCTTACAACAAGTTACATGAACATAACCCAAACAGTGGTAATTTCAATAGAAGAAATGGAAAGGGAAACATTATAAAGTATCCAATAGACAAAGAACTCTAGGCAACTCAATACTGCTGAGAGATGGAGCATTAATTTTTTTCCAGACATGAAATTCTGTATTGGTTATTCAATACAAAATGGTTAGCCAAGAAACACAACATAACACAACACAAAACAAAACAAAAAGACTCAGCAAGTTGTATTTATATATTTGTGTTTATGTGTATATGACTAATAATCAGGGAACAGAAGAGATTATCAATCTGAATATAGGAAGGACTTGGGAGAAACTAAAGTGAGGAAAAGAAAGGGAGAAATAATGTAAATATATTTTAATTTAAAGCATCATTTGTATTTTTTAAAGTGTCATTTGAAGTTTTTAAAAAAGCAAATAAAGGCTAAATATATTAAAATTATGGTGACCAGAGTGTTATGTTATTTTGTTATTTTTTCTTTGAAATATTTTTATACATATAATAACACATCTTGGAGATGAGTCCTAAGACCAACATAATTCATTGGTTTATATGCATCTTATACACATCTTCTTATGTAACTGAAACAGAATGTCATGGTAAAGGACTTTCTATGTATATGTCAGTCTTCACAGATTTTGAAGTGTTGAAATAGGAATTCTCAGCTTGGACTAATTTAATGCTCACAATATAGCAGATATCATTCAAAGTCCAAAACAAACCCCTAAAGTGTTTCCACTATTCTCATAATATTAGAAACAAAGAACTTGAGATATGAATGAAATGTTCAACTCCATACACTCAATAGAGGAAGAACCAGGGTTTGCCAAGGAACCCTGCTCTGTTCCTTTCACCTTCTCTGGTAGTTGCTGCGTATTAAATGACTTAATGTTTGCTTTGTGTTTAAGATTGTGTCTAGAATAGTTAGAACTTAACATTTAGATAATACTTTTATAGGCAATATTATAGTGTGTGGGTGTGTATGTGTGTGCACGTATATGTGTTGTGTAAACAGTATGCATATGTATATGTCAGACTATGTATATGCATGGGTACATTAGCGAACACTTAAAAAGGAGGCAGAAGGTACTGCTGGTTTCTTCCTGGACTGTGCTCCAATTTATTTACTTTTTATTAATTTTGAGATTATCATTTAATCACAATACTGTATTATATCCATTAGAGGCTTTTCACTTTTTAGTATTTAATAGTGATTTCTTGTGGCTTTTCAGATGTCTGTATATTATTTTACCCACTTCCCTCTTTATCCTATATTTACCTTTTTCCCCCTTACCTAAGGAAATTCTTTTTCCAAGTTCCCCTATCAGATCACTTGTATATTAGTATTCATTTTAACCCCTTCCCTAACTTCTTCTGGATTTACCATGTTCCCTTTTTCATTTACCTAATCAGCTCGTGTGTACACTGATATGTCCCTCTCAATTTCTATCAAACCCTCATATCTTGGGTTCCTTCTTTTACTTTTCTAATTTCTGTAATTGTTGAGTACTATATACTCTCATTTGAAGATCTGGAGCTAGGAGCCTTCCTTAAGAGAGAACATACGATGTTTGTGAATGCATGCATGTGAAACGAGGCCAGAGGTTGATGCTGGATGCAGGGTTCCTCCTCTATTGCTCTCCAAATTTTGTTTGCAGGACGAGTATCTTTCATTGAATCTAAATCTCACTGATTAAACAAGACTGGCCATTGAGCCCCTGTCTCTGTCATGCACTGCTTGTTTTATTTTATTTTATTGATATTGTGACATAAATACATTTCCCCCACCCTTTCTTTCCTCCAAACCCCCTCATATACCTCACCTCACTCTTCTTGAAATATGTATCCTCTTTTTTGGTTAATTGTACATGCATTCCTATATGTATAAACATATGTTCTTGACTATAAGCTGTCCATGCAATGTTATTTCAAAGCTGACCATTTGGCAGTGGATGACCAATTAGTGTGTTCTTGCCTGGGAAACACCACATCTTCCACTACCAGTTTTCTTCAGCTGTCTATAGATTGTAGAGTTGAGGCATCGTGGGATTTTCTCATCTATGTTGGCATTTCTGTTGCTGTCTTACTTACTCAACTCATGTTTGGGCACCCTGCATTTCAATGAATGCTGGGGTTCCATATTAATTTCTTCTGCTTGCATGGCAAATACTTTACTGACTAAGACATTTCCTCTGACCCTCTTTTTTAAAATTATGGTGAACTGACATTCTCAGCATGAAAATTTTATTTAGGTTGTTTTGAATCCATTCTCTTACCTTCTATGCAGTCATCATTGTGTTCTTTTCTAACATTTCAGTCTTCAAACTTCTAGGTCAACTCTACATCATTTCTTTATATTCCTCCATCAATTCACTTCTAATTTTAAAATTTCTTCCTCTAAAACTGTCATCAAAACTGTTGACACTAACAGGCAATTTACTCATCTTAATCCCTTGTTCCAAATTCTCACTTCCAAAATAGGATACTTCTTATTACACACAGTCTATTACAGGATATTAAAAGTTACTCACACTTGCAAAGGGTTCCTTTATAACAGGTCCCTCTCCTGACATGGTTCACGGTCACTTACTTCTTTCCTTATTTTGATAAATGGGACATAAAACACATCCCAAGAATTTTGATAAAAATCTTTTGGAACTATTGACTACTTTGGAACTAACAGCCCTTCAGTTGAATCAACATCTTGGGCTGGAGAGATGGTTCAGCCTTTAAAGGGTTGACTCACAAGCAAAAATCAAGTATTGGCATATTCATCTCTAAAATGGCATGTGATGTTGGTAGAAAAATATTTAAACCTTAAATAAGACAATGTACATGAAACAGTCTAAGAAGTGCTGAACTTTTTGAGAGTAGCCAGTTTTATTGCACACACAATCCTATACCAATGGATGTTGGCTATTTTTGAGTCAAAACTTGATGAGC
Organism: Neodon shergylaensis; assembly: GCA_025134845.1. NCBI lineage: Eukaryota > Metazoa > Chordata > Mammalia > Rodentia > Cricetidae > Neodon > Neodon shergylaensis. Next base: position 10,314,559 of record JABTXL010001671.1, read on the forward strand.
TACAATTTTAGGTATAATCTAAGAAGCATACTATGTAATGATGGCAGCTCTAATATTGCCCTTGACTTCTATCTCTTTCATGCTCTAGAAGAAACAGAAATACATTATGAATCGATAGTCAAGAATTCATTTTTAATCCCCTTTTTTGACCCTTGATGACTATAACTACAGAAAAGCCATATAAACTAAGTAAGATAATTCATTTGGCTAAGTGCAGGACTAGATCATAGTTATATATATATATATATATATATATATATACTTTAAAAGGTCAATCATCATCACCAAATGTATCAGAAAGATGCAAGAAAAAGGTTTCAAACAATGCTTCACTTTAAGTGGAGCTCAAATTTCACTGTATAAGCAAATGTTTTGACACAGGGCTCTCATTGGTAAATCCTTTTCATGGTTTTTTTTCCCCTTTTTTAAAAAAAATATTAGTAGAGATGAAACTTGTATTGTCCAAACAGTATGTTCTGTGACAAGCTTCAAAAGTCTACTGTACTTAGTTCTTCAATAAATTCTTCTGCCTTACTGTTTACGTTTTCTTTGGGCCTTCCCAACATTTTGGTTTTGTTTCATTTTGAGACAGATGTTACTGCATAGCCCAGGCTGTTCTAGGACTTATGATCCTTCTGCTTCTACTTTCTTAAATCTGGGTTTTCAGGCATCTGCCCCCTGTTACTAATTTGTTCAGAAGTCACTCTGAGATATAAACAAAAAGGTAACACAGGACTTAAATACAATAAGCAGATTAATCTTGAAGAGTTGAACAGTATATTTAGTACTACAAATAAAGAAAATTTAGATAAACCCATATTAATTCAGTTAATTATATAAAATTTTTATCCATTATCCATCCATCCACCCATCCACCTACCCATCAATCTGCCTATTCATCCATCCACAAATCTATCTATGCATGCATTTTTCTTCATTATTCAGAATTTCTTTAGTCACCTCTAGGCATTTACTGAGGCCTCAGGAGATAACACAAACTATTGGGTAGACTTGCTTGCTGACAAGAGCTCTAAGCCTAGTTGCCTATAAATTGCTCATGATGTAATTAGACTGAATGAGTAGCAATGTATATTTATGAAATAAGAAAATGTCTTAAGGGCTGGCAAGATGTCTCTGTGGGTAAAAGCACTTGCCACTGGACTAATGGCCTGATTTTGATTCAGAGTCTGCTTGGTGGAAGGAAAGAACCAATTCCCTCAAGCTGTCTCCTGATTTCAGTTTATGTATCATGCACACACCCCAATAAATAAAACAATGAATTAGATTCACTTTTAAAGAAAATATCTTGAAAACAATAACCCAACTAAATATCTTTTTGTATTCCTCTGTAATGACATTTATTCATTTATGGTTTTTTTCTTTCCTTTAAAGATGAAACAAGTATTAGCTGGGCTTGTAATACATTTTGGCATTCTGATACTGGCCTTTGGAAATGCAAGAAAATTTGATTCTTTCAGCTTTTCCTTGGTAAGAATTTAGATAGGAAATGAATATTAATTGAAATTTAACAAAGGTACAACTTATATCTTAGGATGAATAAGAAAAGTGGAGGCATATTCATTCTATATAGAAGAAATGGAATAGAAACATGTGAGAAAAGTGTAGTGGTAACAACTAACAAAGGAAAAATTAGTTTTCTTAAGGGCAGGTTACATTACTACCAGTAGATGGCCAACACAAAACAAAGTTAATGATATTTTTGAAGGGTTTGGGGTCAGAATGAGTTTTGTCTAGGCTTTTTTTCATGGTTTCCAGTTTTGTATTCTTATAAGATTTCTTTATGTGTCTGTCTTTGCATCTGTTTCTTGTTCTTTTTCCTGGACTCTTTTTCAATTTCTTTCTTTGTTTTGTCTTTTTTTTTTGGTTTGTTTGGTTTTATTTTATCTTTTATTTCTTCTAGGTATATTTTTAATAATGAGTGAGAACAAGATTGGTGTGAATTTGGGTGGAGGAGGATCTAGAAAAGTTAGGGGAAGAAAAATTGTAATAAGAACATATTGTATGGAAAAATATATTTTCAATTAAAAGAAAAAAGTATAGTGAATGAATTGGACCATGTTAAAGCATAGGACTGGAGGATTGTATAATGTAAAATCTTGTTGGTTAAGTTTCATTTTTGTCTTAAGAACCACAAGATACAGGAATGGCAAACATCATCAGGAAATCCTGACTGGATTTGAATTTGGAAAAGAATCGAGTTGCTACAGTGCAGAGACTGAACTGAAGATGGGCCAGGATGCCCAAGGAATAGTTAGAAGATGTTGCAGTAATTCAGGGCAGACAGTTATCGGTTAGACTTAGGGTGATGATAGAGATGAAAGGGGAAAATGGAGTGAAGATAGCTGAAATATGAGATTAATAGCATTATAATGGATAAGGGCATCATAGATGAGAGCAAAGATAAGTGGCAATCACTTTTACTACTGGATCATCTTTGACATCACTGAGAAATGTCTGGACAGGGGATGTTGTTTCTGGAATTCTCAGTCAATCCTTTCTGTTTCACATTCTTGCTAGTGGAATTTTTGCAAACTTCAATTTGTAGTTACTCAAATTGTCAAAGTTTGTCTTTTTTTTTATTCTCCAATCCTCTCTTTTTCAATACTTCCTTGATATATTTTCCCAGGATCTAATGATACATTGCCAAGTGGCCCCCAAAATTACTTACATCAAGTGGCTCATTTGTCATCAGGCATCATTTCACAGTGTAGGGATATCTGGCAATGTTTGGAGATACTTTTATCTTCCCAGCTGAAGTTATATCATATACACTGATATCTAATGAATAGAGGTATATTTGTAAGCTTTTTTTTACCATGCACAGGATAGCTCTCTAGAGGTATAATGCTCTACCCAAACAGATAGAACATAGAACAACTCTCTGCTCCAAAAACAAATAGAGTCAATGTTAGCAAATTATGTCATAGAAGTCAATACTTCTTAAAGTTAGCTAAATAGAAAAATACTGCAGTAGCTTTCTACAGAAGATAAATTTAAAACTGTAAGAAAAAATTCAGATTTCAGGATGTAGCAGACCAAAACTCCGCTCTGGAGGGAAAGGAGAGAAAGAATCTGCAGTGCTGCATTTCTAAATGAAAGGCAAGAGCAAGGCCAGGCAGGTAAAAGTATAATTTATGACCTAAACCATTAGCTGATTAGATTTTCCATAATAAGGGTTTGAGGCCCAAATGTATTACAGTGGTTATCTTTGGGTCCAAACTAGAATAATCATCTATCACATATGAGACTGGAGTGGGGAAAATATAAAATATTTAAAAGCTTCTGTATCTAATTTTATGAATTATAACAGTAAGGACAAGACATAAAACTCCTGAGTACAAGGGGATGCCAAGGAAGAATTGGCAGGTAGTTCTCATCTTGTCCTATTGTGAGAGACTGGAGCACAGATGTGCCTTCACTCAGGGATGCAGAACACTGGAAGTTTTTAATGCTATATGTATATACACCCTGCACCTTGAAGAGAGTGAAGGGGTAGAAGAGCTTATCCTTGAATTCTGGACCTTTTTGGCCATTTTCCTTCTGGCTCAGTATCAGATTCCTCTCTTCCAGATGGTATTTTTAACTTATTGTATTTTATCTTTAATGTAATCATCTTGGAGATTTTAATTGCTTATTTCCAATACTCATTTCCATTCCAGTGAATACAGAGGAAGTAGATCTGCTCCCCTTTCAATAATACAAAAAGAAAACAATTACGGAAACTACTCAGCATGAATAGCATTTAGTTTTCCAATGAAAGGTCTGTTGTGTGTCAGCTATATGCACCTGTATGCATATGCGTGTGTGCTCATAATTCTGCATTTGCATTTCTGCGTTTTGCTGGAAGGAAATGCCTAATTAGAAGCTCGGCTACATTGTTATTTATATAATAATTTGAGATCTGTAGGTCTCGAAGTGTTTTTTTTTCTTTTTTAATTTTTTTTTTTAGCTATTAGGATAAACTATACCTCATTTTATACCAAACTTAGAAGTTTAGGTTAGTGAAACATCAGAAAACTCAGGGACGGGAACTCTATGGGAATGCAACATGGAGACATTTTGAGAGCTTTCTGTTCCATCCTAAGGTATACGAAATGAGGGAGAATTAAATGGGCTCTCCCCTGGAAGCAGTTCTCTCCTGAATTCTCAATTGTGGGTTTTCTCTTCCCTTTCTGTGTGCCAGGCCATCTGGTGAAATATCACCAATGTCTTGTCCATTCAGCTTCTCACACTGAAGTTGTGATCCAAAACCTCAGCCACTATCAAGCACATCGACTTCTATTTCATTTTTATTCTTGCAATGAAGGTGAGATTTTTCTTTTGAAACGAATCATGACAGATCTCAGCAAACTTTTCATTTTTGAGCATTCCCAACTCCACAGGCACTTACTTTAGTAACTGGGTTCTATTTCCCTCCAGCTGTCTTTGCCAGGCCTTTGCAAAAAAACTCATGTCTATGATCTCATGCTTCAGTTTCTGCTTGTCCTTTAGTCCATTTTGCTCCTTTCCTGTAGTCTACAAACATGTTCAAACCCCACACCACTAAACACCTCCATCTGACTCTCACCTTGAGTCTTCCCAATTCTTCCTTCTCAGATTGCGTGAGATTCTCTCTCCTCCCACTCATCCCCATTACAAGTGATTTACATACAAGCACCTTTACTGAAGCTGCACTGACTTTCTTACTGCTCTGTCACCTGAGCCCACACAGGTAGTTATCCTTGATGTCTATGTGTTTGGCATGGTCGACCCCTTACTCCACATTGTTTTCTTTCCCAACAGTGTGACCTGTTCAACAATGTGGCCTGTTCCTGGCTCCTGGCTCTGTTTCTCTCTAGTCACCTTTGGGTGTTCTTTCTCCTCTGCCTGTGATCAACTTTTCTTTTTCTTTTGTCTTAATACTCTATTCTGACAGCTTCAGCTATTATAGAATACTAAAATCTACATGATGTAGAATCAACGTTCTTACATTTTCTTTGAACAGAACGTTTTGCATGCTTCCCTGGAAAGTTCCATCTACTCCTCAAACTCACTGTATCCAAATCCACATTCAATATTTACATCAGGTGTTAATACCTAGTTTCTTTGGATCATTGTTAAGCTTCTCCATACTCTGATCCCACTATAGTCCAAACTCACTGAGACCATAAATGAGAAACCTGGAGTCAATTCAAATTCTTTTGTCTTTTCCAAGTATCTGATTCCTTACTTTTGCTTACTTTATTTTTCACATGAAATAACCCTTCCCGAGTCCTTATAACCACTGACTGAGTTCACATTTAATTCATGGAAATAATAGTTCAAAACAAAAACAAACAAAAGATCACTCTGTCTTAGTGGTGTTCTATTGTTGTGAAAAGATACCATGATCAAGGCAATCTTATAAAAGAAATTTTTTTGGCGGGGGAGGCTTTTTGAGACAGGATTTCTCTGTGTTAACAGTCCTGACTATCCTGAATCTTGCTTTGTAGACCAGACTGGCCTTGAGCTCACAGATATTCACTTCCCTCTTCCTCCAAATTGCTGGTATTAAAGGCATAGCCCACCACTGCTCAGCAAAATAAACTATTTAATTGGCAGCTTGTTTATAGATTTATGAAAATCATGTTAGCAGTCAGCCAGGTATAGAGCAGTAGCTGAGAGCTTTACAGCTTGTGTCTCAGGCAAGAGAGTGATGGTGTTGCATCAGGGGCGGCGGGGTTGCGTCCCCTGCACCCTGCCGCCCGCATGGCTAGCTTTGTACCCGAAATAATTACACAGAAACGGTATTCATTTAAAGACTGCCTGGCCCGTTATCTGTAGCCTCTTATTGGCTAGCTCTTACATATCGATCTAACCCATTTCTAGTATCCCTGTAACACCATGAGGTGCGCTTACCAGGGAGGATCTTAACCTGCGTCTGGCTGGAGTGGGAGCATCATGGCGACTCTCTGACTCAGCTCCTTTCTCCCCCAATCCTGTTCTGTTTACTCCACCCATCTAAGGGTTGGCCTATCAAATGGGCCTAGGCAGTTTCTTTATTAGTTAACCAATGAAAGCAACAGATAAGATACAAGACCCACCTCCATCATGATGGAAAGTAAGAGTGACACTGGGCCCAGCATCAGCTTCGAAACCATCAAGCTCTCCCAAAAGTGACACACCTTCAGTAGGGCCACATCCCCTCCAGCAAGGCCACTCTTTCTAATCTTCCTGAAAACTTCCATAAACTGGCAACCAGGTACTCAAATATATGAAGTTATGGGGGTCATTTTCCTTCAAAACTCCTGTTCTTCTAGAGGAAGAGAAAACTTCCAGTAACCTGCCTTTAGATATATATCTCAAGCAGGCCCTGTGTTTAAAGTTTGTTATCATGATATTGCAGCTTTGGACTTCTTCCATAATAGAGTGAGTCAATTTCTTAAAACAAATTCCAGTCTTATACATACTATATATGACACATTCCACACACTTTTTTTATTGCATAGAAAACATTTACTAATATAGGCTTCATGTAGCAAGCAGTCTTAAACTAGAAAGAAGGTCTAAAAGATCCTTCTTTCTGTCCTTTAATATACCTGAAAATACATCTTTATTATATTGTCACTTTTATTATTTTCTCATTTAAAATGTTTTAATTTTTTATTATTCGTTTATTTATTTGTGTGTGTGTGTACAAGCATGCATGTGTGTGCATGCAAGGCAAAGAAAATTTTGTAGAGACAGTCCTTTTCTTCAGCAATACAGGTCTCAGAAAATCAAATTCAGGTTGCCACACTAGAGAATATGTGCCTTTATTCACCAAATCATTGCCATGATCTATCATTTTTATTTTTATTAGTTTTTTGAGACAAGACCTCATGTATCTTGAGACTCTTCTTGAACTGGCTGTGTAGCTGAGAACTTTGTTGAGCTTCTGATCCTCCTGCTTCTACTTCCTGACTGTTGGGATTAAACATTTCCACCACTATGGCCAGTCACACACTGCTAGGGATTGAAGCAAGAGTTTCATACATGTTAAATAAGTACTCTCCCATCATAACTGTGCCCTAAGCCTTCACTACTTCATTTATTTATTATTTAAAACACTTCATTATGTTTTCTTTCTCCAAGCCCTTCCATACTCCCTCTTCCTATTAAAGATGTCCTTTTTTCTTAATAGTATTTTACATAAACACTCACAAATAAATATGCAGTACAACTTGTTGAATCTTTTTCTGTACATGGTTCTTTTTTGTTTTTGTTTCTTCATTGACCATGTAGTATTGGCTAATCATGGAACATTGTGATACTCTTCCCTAGGACAGACTGATTCTCCTCCCACTCTCAACGGTAATTAATTGCTTGTAAATTTTCATCTAGGGATTGTGAAAGACCTCCAGAGTGCGGAGACTCTCACTCAAGTCTCAGGATAAAACACCCCCCCCCCCCCAGGAACTCATGAGAGACCATCCTTGCTGGAATCACACGAGGTTTATTGACAGGACAGGAACCAGTGCACTGGGACCAAAACTCATTTCCCATGCAGGGGTAGAGTTCGACCCCGAGGAGCTGGGAGAAGGGGTATTTAAGGGAAGAAACAATAAAATTCCAACCAGTGATCATTGAAAAATTCCGAAAATACCAGTGATAATCACAAGAGAGTAACTCCTTACTTCTCAAGATTATTCTCAAGATTGTAATCTAACTTTATCTTCAGCAAGTTCCTGAAACAGAGTCACTGAACTGGCTAATCTAGATTTTTGATTCTTCTCTCCCTGCTTAGGTTTTTGGCTCTGTTTTTTTCTGCTAGATTTTTGGCTCTATTCTTCTGCTAGAGAGGCCTGGATTTATCCAGTTCTTTCAATTGGATCCCATGAGATTCCACCCTATTCATGCAGGCATGTCATCTGGTGGTAGAACTGTTCACTTCTTATTTAGGCAGCCATTGTTGAGATATCATGAGTATATCTTTCCTGTCATATCTAAGATATGTGATCTCACAGGAGGCATTTTGATCCTCTGCCTCAAAATCTTTAACCCCCTTTTGCAGTGTTTCCTTTGCATTAAATGTAGGAGTTATATTGTAGATGTGTTAATTGGTGCTGTACAACCCACTATCAGCTGTTTTCTGCATTTTGGGTCATTGTAGCTATTTGCAATAGTCTTTGTTTACTAAAAAAAGAAGTTTCTTTCATGAGTGGTAAAATAAAATGAAATTTATGTCCTGGCAGTGCTGAAGCATGCATGGGCAGCACGAATATGACAGTTCTGTTGAACTTGTCCATCCTGGGTTTCAAGGTCTAAGTTGATGAGGACTACTGACCAAGCCTCTTCCTCAAGAGGGCACCAGATCTCATTACAGATGGTTGCAAGCCACTATGTGGCTACTGGAAATTGAACTCAGGACCTTTGAAAGAGTAAGAAATGCTCTTAGTTGCTGAACAATGCCATGCTTGTCTGTGGCTTTTGAATGTGGTTAAGAATTATGCTAGCTTAAGAAAGTGACAGTAATACATTCTTTTCTAAGATTCACAACTTCATCAGCTAGAATGGATATTTGCCTCGGTTTCCAGGACCAAACATAATCTTGCGAATGGTCCTGAAGTCCAATTAGGCAGCTATTGGTTCCCATGAAGATATAAATGACACTATTGTGCATTTAGGGATATCTTGTAATTCTGGTCATTGTCTTGTATGCAGGCTAGTTTTATGTCAGTTAGACACAGGCTAGAGTCATCAGGAAAGAGGGATTCTCTACTGAGAAAATGTCTTCATAATATTGACTGTAGGCAAGCATTTTCTTAATTAGTGATTGATGGGGGAGGGGGCATCCCTGAGCTAGTAGCCCTGGCTTATATAAGAAAGTAGGCTGATCAAGTCATGAGGAATAAGCATGTAGCAGCACCCCTTTATACCTTCTGCTTTATTTCCTGCTTCCAGATTTCTACCTTGCTTGAGTTCCTGCCCTCATAGCTTTTGATGAAGAATTGTTATATGGAATTATGAGTGAAATAAGCTCTTTCCTCCCAAGCTTCTTTTTGGTTATGATGTCTTATCACAGCAATAGTATTCCTAAGACAGTTTAGAGGAATCATATCTGGGTAGGACTATTGTCTGCTTTCCTTTCAGTACTATGGAAAGCTAACCCTCAAGGAAGCAGTGTTTAGGTCAAACCCAGATCTAATTCTCCAGGTCTTCTTTCCAAGGTGCACACATGATATTGTCAGTAATAGAGATTTACCTTCAACCTCTGAGAAGCAAAGAAGGGTAGCGGCAATAGACTAAATTGTTTTTGGAATCACCTGAACTCCCCTTAACCAACAACTTAAATGAAAGTTTCTTATGCCTGATACTGTTTTTTTGTAGTTGTTGTTGTTGTTAGATAGTCTATGGCTCTGATAAGAAGCACTATCAGCCTAAGTGGCATAATTTCTTTTAAGTTACCTATCTATACAATTCTATAAAATCTGTATCTATATTCATATCTGTATATATATTCACAGACACACATATCTATACAATATATAAAGTTATTAAATAAAATATTTTATATATTATACATAAATATATAAAGCATAAATTATATACTTATCGATAATATATATGTATATATAAATTAGGTAAATATAAAATAGTATGACTTCTTGAGGCTTTATCAAACAAGTGTAGTCTTAATTGTCCCTCTTCAATCCTTGTCCTTCTGTACCAACCTACTTCCCTTTTCCCCAAATAAAGAACCTGTTCTGGGTTACCACACAAAATAAAATGGTTTCTATATCCATCCATTCCTTAAAAATCTCATGATTTAATTTTTTTATATCTTAAGAATATTTCAAAGTATATGTGTTTCATATTTTCATTATCCGTTTAATGGTTGAAGGACATTTAGGTCTTCATTTCCTAGTTATTTGAATACAGTTACAATGAACATGGCTGAGCAAATATGAATACAGTTGCAATGAACATGGCTGAGCAAATATTTGTGGAAAAGGTGTATTAAATGTGTTTGGGGGTTGGGGGAGGCAGGGAGAGGAGCAGAGAAAAATGTATATAGCTCAATAAAATCAATAAAAAATTTAAAAATGTGTGTTTGATAGAATGAAATCTTCAACCAATATAAGAATTAAAGAACATTTATATTTTATAGGCTCCTTTTCCTAGGGCTAAATGAGGCCTCTCAAGATTGCCTTTAAAACTGCAGCTGTTGGTGACATAGAAGGAACTACCTGATTGTGTTAAAATGGGCTTTAAATATAAAATAGGAAGGAGCAATTGGAAGAACATAAAAATAAAGCTAGATGGGCAGTCATCTAACAGATATGCACACTTGAACTTTTGAAATTCTGAACTTCTGAGGTTCCAGGCATCGATAGCAAAGAGAGAAACACATTATTTTCTAAACATCAAAATGTCCCCATTGTTGTCACCCCAGTTTCTCAGAAGAAATACAGCTTTTCTTAGAACAGAAACCGCTGATGATACATTTCAAGATTCGATAAAGAAACCCACACAATGTGTAGCATTGTACTCTCAATAACAAGCCTTTATAAAATTCCATAGAACTTATAAACCTTTCTGGTTGTGCTACAAATCAAGAAAACAAACCCAGAAGGGCTATTTTCTTTATCTAAGGTGCTATCACGCAAAGTTCATGTCGAGGGAGTCACTGGGAAATGGAGTTTGTGCTTTATATTTTCACTTTTTTAAACATTTCAACCAGAGAGAGATAATTTCTAAATTATTTAGGAGTTCCTCTTCAGCCCTTGTCCTAGACACTTTAAATTTCCTTTACTAAGTGTCTGTGAGCAAGGCCTTATCGCTTTAACCTATTCATAGCTAATAAACTAACAGAAATCCCTGTCACAAAACAAGTCTCTTGGCAGACTAAGCTGAGATAAATAGTTTTTTTCCCAATGATAAATTAAAACAAAAATAAATCCTGATACAATGATTTATTCCAGACAGATTTCTCTCTCTCTCTCTCTCTCTCTCTCACACACACACACACGTACAAATGCACACACATGCATGCATTCACCATTCACACACTATTTGGAAACAAGCATGAGGAGGAAGCCAGAGACTTCCTCCTGGCTTCCTTGCCTGCCTGTGCCCTGTCAGAGATAAGCAAAAGACACTTGCCATTTCCCAGGCCCATCTCCACTCTTTTCCCAGATTCTGACTTTTACACCTGCCCCACCTTAGACCTTCTTCCTAACAAAATGACAGGAAACTAGTAATTGTCAGACTAGTGAGGACAAAGATGAAGAGGCAGAACCTGCAGTAACTGGCTAAAGAATCATATGTGTGGTGACTACAATGACATCTGATCTTTGAAGCTAAACACATTCACTTACGAAAGTGAAAATGAAACACTTGAGAATGAAATCTTTAAAAAGTACCCAATGCACTCTGAGAGACAATGCCTCAAGTTCCTCAAGGAATTAATTGATACTCCACTCTCCAGGAAACAGGATGTCAAGCATTAGCCTGAGGTTTTGCAGATTAAGCTGGCAGTGTGCTGCAGCAGGAGGCCTGGGAAAATCAATACTGCAACAATTACCTCTGTAGCATGAAAGCACTGGCCAACATAAGCACTGTGGAGATCCCATTTCATGCTACAGACCAGCAGCTCCATTTCCTAAGGGATGATCATTTCAGCTCCTACTGCTTAGGTTTACAAAACACTAGAATCTTTTCAAGAAAGCCGCAAGGGCCTCTGTTATCCTCCTAGATGACTGTGAAGCAGCACATTGTAAGAGAAGTCCGTAACCAGAAAGAAAGCTCTCTTTCAGCCACTACAATGAGAAACACGCTGCCTGCTTTCACAAGCACCATTTGTATGAAAGTTGTGCCGCTCCTTGAATTAGCGAAGAACACCGAAATGGTAGATTGAAGGGCTGCTATGCTGCATTGGAGAGTAGCCCTGACTGAGCTGAAAAACACTTAGACTAAAGCATATACCTCTGCTGTGTACCCACAACACCTGGTTCAACAAGCAGTTTGAACATAAGTTAGAATATACCATTCTCGGAGTCCTTTGCATACCGAGAATGTTATATCATATTCTTTGAGACCACAGTGGTTTCCCAGATCCTCCCAGTTGTCAATTCCAGAACTTCAGTTAGACTAATAACAAATTGCTCTCATTTAAATGTGATTCATTTTGTTATGCTTTTCTTAAATTCCCTTCCTGGCTTGGATCTTGGTTACCTTACAGTTAAAAATGAAAAGGTTTGAGGTGAACATGACCATCTCTTCATAGTAATTAGGTATGGATGACTTTGAAATTATTCTAACAGAAAAACCAGGATACAGAATACCTCTCATCACAAGTACCACTGAACAGAGAGAAATCAAATATTTAAGCTGTACTTTATTCAAATAAATGGCAATTTAAGAAAGCAATGAATTCTCACTCTAGAAACCTACCTTACGTTTATCTCAAGACAGCTGTTTACATGGCAAAGGGAACAAAGACAATCAATAACTACAGAGCTCAGTCTTTTTCTCCTGGTCATGTGATTAACCTCATCCTGGGAATTCACTGTGTCTTTGTCTTTGACCTTGTAATCTCTTGGGATATTGGGTCTGAGCTGAAGGGCCCAAGATCATGAAAAATCGCATGCCTATAGACTGATAGTGTCTTAAAACAAGCTACCTGACCCTGTGCCCTATATTCTCTCAGATACGGGAAAGCAGTTATAACAGACTGGGCTATGTAAACATCTTAAACAAACACCCTGTAATCAGGGGTTGTAAATTCTGACTCTGGGGGTGCACGCCTGAGTGACTGTAAAGCCCAATATGTGCTCTCTGCCCGGTGTATAACCTTTGACTATAAAAAGACACTGAGCGTCCCTTCTCGGAGTCACAGAGCCAAACAAATTTCTGTGACCCTAACTAGTTAGAAGCCTCTGTTCCCCTCGGTGTTTTGAATAAAGTTGTTTCTGGTTCAGAGACTTTGGAAGTCTGATTCCTATTATTTGTGCAACCCCGGGATGTAACAAATCATCTAAGAAGATGCTAAGCTAGTTTATTGTCTTCAGGTAGAGCATTTCCTTGGGAACCACCTAGACTGAGGGGCTAGTTCATAACAATTAAACCCTTGATAGTGTATCATAAGGAGCTATGGACAATGTTCTCTTGTGGATGTACAATACAGAGTACAATGGTGTCCTAATGTATATAATACAAACGTAGCCCTATTCGTTTCTTTAGTCTTTTGATAATCCTAGAATACTGATGGATGGCAAAGGTGGTTTTTTTGCATGTTTGTTTGTTTGTTTCTGTTTTGTTTTGCTTTGTTGAGGGGAAAATGGAAGGTGAATGGAGGAATGGAAGCATGATCAAGACATGTCTGGACCTTTCAAAAACTTAACAAAGCTCTCCTGATGAACAAAGCCACTTTTAGTTCATACTCTATCATGAAGAAATCAACACCTATTTAGGGAAGACTTTTCAAACATCTGGCACTAACTCTAGCTCCTTCACTTGTCACTTGTTGAATATAAGAAAGTAGGACAGAAAAAGAACAGTTTCCAATATACCTGCGTCATAGCTGGACTTCAAGGATTAATTCACATTAAATTGAAGAACTGTGTTTTTAGCAAAGGGAAGGCCGATCACAGAAAGGCCCATGTGGAGGAAACAAGAATGAGAGAGATTATAAAGCTGGAGAGAAAGACAAATCATGACGGAAACCATCCGGGCAACCCTAAGTTCTAGACACAAGAGGGCTCTTTGGTGTATCCCTGAAATAGTACTCCTTATTTAAATGAATTTGACTGATTTTTTTTAATTCTGTTTTACTTATTTTGCTTTGTTTTTTACTGACACCCAAATGGCCTAACTATAGTAGGAGCACTAAGATAGTGAAATACTAGAAAGACAGAGGAAAACTAGAAAATTTGAATAATCTATCAAGAAGATATTCTGATTCTGCTAATGGAAGACAGAAAAATTGGAACACATTATTTGAATTGAGTGAAGTGTTAGTTTCTCTAAACACCACATTATTCTTTATGGGAAAAAGGATGTGTCTTGTGCAGAAAGGTAATTTAATTCAAAAGATAATGGATGATGGCTCTTAGTAGTCCATCTGCAAACTAAGATTTCAAAGGACTTGTTTTGGTTTGTGAAAAATTGTTGCAGTGAAATGCCTTAAAAGTTTCTCTGTGTTTTGAGAAATTTAAATTTGAGTTCAAATTAAGTTTTTGTAGTAACACATGCCAATGAAATATGCAGACACAATTTGCTCTTCTTCAATAACCCTTTGGAAGAAGTAATCCCATAAGAAGATCACAATCAAGCTAAGAAAGAAAACAGGTTTAAAAAAATGTTGTCAAAAAATGTCCAGGGCTTCCTCTAATTGCACTAATAAAGGAAGAATGACATAGAAAATCTGTACTATTGAACTTTTTCAGCAGTTACACCTCGCATCAGTGCATGTGGCTCCTACTGACTGTGCACTTGAAATGAAGACAGCGCTACATTCAACAAAGGACTACTATATACTAAAAAGGATCAAAAATATATTTTTTTAGTTTATAAATAGCATTCATTGGTGCCTTAATGTTTTTACTGTCAAGTTCTTGTTTATTTTTATTTCCTGGTGGGGTTTTTTGTTGTTGTTTGTTTTTTTTTGTTTATTTTGTGTGTGTGTGTTTTGTGTGTGTTTTGTGTGTGTGTGTGTGTGTGTGTCTGTGGTGAATATAGGCTATGATGTGGTTCTTTTCTTGATTTCTTTCACAGCATGATTATCAAAGATATGCAGGAAGGCTACTCGTTTTATATTTTAAGTTTGTATCATGGTGATTATTGAATATGTTTATAAACTAAGTCTTTAATGGAGTCTTTAAGATTGTTTATGTATAGCATATCAACTGCAAATATGGATACTTTGACTTCTTTTCCTATTTGTGTCATTTTAATTCCTTTCTTTTGTCATGTTGATCTAGGTGGTCAAAAACTATATGGGATGTGATAGGGGAAAGAAAAGGACTATTTTGAATTGCTGATCTTAGAGGTGAGAGTTATAAGGGTAATGGAAATAAGTACTAAAGATATTTAAAAAGTGCTATGATTGGATTGTTTAATTCTCTATTCAAATATTTTGGGTGTAGGTGTGACAGACTATAACTTATTTTTAATGCTAATCTTTATTTCCTTGTAAAATGGCTACATATACTTGAATTTGAGAACTATAACATAAAGTATTTTTATTATTGAAATTATGTCAAAGCATTTTAATTTATCCTGTTCCTATTAATATAACTATCCATTTAATTTATTTTAAAAATTATTATACCGATAAAACATGGATGAAGCTCTTTTCTAAAAAATTAACAGATTTTTTTGAGAATACCCTTTCCTAAAAGTTGATTTTCTCATCATTTAAATAGAAGCTTCTATACGAGGTTATATAGATACATATGTCACTCCAACAAAAAGCTGAGCATTTGGCTATATAGTCACAAACTGAAATTGTTTAACTTGAACATCTCCATCAGTTTTAAAAGTGAAGTGGTAGGATGTGATCCCTACTAATCTGAACATGAAGGTTTCAGTAGATGCCCTACACGCATACATACAAAGACAGTGAATACAATGGATTTTTTAAAGAGCACATGCAGTTAGGAAGGAATAGTGGTGAAAGATAGGGGAGTGATTGGAGATAAACAAGGGAAAGTAGATTTGATCAAAATGTTTTATTTGCATGTATGAAATTCTTAAACAATAAAAATTGAAACATATTATGTGTGTGTGTGTGTGTGTGTACGCATGTATGTATGTATAAAGGCATGGAGAGATGACTCAGTAATTAATAGTGAATGCTGCTATTACTAAGGACTTGAGTTCCTAGTAGCCACTACAGTCAGCTCATAACTATCTGTAATTCCAGCTCCAGGAATCTGACATTCTTTGATGACCTCCTAAGATACTCTACTCATGTGCACAAGCCCATATACAAACACACACATATACATATAATTTTCAAAAATAAGTTGTTTTTATAAATTTTAAAGGCATTGAAAAGAGGTGCTCCTCATGTATGAACAGTGAGCTCACAAACTGTGGTCATTTGATAAAAAATTATCTTATTGTGAGGAAAAGGTTAAATCCTCACAAGTTATAAGGAAAGCCTTAAAAGCACCCAAAATGATAGAAGATATTGTTATTTCCCTTAGTTGACCAACATTACTAGAAGACAACTCTGTTTCTAAAGACTCAGCACTGTTTGGTTTTGGGACAGGAGAAATCAATTTCATACTTTTCAATAATCTCTGTCCTTACTGACTAGCTTTCATGGTGTCAGAAGGTTCTATGTAGGTAGCTGGGATAGAAAATACAACAAGGTCTTATTCAGTTCTGGACCCTGAATGTTACAGTATAGAACTGTCAGGCAAGGTTTGTCCCCTAGTGCAATAGTGGCGATATTATTAATGTGGGTGTTGGTAATCAATTCCTTTCCTGATTGGATTTGAGATGGTATCTACAGGAGGGAATTCATGTCTGGTACTGAAAACATAGTCAACACCCATTACCAAGGAAGTCATTTGCCCTAAAAGACAATCTCTCAATGTTGTTTTACTAAAGGCTTCTGTTGTCAAACTGCCTTTTTATTCCTTTCGTTTATCCTGTTGATTAGTACCGCTCTTCTCTTTTTTAGAGAAGTTTTTTACTGCAGTTTGTAGTGGTTAATTCCAGAGACCCATAAATGTTTAAAGTGCTGAAAATAAATGACTTCAGTGGCTAAAGACTAGAGCCACTGAAGAATATTCATTCTTTCACAAAGCTCTGGGAACATCATAGGCAATGGCTGGAAAGAATGTAGGTGCTGAAGAATGAGGAAGAGTGCTCTGAACCACCATGCTCTTGGTTTGGCATGGCTTACACAACCATGAATTACAGTAACTGTAGTTACCTACACAAAACTTGCACAAGATCATGCCACTTCAAAATTCCAACATGGACTTGGAAATCCCTACCCCTAAGTGGGGCATTTTTGGCAGTTGATGGCTGCCATTAAACAGAAAGCCACTTTTTTTTAGTAGTGTTGGTCACTGATAGGTTCCCCATGCCTCTGTGGATGCGTCCATACATACCTTTGTGCATACTGACAGCACTAACTGGACTCAGTTTGATATGGTAAAAACAAAAAAGAAGAGGACATGAAGTTGGAAGATAGAGTATTTTAGGGGCAGAGGAATTTGAAGCAAGAGCATTGGATGTTGATAATATTAATATGCATTTTATACATGAATGGAATTTACAAATAATACATTTAGAATGTATATTAAGTACATATTTATTTTGATACCCCAATATTGGTTTCATGATAATAATAAGAAAAATGCTAGAATCAAAAGTAATATTCAAGATTTCACTAGCAAAATTATTTCTTGATTATCAGCTTTTCCCAATGTTTTTCCTAAGGAAATAACTCCAACTACAAACACTAAGAGAGGTGATCCTTTTTTTCCTGTGTTGAATAGAATCAAATGTTGAGAGAGGAGTGTTCTCAATTTCTCATTGATGCTTTTTGAGTTAACATTTTTGCTTATTTGTTTTGTTTATTTCATAACAACTTTATACTCACTATGTTTTTATTGTGTTGTCAACTTTTTTAAGTTCATTCAGTCTCCTAGTAGGGAACTCGTTTTGAAAGCATTCCTATCTATTCAGGGCTATAGGCTCTTAGCATCTGATGACATTATTTTCTCAAAATATTGCATGAAGTAAGACTGCCACTGTGGTAGTTTGAATGAGAAATATTCATCATAGGCTCAAATATTTGAATACTTTGTTGCCAGTTGGTGGAGGCCTTGAAGCTGTGGACTTGCAGTAGAAAATGTGTCTCTTGCATGAAATTAGAGAGTTTATAACTTTGCCAACTTTCACTTTTCTCTCCCTTGCTTTGAGGTTGTGTTTGGAATTAGATCTCTCATCATTCTCCCATTGCTGTGATGGCTGCTGCTTGCTAACATGATTTCTCATCATACTAGATTCTTATCACTCTGGAACCACAAAACAAAATAAATTCTTCCTTCTATAAGTTTTTATTACAGAATTAAGGATACAAAAACATGAAATGGCCTATTTCTGTGAAGAAAATGGCATTATTGGTTTTTTGGAGGAATGTAGAAATCTCAGGCACTTTATGTTAGAGAAGTGGTTTAATGGTGTAAACAGAGATTAGCAGTCTTTTCCATTAGAATCCTGGAAGATTGTAGTGCTAATACTTAGACTTTGGAGACTTGAGTTGAGAAGCTTCAGAGGGTAGGAAATATTTCAGCTACAACTAGGCTAGGGGTTAATTCTGTGATAGTACAATAAACAATCTGCCCTCTTCTGTTCATGACCTGAGAACTTGCCTGAACCTAAATTATAAAGAACATATACATATTTCTTTGTTGGGGGTAATTTAAAGGGAGCATAAATTTGAGGCAGTGGTATGGTTATTATTGATAATATTTATGCAGGGCTATAGAGAAAGATAGAGTCAGGAAGAAATACAAAATGTAGTTTGGAGCAGAGAAGAGCAAAAGGAAGCTAAATATGATAGCCATTGTATACGCTACAAGAGAGGCCATAATTGTTAAGGATATTAGCATAGTAAAGAAGAGCCTGTACTATTAATATTAACCCAAGAACAGATCAAGAATGTCTAATATTTCCAAACAAGGGAAGATTACCAATGGCGACAGAATAAGCTGGAAATATAAGAACTATACACACATTAATTATTTAGATTAACATGAGTGAGAACTGGAATGTATAAAATATTTGTAGTGATAGAAGCAGCGGGCCACTTCCCACCACCGAGCTAGCTTTACCCAAAATAATTACATAGAAACTGTATTCTTTTAAACATTGCTTGGCCCATTATATCAAGCCTCTTATTGGCTAACTCTCTTGATTTAACCCATATTTAGTAATCTGTGTAGCACCACGATGTAGTGGCTTAACAGGAAAGATCTTAACCTGTGTCTGTCTTGGATCAGAGAATCATGGCAACTGCCTGAATCTGCTTCTTTCTCCCAGCATTCTGTTCTGTCTACTCCGCCTACCTAATTTTCTGTCCTATCAAAGGGCCAAGGCAGTTTCTTTCTTAACCAATGAAAGTAACAAATAGACAGGTAACCCTCCTCCATCATTTCCCCTTTTTCTGTTTAAACAAAAAAGAAAGGCTTCCACTTTAATGTAGTAAAATTACATATAACAAAACAGGTATCAAGCAAGAATTACAATTACAATATTTATATCTACTGTATCTTTCATCACAACTAAGGAAAACTATAACTAACCATTCTTCAACTCCATCAAAGACTCCAGAAGGATATAATATTACCTAAGCAAACAAGAAATAAGCAACCTCAAACTCTAGAAATGACAGAGACATCTCGCTGCCTAGACAGTCACGCAAAGTTCTTTTGTACCGTTGGGGCATCCACTTTTGGCCTTCAAGCCTACAGTATCCAGCAGACATTTCCATGAAGCAGGAAATTTCACAACTTTCTGCTGTGTCCTGCAGAATGTCTCGCAGACTCTTTCATGAATAAGGAACCCTGAAAAACCATCTCACCTTTAGGCAAGTTCAGCAGTCCTCTCTCTACGGGTTCTTTGTGTCCAGTTCATGCATCAGTCCAGGCAAGAGCAGTTTCTTGCCCAAATGGCTAACCAACTCCATAAGGAGCCTCTTCAATGCCCATCTTCTTCTTGAAGTAGCTGGTGCTGTCAGGAGCAGACATGTCTCATTGTCATGAAAAGCCCTAATTTATTAAAACATTAAATGTCATATTCTGCAGTCTATCTAACTGAAATATATCTCTATATATCTAGAAAATCTATCATGACTACAAGCTTGACTATTATCAATTATTTATTAACAACCTATATTTCATAATTATACATTACATTTTTTAATGAACTATACAGTCACAATACCTTAATCAATATCAGAAATACATATACATATACAAAACTGACCTCAAAATCCATACCAATGCAAATTATTCATATCTATACCATACCCCCTTTAAATGTAAAAGAACATTTATAAACAATATTTGGGAACATGGGAGCAGTTTTTTCTCTCCAAACTGCTTCCTGCTATATGGGGGCACTGTTAATCAGATCGTTCATGGTGTAACCTGTGTGCCAGGTTCATTTCAGTTGGCAGTTGAGTGAAGTGATTTTTTGAGGGTGTTTTCAGGAGGCCGTGGTCTATCATACCATATTGGGATAGAAGCAATCCACAGGGTCTCATCCTCTGTGAAAACAAAAGAAGAGCCTCTCCAAAATATCATATCCTTAGACCCAAATTCTGAAATCACAATACCCTTATGATATCCATTCTGGTTTAGCTTGGAAGCCCATATAATGAAATGTCTCTCTGTATTTAGCTCCTTTACAGTCAAAAGTTTTAAAGAAAACACAATAATACACAGAATCCAGGCTCTCTGAGAATTTTCTATTTTTATGTGGCTTATTTTTCTTTATATCTTTTAATCTATAACTATCTGTACTCTGTCTCTTTAAAGACTTTACCCTTTTTTATTTTTTATATTCTTTTTCTTCTCTTTCCCAAGCCTACATACATTCATCCAACATTGTGACCCATATACAGGTCTTTTATGTCTGAATATGTCCTATTGTGAATCTGTAATTTTTTGCTATCCAGGAGCACTTTTGATTTGTGCCTTTAAATCACTAAGCACTTAAGAATCTAAACTGTGACATTCCTAGGTCAAAAACAGGTACTGCAGGTTTGCCCCATCCAGTCCAACATGGCTGAGCTGCTTGTGACTGCATCAGTTGAGCCTCTGAGCTGCAGAGCAGCGGGCTGCTCTGAAACTTGGCTCTCTCTCCAATTTCAAAATGGAGGACATACCATTTCTGCTATGTCTGGCACCACCAGGTAGGAGCTACACTCAGCACTTTAACTCTGAGACTGAGTGTGCAGCACAGAAACTTTTCATCCAAGTTACAGCCAAATCTGACAGGCAGAGCACTGTACAACCTGGATACATCTCTCTATATGGCAACAGAAATCCGCCATGCTCTTCTGCCTGCCTAAGCCTGATTCTGCTGTCTGCCCAGGTGCAGGTGGGGAGTGCTGAACCATTAGCACAGTCTCAGAGCATTCTTCTTCCAATCCCAAGTGGGAACACAAACATCCACTCCCATGAAAACCATTGAAATGCTTTAAAGCCAGAGTTTGTACTGGCGGCACAGCCCCAGGAAGCTGCGTTTCAAAATGACCAGCTTTTTTTTTCTGCCGCTATTGCTGAAACAGGAAATCTCTCTACGGCATGTCCCAGCAAACAGCAAAAAGCTGTGTTAAACTCTCTTTCCCTTATTTTTAAGCCTTCTCAGGTTTTACGTGGAGTTTGTTATCACGTTGGAATGCCGCTCTGTAGTGATACCACTTCCTGCCACCTGGCTAGCTTTACCCAAAATAATTACATGGAAACTGTAGTCTTTTAAACACTGCCTGGCCCATTATATCTAGCCTCTTATTGGCTAACTCTCATATCTTACTTTAACCCAATGACCAGTTTTGCCAAGATGTAAACAAGCTCCAACCTGAGTGTCTTTGGTGTTCAACATTCTCTCAGGAATAGATTGGTGCTGCCAGGAGCAATCATGTCTCACATCAGTAGAACCCTAAGTTATTTAAATTCCATATTCAATACCTCTTTGAAATGGTTGAAGATTACCTGTCTATGCAGAGTACAATCCCTATGTATATAAACAACCTGATTAGTCTAACTGTAAGTATGACAGGCATGGATGACTACTGACCTATAGTTCTTAATATCTATATAACTTAAATACTAAGACTTCATTTTAGAATATTAAACAATCTTTAAACAACTGTGCAACAAATGAGGACAATGACCTCAAAAGTAAACAATGTATACATATCTTGATCAGAAATGTATATTTCACTTAAGCAGAGGTAGAAGCATGCATGCATGCATATAATATGACCAAATAACTTTGTCTAGGTATACATGATGAAATAGGAACATAGATGAAAATAGGAACATATTCAATATAATTTAAGTTTGTTTCAATATACAAGAAAATATACCAATGCAAATTGGCTATAAAAAATAGGTCACAAATATTCACTCTATTACTATTATTATTAGTGTGAGTAAGATCACACCAATCTATTATCTCATCCAATTTCTTTTTTTTTTTTGTCAAAGAAATTCCTGAGCTTACACAATTTCCCCCCAAATCCCAACCCTATAGCAATTATAGTCAACCCTTAAATGATGTACCTAACCTTGAGGAAAAACTTTGTTGGGAGAGGGGACATCATCTTCTAGAATTAATTCCAGCTGTCATGGGGGGCAATGTTTTTTCTATGGGATCCTGTAAAAGTAAAATGATGGTTAAGTTCCATGATTACTGTCTGATGCAATTGTGAATAATCTCTGAATATTTGGTAGGATTTTACTGAGGTTTCTATTTGGAGTTCTGGCCAGAACATTGTAAAAAAAAAAGTGCACCATTTCAGCTAACCAAGTTGAAACCCTCTTGAGCAGCTGGCACACAAAAGAAGTCTTATAGTAGTGCTATTAGCATCATGACATCATATCAACCAGGTGGAGTTTTTTATTGTGGAGCCCCATCTTCTTCCTGGAAACTTCAAAGATTACTGCAAGAAAATTCATTGTTCATTACAGAAAACTTAAACATTATTTATACAGATATAGATTTAATGAAAGGTATGATAGAAACAAAAATAGGCTTTAAAAAAGTAAAATATTTTCTAAATTCTTTCTTCTTTCTGTCCTATAGCATGGCTCCGGGCATGAGACAGAAACTCTTAATTTTTATTTTAACAACATACTTGGATTTAGAGAAGGACAGAGCCATTGTCCAACTCCAAAGCCAGTTTTTATTTTTAAGTGAGTCATGACTATTATTGTAGTTAGTATTCAAAAATTCTTGCCCTCAGATGACTTGTCCTCATTAGTGGTTATTCTTTTTCCTTGGTGATCCTATCTGGATAATCATCTCTTCTTTTTTAGGTATCTAGATGTCCAGAGTCCCTTAATTTTTTGAAGAGGAAAATTTTTCTGCAAAGAGAAGAACAGAACCATGCCCCAACCCTTATAAGGCTTCCTTACCATCTGATTGGTTGTCACCTCTGTGGAATGAGCCATCATTTCTCTTTCTTGAGAGATTTTTCTTTTCCAAACCAAATCTTTATTAATTTTGATGGTATCCATAACTTTTTTTTCCTGTTGAAACAAGAGCAAAACCCCTTCTCCTAGCACATCTCCTAGTTTCCATTGTGAGGTCAACATATCCTTGAAATACACGGCTGATTTAATTCAGAAGACTTTTCTATTATCCAATGTCTTTTTGCTACTGCTGTTGCCTTCTCATTAGTGTTAAGAAAATTCAAGATTAATAAAGCATTATGTAGTATATTTCTGGGAATATTTTCCATCCCTTTCTGTTTGTTTAACATATCCTTTAGAATTTGATTTGCTCTTTCTATAACTGCCTGAGCTGTAGGATTGTTGATATACCTGTAATATGCTTTATATTATAATAAGCAAAAAACTGTTTTATTTTCTTAGAGACATATGCTGTACCATATATGTTTTTATTTGTGCAGGTCTACCCATTATGGCCATAACTTCTAATTATAAGAAGCCATCAGTTAGGTAATAGAGAAGGCAAAGAAATGCCAGACAGCAAAGAGCCTATTGGTGGAATCACCTTTTTAACAGCTCTTAGATCTGTTACCATTCTCCATTTTTCAAATTTCTTTTTAACAACAAATATAGGGAATTCCATGGATGATTGAGTCTTCAATATGTGAAGATATAGTTGCTTCTGTACCAGCTATTCTGAGGTCTGCAGTTTTTCTGTCATTAAAGGCTATTGTGCATCCTATACAGGTTTGTCTGTCAATCATTTTAAATGTAGGGTGGTTTTGAAAAAACAATAGCTGATGTGCCCTCTTCTTATATGAACTGAATGGTCAGTGACTCTTCTTTATAATGCCTTCTAATATTTTTCCTAGAAACATACATTGGTGTAAGATTTGTTTATTGAAGTAGAGGAATGTTAATCCGAGTATTCCATTGCTGTAAGAAATCATGTCCCTATTGGTTCATTGCTTTGTTAGCCACATATGGCTTCAATTTCTCTTTCTGAACTTCTGGCCCTATACATTCTACATATTTTGTGTTTTGTTTTATCTGAGATAATGTTCCAATCCTTAAGAGCTGAAAATTTTACTTCCTGAAGAGGCCAATTTGGATGCCAAGACTCTAGTGCAATTATTGGAACCTCTGTACCTATGTCTAAAAGGCCTTCAATGACGTTATTTATTCATATTTTTAAGTTTGGTCCTTGTTAATTTGTAGAAGTTTAACAAAATATTTAATTCATGGTTTCTCCTGATTTTTTTGTTCTCTCCTCTATAGCTTTTCTATAATCCAGAGCAGTATAGTTTCTTATTATAAGCATTAGATTATTTAATTGCTTTGGGAAAGAATTTTCTCCATGGTTACAAGAAATAATCAATCTGAATTTGACAGGAGAGCCTGTGAGAGGCCCCTCAAGGAGTTTCCCAATGGCAAACTTTTATTTTGATTATCCCTTGTTAACCTACATTCATTGGTCCAATGCTTCCCTTTGTTACACCTTCTGCATAATCCATTGGGGAGGGATTTTCTGTTTAAATTATGCTTAGAAAAAAAACATTTTTCCTAGGAATGCCCTTTTTACAGTCTCCTTTTTGGTGACCATGCTTACCACAATTGAAACATTTGACTTTTCCATTTTTCTTCAAACCTCTGGAAATCACCTCTCCTATCCCTGCATCATTATGTTCATGATATTCAATATTGATTATATCTCAGATCCATTTCTTCAAAGGTACTGACCTTGCTTTTAAAAGCCTAATTATCCTTTTGCATACAGAACTGACAGCTTCAAAATTCGAAGATTCAGTTATTATTTGCCTAACTTCAGAATTTGATATTATTCTATTTACTCCCAAAGTCAATCTTTGTAAGAAATCCATGAAGGCTTTCTTTGGGCCTTGTATAACTTTACTAAATGACACATTTTTCTTTCCTTTTTCTTCAATTCTGTCCCATACATCCAAAGGTAAATCTAGGACATGGTCATCATATGGAGATTGCCTTTGTACATCAGCATAATCTCCCTCTCCAAGAAGTTGATCTTGGGAAATTTCCATACTTCTAGTCAGACTTTATTGTTCAATGGTCTTGGCCTCTTCTTTCAAAGAGGCTGTACATTGCAATTGATGACTAGCATCTAAGACCACTTTAACAAATCCTCTCAAGTCTATAGGGATAATTCTATTACAAGTTGACCACGAGTTTAACAAATGGTTCACAAAAGGTGAATGGATACCATATGAAAGTATTGCTTCTTTGAATCTCCATAAATATAACATTTCCACAGTAGTTCATTTAATTCTTACACAGTCTTTGGGATATCTGTCATTTGGCAGTTTCTTTAAAATATCTGAATAAGTTAAAGTTGGTTGTTTGAAAACCTTAGGCTGTGAGTCAGCTGTCTGAAAAAACACACAGGGGATTGGTTCGAAAAAGCAAGTGTGGTCATGAGCTGCCAGGAGGCAGAGCCAGGAGGTCTAGGGTATGCATGTCCTTTCACACTTGGATCCCAAGTGCTTCTGAAGTTTGGGTGGCAGCTGGAGACAGTTTCAGATAAGCTACAACAGGAAAATCAAAACTCACTTAGAGACTAATGAAAAAATAAAAAGAAATTCTAGCCAGGTGTGGCAGAAGTCCCACAAGCAGCTCCAGCGGGAGCCCCAAGTACAGTTATTGCAGGAGCCCCACATCCAACTCAAGTCTATGCCAGTGGCTACAGAGCCACAGGCAAGTGGCTTTTTCATGAATTCCTGTCCTATGTAGGGTGCCAATATATAGCACAAGTTCTAATAGGTCTTAACAGTAAATGCCCAAAATCAGATAGGGGGGGAAATGTTGACAGATCAAAAAGACAAAGGAGTTAAAATACTGCCACTTTACCTTTCAACTTTGCAGCCAAAAAGAGACTGAGTTCCTGTTTCCTTTTATCTTATTACTTCTCTCCACCTAGCCATATCACTTCCTGTCTGTCTGTAAAGACCTCCAGGCCACAATGGCTAGCGTGACTTGGTCTGCGCTTTGATCTTTAGGCAAGATTTATTTTTTAAAGAAGATATCACCATACAGAATAATAAACACACTTCTAAAACATGAGCTCATTCAACTACAATTAGAAAGTATGAGGCAATGCTGCTGCCCCTTAATTATTTGCACTCAATATGTAATTAATGTCTTTTCTCTGGATAGATAGATAAAGTCATGAAAAAAGCAATCCTTTTTTTCATATATATAGCAAGTAGAATGTGTTGTATATATATATATATCTATTTGGAGAGAGTTTAGTTGAAATATAGAGGTTTTCTTTCATTCAGCTTTAATATAAAAGTAGCTATATAAGTCACCTCAAGAGATTCTTCAAATTCCTTTGGAAACCAGTTAGAATTATGCATACTTGTTTCCTTCAGGAAGGTTGAAAAAACTGTGGTTGGCTCATGCCCTTTTAGGGATTTTGACTCAAGAAATCTGGGCAGAGGCCATTGAATCTACTTGTCAAGAGTTCTTGATGTGTTGGATAAAAGGACCAGAATTACACTTTTAAAACACTGACCAATACCTGAAAAAAAATTATTTGTTTTCACATTTTATCAGTTATTTTTTTATTTATCTCTCTCCTTTCTTCTACTTGTCTGACTTTGCCCTGCCCCTCCACAATTCACCTCTACCAATCCTGTACCCCTCAGGATAGTGCTGTACCCTTATCACAGTTTCATCTTTGAATGTGGGAAAATGACCTTTTATTATAACTCAGGTTAAAAACCTTGGGCAGCTGAGGATAGGGAACCTGAAATGACTCTATCCTATAGCCATACTAATGATTATCTTGCATATCACCATAGAACCTTCATCAGGTGATGGATGGAGATAGTCACAGAGACCCACACAGGAGCACCGGACTGAGCTCCCAAGTTCCCAATGAGGAGCGGAAGGAGGGAGAACATGAGCAAGGAAGTCAGGACCACGAGGGGTGCACCCAACCACTGAGACTGTGTGGCTGATCTATTGGGAGCTCACCAAGGCCAGCTGGACTGTGACAGAAGAAGCATGGGATAAAACAGGACTCTCTGAACATGGCGAACAATGGGGGCTGATGAGAAGCCAAGGACAATGGCCCTGGGTTTTGATCCTACTTCAAGTTCTGGCTTTGTGGGAGCCTAGCCAGTTTGGATGTTCACCTTCCTAGACATGGACGGAGGGGGGAGGACCTTGGACTTTCCACAGGGAAGGGAACCCTGACTAATCTTTGGACTGGAGAGGGAGGGTGAGAGGAATGGGGGGAGGGGGAGAAGGGTGGGAGGAGGGGGAGGGAAATGGGAGGCTGGGGGGAGGCGGAAACTTTTTTCTTTTTCTCAATAAAAAAAAAAAAAAAAAAAAAAAAAACACTCATTCATCACGGTATTTCCCATATCTTCTTTGCAGAACCATAACTAAGTGGATTCCTTTTTGTTTTGTGCATGAATGAACAATCTTTTATCTATTACCTGAAACATCACTAAATACTTAACTATGCAATATCTCATTTATTTGCTCCATTCCTACAACAATCACTAACACTTTTCATTTTACAAATGAGAATTCTGGGCATTAGAAATGACAATTGGCTTTAGCAAAAAATATGGCATTATTAAGCATTTGGGTAGAAAACAAAACCCACCTTTGAAACTTTTTCTAATGTTTTTATCATACCCAGTCATTTTCTTCATAAATTATGGCTCTAATATTGTTTCTATTTCTGAAAAGGCTTCTCTTACCTGTGAGATATACAGGCCAAACTATTTGCCCATTGATCGGCTAACTGTATGAATACTGCAGTAGAGACATATAGGCCTGAATTCCTGACCATGTACTGTTAGGGAAATTTGATACTTTGAGACTATTTAATATGCATGCCTGTTAGAACAGCATCCTTATTTGGTACAAGAACATTTTATATTCTCCATTACATTAATTTTGTAGGATACCTGATACTAGACAAGCAGGAAAAGCAATTTCTAAATGAACAGCTCAAAGACTGGGGAACACATTCAAATCCATTCTTCTCAGGACTGATGGCAATGCAATTTGGACCAGACAGTTTAAATAAAAAGTTAGCTAGTTGTATTCTTTGATTCTTGTTTTCTGAAGTTTTGCTAGGTCCCATCAGTTGTCAGTGTCTGAGGATTTTCATCCTAGACTCCCTGTGAATCCTCCAATTCACAAGTAATCAAAATTCTCTTTTATTAGACAAAGATTGTTTCAGTAACTTGCATTCAAGAATTTTACAAGATATGTATACTATAATAAGCCAATTTTGCTTTATTTCATTGCATAATACTTTTTCATTTTTTTATATTTATGTAAGTGTAGATTTGGTATACATTCATGTGCATATGTATGCTTGTATGTATGTGGGCACACATATGTGCAAATGTGGAGACACATGCCCATGTATGTGTAGAGTTTGGAAGTTGATGTTGAGTTGCCAGGAGCAAAGACCTGCGTTGGTTATATCAAAGCCATCTTAGTTCACAAGTTAAGTAAGCTTTTGACCTCTATAGGACAAGTCCCAGGCCCAGGAAATAACTCTTATCTCTCCCTGTGAGTTAAGAATGCCTACAGACCTGCAGGTCCCAGGTCCCAGAAGTAATTAGCATTCCCCTGTCAATTAACATTTACAGACCCTCAGTATTTCCTTATCTCTTCCTGTCAGCTAGGGATGTCTTCAGAGCTGACATTCCGGTTAGAACAATTGCATAGCAACCTACCCACCCCCTGCCCTTTTGCTATATAATACTCCTGAGAAAAAAATAAAATTTGCAGCTTGATCAGAATACAGACTCGCTATCTGTTTTTTCATGACTCTTGCCCCTCCATTTCTCTCCTCCAGGGTCTGGGTACCAGATTCGGACCTCAATTGTTTTCTACTTTATTTATTGAGTCACAGTCTTACAATGGATGAAGAGCATGGTAGTTCAGGCAGTCAACATATTTTCTGCCCCAGCTAGGATTTACAAATTTACCACCACTCCCACTCAGTACTTATCTTAGTGCTAGAAATCTTTTTTAAAATTGTTAATTATTATTATTATTTCAAGACAGCTGCTCTGGAACTAGCTCTGCAGACTAGAGTGACCTCAAACTCACAGAGATACACCTTTCTTTGCCTCCCATGTTCTAGGATTGAAGGTGTATGGCACTTCCTGGAGGTGGTGGAAATCTTAACTCAGATCCCAAGCCTGCACATCAACCCCTTTACCTGCTGTTCCAGTTCTTCAGCCCTGCACTAGACAATTTTGAAATGCAAATAAAGCCTGTGAACTTGAATTGAACAAGGTATAGTTGACATTTTGAAGATTTCATCTGGAGATGGGGAAGAGGAGGGAGAAAGAGAAAAAATATTTTATTTGAGATAAACAACCTTTGACATGAAAATACTTTTACACGCTTGTTTTGAACCTATAACTATTACTAATTCTGCACATCTTGAAGAAGCAGATTCTTTGCTCATATTTTATGAAACAAACCACCTAGCATTTCTCGTCACTGTAAATTTCTGATTCACAGTTATGGCAACAATGGCCACTGGGTTTGATATCTTTTACTGAAAGGAAACAATACAATTTTAGGAGTCTTTGTCTATATTAGCTTACTTACAGGTATGACAACAAGTCAAGTGAGTAGAGACTCTGTTGGGGAACCTATTTGGAATGCATGGCTTGCTAGCAGTAATGTCTTATGAAGGTTAAGGCACTTTTAAAGGGAGTATAAATGCTCAGATGAAAAGGTCAGTCATAAGAGTGTTTTCTTAGTGCCCGTGCTAATGTAAAATCATTTCCAGGAAACATAGTAACTAGTACAAACTCTCAAGGTAAAGAAACTCATTCATTCATTCTCTCACCAACATTTATTGAATACTCATTACATGCTAAATTCTGGAAATGTGAAGATAAAGCATAGTCCTATAAAACAATTAAAAATTGTATGTGAAGCCTTTTGTCTGTGGGGTCCTTGACCCACCAGGGGTCCCTGTTCCTGTGCTGAGGAGATCTACCCAGAAGGGTGAGTGTGTGCCCACCCAAGGCAGATGGTCCAGGAACAGAGCACAGGGCCCCTCCAGCTCCTGCTGCAGGGGCTTCTTTGTTCCACAGGACCCTTTCTTCCAAGCCTGCCCTATTGTCTGTGAGGTCCTTGACCCAGGAACAGTTCCTGCTCCGGCATTTAGGAGAACCCTCCAGAGAGTCAGTCATAGCAAAGATTGGACCAAGATGCCAAGACTCTCCTGACTCCACTTGAAGGAAGAGATGGGCAGGCCCCAATGCAAGAATTCCTCCAACAACCTGAAAGGCAACATGACAACACCAGAATCCAGGGATCACACAACAAGGAGACTTGAACACCCTATTCCAGAAGAAGTAGAAGAAATCGTCTTTAAACGTAACATTATGAAAATAATAGAGGACCTTAAACAGGATGTGAAAAACTGCTTTAAAGAAATGGAGAAGACAAACAAAAAGGTAGAAGAAATGAATAAATGTCTCAAAGATACCCAAGAAACCAAGAAAAAGCAAACAAACAGGTAATGGAAACAGTTCAATACTTGAAAAATGAAATGGAGATAATGAATAAAACAAAGGGGGGTATAGAAGGTCAGCAAGGGTGGGTTTGAGGTGTCTGGGGGGGTAAGTGGGTATTGTGACAACATGGCCTCTCCTTTGGCATGTTTAATTGTGATGTTTAACAGACATCCTTGCAGTTTAAGATGACACTTTTAAAATAAAATTCTCTCCTAATGATTACTCGAGGCCTACCACTCAATGGGAGAATCAGCAGAACCTGTAGGGGTTTATCTGGAGTTCACATTCTCTGTTGTAACTTTATTTTTTATTTTTTTTATTTTTAGATGGTTTTGTTTTGTTTTGTTTTGTTTTGTTTTGATCCAGTCTATTTGGTGTTCTGTATGCTTCTTGTAGCTTCATAGGAATATCCTTCTTTAGGTTGGGAAAGTTTTCTTCTATAATTTTGTTGAATATATTTTCTGGGCCTTCAAGCTGTAATTCTTCTCCTTATTCATAGGTTTTGTATATTCATGGTGTCCCAGATTTCCTGGATGTTTTGTGTTAAGAATTTGTTGGATTTGTTGTTTTCTTTAATCCATGAGTTTATTTCCTCTATTGTATCTTCATCATCTGAGATTCTTTCTTCTATCTCTTGTATTCTGTTGATTATACCTGTCTCTGTAGTTCCTATTTATTCACCCAGACTTTCCATATCCAGCCTTCCCTCGGTGTTTGTTAAACTTCCTTAGCAATCAGGGGAATGCAAATCAAAACAACTTTGAGATACCATCTTATACCTGTCAGAATGGCTAAAAGCAAAAATACCAATGACAACCTATACTGGAAAGAATGTGGAGTAAGGGGAACACTCATCCATTGCTGGTGGGAATGCAAACTTGTGCAACCACTTTGGAAATCAATGTGGCAGTTTCTCAGGAAACTGGGAGTCAACCAACCTCAGTATATCTACTCTTGGGAATATACCCAAGAGATTCCCAATCATACTACAAAATTGTTCAACCATATTCATAGCAGTACTATTTGTAATAACCAGAACCTGGAAACAACCTAGGTGCCTCTCATGGACGAATGGATAAAGAAGGTGTGGCTCATATACACATTAGAGTTCTACTCAACTGTAAAAAAACAAAGCGTTTTCTATTTTCATCCATTTGTACGCAAAATTTAAGTTGTCATTGTTTTTTTACAGCAGAGTAGAATATCTTGCATATCACCATAGAACCTTCATCCAGCGATAAATGGAGATAGAGACAGATACCCACATTGGAGCACTGAACTGAGCTCCCAAGGTCCAAATGAGGAGCAGAAGGAGGGAAAACATGAGCAAGGAAGTCAGGACTGCAAGGGGTGCCTCCACCCACTGAGATGGTGAGACTGATCTAATGGGAACTCACCAAGGCCAACTGGACTGGGACTGATGGAGCATGTGATCAAACCGGACTCTCTGAATGTGGCTGTCAATGAGGGCTGACTAAGTAGGCAAGGACAATGGCACCAGGTTTTGATTCTACTGCATGGACTGGCTTTGTGGGAGCCTGATTTGTTTGTATGTGCACCTTCCTAGACCTGTATCAAGGGGGGAGGACCTTGGACTTCCCATGTGGCAGGGAACCCTCATTGCTCTTAGGACTGGAGAGGGAGGGGGAAGAGGAGTGGGGCAAGGGGGAGAGGAGTGGGGAGAGATCTATTTATTGGGATCTCACCAAGGCCAGCTGGACTGGGACTGAAAAAGCATGGGATAAAACCGGACTCTCTGAACAGGGCAGACAATAAAGGCTGATGAGAAGCCAAGGACAATGGCACTGGGTTTTGATTCTATTGCATGAACTGGCTTTGTGGGAGCCTAGCCTGTTTGGATGCTCACCTTCCTAGACCTGGATGGAGAGGGGAGGACCTTGAACTTCCCACAGGGCAGGGAACCTTGACTGCTCTTTGGACTGGAGAGGGAGGGGGAGGGGAGTGGGGCGTGGGAAGTGGGGGGAGGGGGGAAAGGGAGGTAGGGAGGAGGCGGAAATTTTTAATAAAAAAAATTAATAATAAAAAAAGAAAGAAAACACTTTACTGAGTGAGATAACCCAGACCAAAAAGAGGAATATGGTTTGTACTCATTCATAAGTGATTCTAGCCATAAACAAAGGACACTGAGCCTATAGCTAGCAATTCTAGAGAAGTAAATAATAAGGTGGACCCAAAGAAAAACACATTTATCCTCCTGGATATTGGAAATAGACAAGATCGCTGGCAAAAGTTGGCAGCACATTGGTGGGGGTGGGTTGGGGGGAAGGGGAGATGGGGAGAGAGAAGGGGAGAATTGGGGAGAGCTTGTGGGGAATGGGAAGGTTGAGATGGAGAAAGGGTGAATATGGGAGCAGGGAATAAGATATCTACATTAAGGGAACCATTTTAGGGTTAGCAAGAGACTTGGCTCTAGAGGGGTTCCCAGGTGTCCAAGGAGATGTCCCCAGCTATGTCCTTGGGCAGCAGAGGAGAGAGTGCCTGAACTGGCCTTATCCCATAGCCAGACTGATGAATATCTTGCACATCACCATAGAACCTTCATCTGGCAATGTATGGATGGAAACAGAGACGAGACCCACATTGGAGCACTGGACTGAGCTCCCAAGGTGCAGACAGAGGGAGAACATGAACAAGGAAGTCAGGACCATGAGGGGTTTGTCCACCCACTGAGACGGTGTGACTGATCTAATGGGAGCTCACCAAGACCAGATGGACTGGGACTGATGGAGCATGTGATCAAACCAGACTCTGAATGTGGTTGACAATGGGGGCTGACTGAGAAGCCAATGATAATGGCACTGGGTGTTCTGTTATTCCTTTAAATAACATCTAATCACTCAATCCAAGTTTACTTAAAATATCAGGAGTTCTTCTAATATTTGATTTGAACAAAACTCAAAAATTTATATTTCAAAATAATAAAGGGAGTTAACTATTAACATTCGTGAGCATAAGGTTTTAAAAGACAATGGATTTGAAAAGATACTTTTCAAAAAGACAGACTAGAGTTTGAAAATTCACCCAAATTAAATACTGAAAATCTTAATCAGCTATTCTATAAATAAAACTACTAGTAGTACCCATACCTTATGGTTGATGCATGAATTGAAAATTAGGGGAAACAAAACACATAAAGTGTAGAAACCACGATGGCATAATACTAGGTTTGTGTCACAGGCTAAAATGTTAGATGCCAAGTCACTTTCAACTTAATTTTTCATTTCTGAGTCTAGAAGAGACTGAGCCCAGAATTGCATCAGCTCATATCTAAAGGATTTTTTCTTATATGCTGTAGGGCTTTTTCAGATGTCAGTGGTACAGTAATTAAATGCATACTGTTCTGTTTATTGTACTTAGTGATTATTTGTTATTTGATTATGTTTCCTGACCTCTTTCTGACAATGTAATTCTCTCTTTTATTTACTTGGAGAAGCAGACAGGAAGAGGCAATAACTTCATGAAAAATGCTGATCTGGTTGAGGTACTGCTTTTCTTTACCAAAGGAAAGGACTGATAACAGGACTAAGTTTTCTGTGATTAGCACACTCTGTAAAAATATTATAAATTATTTCTTTATATGTACATCTCTTTGATCTTGAAGGCAGAAAAGGGTGTCATTCCTCTATCTGGCGTTACATGAGTGCTAGGTCATTTTCTCTACAATCCCTATTTTAAATAATTTCTTTTAACTTTTTGAGATTATAGTATAATTATATCATCTAGACCTTCCCTTTTATCCCTCCAAACTCTCCCATATACTATTCCCTGCTTTCTCAAAATCATGGTCTCTTTTTTCATTAATTGTTGTAACATACATATGTGTTTATATATATACATATCCATAACTACACAAATATAACCTGCTCAGCCTGAATAATGCTACAAGCATGCATGTTTTCAGGGATGTTCATTTGCTATTGGATAACAAATTGATGTGCTCTTCCCTGGGGAAGATTATTTCTACAGATTTCAGCATTTCTTGGTTGTCTGTAGTCCTTTATATAGGGTTGAAGTCTCTTGTACTTCCTCCATTCCACTTTAGCTAGTCTATTGCTCTTGGCCTGGCCTAAGTCTTATTTAGACAGTCGTATTGGTGAAACTTTAAGAGGGTATCTTTTGAAATCACCAGAAGACACAATCTCATAGCAAACTCCCTCATCCTCTGTCCTTTCTTTCCCTGATTCTGCCATGACCCCTGAGCCTTACTTGTAGAGGTTTTTGTAGATGTATCTGTTGTGACTGGGGTACAAAAGTCTGTACTTTGATAGGCCACAGTTGTTGGTAATGACCTTTATCTGTTGCAAAGTAAAGTTTTTCTTTGTTGTTGTTGTTGTTTTGTTTTTTTTTTATGAGGGATGGGGTCTATACTTACCTAAGGGATTATATTCATTTAGTATTTATCGGATCAAAGACACGGGGGAAAAGGACAAGACTAACTTGGGAGGGGGAGGGAGATAAATATATAAGAAGGAATGAGGAGGGCAAAATAACCGTTAGGGTATCTTATAGAAAAACTCCTAAGGAATCATACTATTAACTTTCTACCTAAAAATCTTATCTAGAGCCATTTTCTCATCTGGGCTGATAATACTCACTCAAAGAGTCAAAAGCAACACCCCCACCAAAACAAAACAAACTAACAAAAATCAACTAGTACCACTCATGAGAAAGTCCTGTTTTGAATTGTTGGTAAGAGTTGTCTAAGAGACTCACAAAACATTATATATTGGGTGTAATGGAAAAATAAAAATTGTTGTGGGATCCCCAGCAGCAGCAAGCAGTGGGCAGGAGGTCCTGAGAGCAGCCTCTCTTTGGCAGGGACTGTGCAGGAGACCATGCCACAGGTCTCTGAAGGTGGCGGGTCCCTGCGGAGTTCCCTGCAGCAGACCATGTGGTGGTGGGTGAGAGACAGACAGATAGGCACACCATACAGAGTGAGTTTGTATATTTATTAGTGGGTTATGGAATTATGGAAGGGAAGGGGAAGGAGAAGAGGAGAGAGAGAGGAGGGAGGGAGGGAGGGAGGGAAGGAGGGAGGGAGGGAGGGAGAGAGAAGAGAAGAAGGAGAGACAGGGCCTGCCTCTCCGAGAGGGAGCCAGAAAAGAGAGCGAGCTCAGGCTGGAAGCTGAAGATCAGCTTGCCTCAGCAGATGGGGGAGGGAGTGGGCGTGGCTTGTCTCTTAAATGACTGGATATTACATGGGGAGGGGGGCTTCAGTACTATCCTCCATACCCCCTCAGGGCTCAGAATTGGCTGTCAATGACAGATGAGGTTCTGAGGGTAAAAACATTAACTCAAGCATGTTACCTCTGCATCATCTTTATTTTTCATGCAAGTGGCAAAAATGAAGTGAAGGGGTGTGGAAAATAATAATAATAAGTGAAAGAGTAAGGAGAAGAAAAAACAAGGAAGAAGAGGAGGAGAAGGACAAGAAAGAAGGAGAGTAAGGGGAAGAAGTAGAAGAAGAGTAAGGGGTCACCTCTTCAAGTTTTTTCAGACATTTAGTTGGAAACTTCTATAGTCAAAGACAATAATAATATGCATATCGAAATCACAAAAAGGGCAGGTAGAACCTGACAAAGCAGTACTCAGAACAGGTGACCTGACCTAGGGAAGAGCCAACATTCAAAGGGAAGTACCTGACATTCCAAACCATTAAATAAAGTTACTAAACATCCCTGAACCCTGATTCACTCATTCTCCTCAGCTAATCTCTTTTGTGATGAAGAGCTTTGGGCATATCCAGATTTGTTTGTTAGTAAAGGTGGGGCAGGCTGCTTTTCTGCTTAGTGTCTGTCCTCTAAACACAGTCTGCAGGAGGCAATTTCCTGGGATTGAATCTAAGTAAATTTGACAGTCAGAACAAAGAGTGAATGTTATCTCTCCAAGGCCTCAAAATGACCTTGCTCCTTCCCTGGGGTGTTGGGGAAAGGAGCAGGGTCATTCTGTTGCCGGTGCAGAGATTACACTGCTGACATGTTCTGGAAATGAATCCCACTTCGAAGAGAAGAATCATGCTTCACAAAGATGACGGTGACTTTCCCAAGAGACGAGTGTTCCTGAAGCTCGGCAAAAACAGGTATCCCATAAGTTGTCTTATGGGTCTCCCTTTATGAATCTGTTAGCTGTACATTTACTGTATAGTCTCACGGGCTCCAACGATTATAGATTATTGTTACTGTCTGTGGTTGATACCCTACGTTTTTCATGGTAATAAATGTTCCGTCTATCTATTCTCAGGCATCAATGAGTTGGATTTCTCAGGGGAACCCAAAGAATACAAAAACCAGTCTTGATTTATATGAAGGTAAAGAGATGAGCATAATAAGACTTCTTTTGACTAAATATGCAAGATCCTTCCGAATTCTGCCTCAGTCTGGCTCAACTTCAAACTTTTCTCTTTGTTTTCATAGAATTCAGTTTGAACAAATGTCTTTTAAGTTAGTTGAATCACAATCTAGTGTCCAATGTTTACCTTAACTCAGTACCTGATTGTCTTGCTCAGTAGGTTTTTATTGTGTTTGTTCAGCTAGAAGTAACTTTGTCTTTGGCTCCACTGTAATTTATATCTCAGCCTGCAGTGTGGCTATAAATTCATATTGTCCTTAACACACCTGAAGATGAGTGCAGCATCTCTACCCCCCCATGGCAAACTAATATTAAGATTCTCAAAAACAAGAACAACAACAAAAAAACTCCACAAAGAACTGCTCTCAAAAATCCCAGCCCATAGAGCAAATTAATTAGTTCCAATACCCTTGATATTTCTATTTTTTGTGTGTGGTTTTAATTTGTTTGTTTGGCTTCTACCCTTTATCAGTCCTCTGATTATGCTATGTTCTTGTAATAGGAACGGCGGGGCTGTGTCCCTGACACCCAGCCGCCCACACGGCTAGCTTTATACCCGAAATAATTACATGGAAACTGTACTCTTTTAAACACTGCCTGGCCCATTAGTTCCAGCCTCTTATTAGCTAGCTCTTACATATTGATCTAACCCATTTCTAATAATCTGTGTAGCCCACGAGGTGTCTACCTCGTCTTACCAGGGAAGATCTTAACCGGCTTCTGTCTGGAGTGGGAGAACCATGGAGACTCCTCACTCGGCGTCTTTCTCCCAGCATTCTGTTCTGTTTACTCGTCTACCTAATTTTCTGTTCTATTAAAGGGCCAAGGCAGTCTCTTTATTTAAGCAATGAAATTAACACAAAACAGAAGACTCTCCCCCATCATTTCCCCTTTTTTTCTGTTTCAACAAAAAAGAAGGCTTTCATTTTAACATAGTACAATTGCATATAGCAAAACAGTTATCAAGTAAGAATTACAGACACAATATTTATATCTATTTTATCTTTTATCATAGCTAAGGAAAACTATAACTATCTATTCATTCTTCAACTCCATCAAAGACTCCAGAAGGATATAATACTACCTAAGTAAACAAGAAATAAGAAAACTTCAAACTCTAGAAATGACAGAGACATCTTGCTGCCTGGACAGTCACCCAAAGTTCTTTTGTACCGATGGGGCATCCATCTTCAACCTTCAGGCCCATAGTATCCAACAGACATTTTCATCAAGCAGGAAATTCCAAAGACAGTTCAGTCACTTTCTGCTGTGTCCTGCAGAATGTCTCGCAGACTCTTTCATGAAGCAGGAACCCCAAAAGATCATCTCACCTTTTGGCAAGTTCAGCAGTCCTCTCTCTGCAGGTTCTCTGTGTCCAGTTTATGCATCAGTCCAGGCAAGAGCAGTTTCTTGCCCAAATGGCTATCAAACTCCTTAAGGAGCCTCTTCAATGCCCATCTTCCTCTTGAAGTAGATTGGTGCTGCCAGAAGCAGACATGTCTCATTGTCATGAAAAACCCTAAGTTATTAAAATATTTTAAATGCCATATTCTGCAGTCTTTGAGAGATATAAAGAATGCCTATCTAACTGAAATATATCTCTATATCTAGAAAATCTAACTAACATGACTACAAGCTTTACAATTATCAATGATTATCCATTAGCAACCTATATTTCCTAATTATACATTACATTTTAAATGAACTACACAATCACAATACCTTAATCAAGATCAGAAATATACATATAACAAAATTGACCTTAAAATCTATACCAATGCAAATTATTAATATCTATATCATAGCCCCCTTTAAATGTAAAAGAACATTTATAAACAACATTTGGGAACATGGGCGCAGTTTTGTCTCTCCAAACTGCTTCCTGCTGAATGGGGGTATCGTTAATTAGGTCTTTCATGGTATAACCTGTGTGCCAGGGTCATCTCAGTTGGCAGTTGAGTGAAGTAATTTTTTGAGGGTGTTCACAGCAACCTTTCAGGAGGGCATGGTCTATCATACCATATTGGGATAGACACAATCCACAGTGTCTCATCCTCTGTGAAAACAAAAGAAGAAACTCCTTTCCAAAGCATCATGTCCTTAGACCCAATTCTGAAGTCATAATACCCTCATGAAATCCATTTTGGTTTAGCTTGGCAGCCCATGTAATGAAATGTCTCTCTGTACTTAGCTCCTTCACAGTCAAAAAATTTAAAGAAAAGACAATGTACATAATCCATACTCTCTGTGAATTTTCCATTGTTATGTGGCTTATTTTTCTTTATTTCTTTTAATCTACAACTATCTGTACTCTGTTTCTTTAAAAACTTTACCCCCCCTTTTTTTTAAACCATTAACTTTATT
The DNA here is from genome assembly GCA_025134845.1 of Neodon shergylaensis. Classification (NCBI taxonomy): domain Eukaryota; kingdom Metazoa; phylum Chordata; class Mammalia; order Rodentia; family Cricetidae; genus Neodon; species Neodon shergylaensis. The sequence goes on from JABTXL010001671.1 coordinate 10,354,013, forward strand.
CTCTATATTTTTTTGTTCTCTCTCTCAAGCCTACGTATACTCATCCAACACTGTGGTCTTTTATGTCTGAATCTGTTTTATTGTGAATCTGTAATTTTTTTTTTTTTTTTGCTATCTAGGAGCACTTTGTTTTGCAGTTTTAAATCACTAAGCACTTAAAAATCTAAGCTGTGACATTCCTAGGTCAAAAACAGGTACTGCAGGCTTGCCCCGCTCAGTCCAACATGGCGGAGCCGCTCGTGCCTCTGATCCTTGCACATTGCACCAGTAGCATGGTGGAGCTCCTTGTGCCTCTGAGCCACAGCATGAAATGACTTCCTTTTAGGCACACAGCGAGTCTAGTTGCCATCAAACAAATCGTAGCACTTTAATCCAAATGCTCCATTGAAAGACTCTGTCTCCTGCAGGAGCCAGACAGAGATCACAATGGCGGCACAGCACAGAAAGCCGGCAGTTTAAAAGAGCCAGTTTTTTCCTGCTGCTGAGTCAGGACAATTTCTTTGCAGCACGCAACCCACAAACAGCAAAAAGCTGTCTTAAATTCTCTCTCTCTCCTTTTTAAGCTCTCTCAGGTTTTATGTGGAGTTCATTAGCACATTGGGCGCCACTCTGTTGTAATAGGAGCGGCGGGCTACGTTCCTGGCACCCGACCGCCCGCACGGCTAGCTTTATACCCAAAATAATTACACAGAAACTGTACTCTTTTAAACACTGCCTGGCCCATTAGTTTCAGCCTCTTATTGGCTAGCTCTTACATATTGATCTAACCCATTTCTAATAATCTGTGTAGCCCACGAGGTGGCTTACCAGGGAAGATCTTAACCTGCTTCTGTCTGGAGTGGGAGAACCATGGAGACTCCTCACTCGGCGTCTTTCTCCCAGCATTCTGTTCTGTTTACTCATCTACCTAATTTTCTGTTCTATTAAAGGGCCAAGGCAGTCTCTTTATTTAAGCAGTGAAATTAACACAAAACAGAAGACTCTCCCCCATCACTATGCTTTATTTTGATGTTTGCCCCCTACCTTATCCAATTCCTCTGGTTACAGATCAGTACCATTGCTAAAATTACCTTCAATCAGACCATGGTTAATTACCAGGCCCTAGATCCTCTGACACAGGTAACAGGTTCCTCCAGGCTTTTGATGACACCTCTCCAGTATAAAATAAACAGGGAGATGCTGGATGATTTTTGCTGACTGTAGAGGTTACAGTCTCCCCCATGACCTGTCTTCAGCTTATCTAAATAGCTCAGAAACCTGAGGCTTCCTCCCTCTACCTGCCTTATCTGGAGAATATCACTTGTCCTGGAGGACTGACCTTATCTGAAAGATGTCTCTAAACCAGTTGCCTGACTCTAAACCAGATGCCTGACTTATGTTTAGCTTAAACCAGGCACAGATCCCTGTTTGACTGCTCCCTTGCTGTGTATATGCTAGCTAAGAATGTGCTAGGAGTCTTATGATAGAAGTGTACCACTTAATGCAAATTAGGGTTTGCCCCCAGGCTCCCCAAACCTATATATTTTTTATACTCTAGAAAAAAGTAGTGCCTGAAGGCCTATCTCCATTCATGCTCACAGGTCACATACAAAGCTCACTGGCAAGGTTACTGCCTTTTGCCTCTCAACATACTGGTCAACAGGCTGAGAAGAAAAAAGGATCCTCCCCCCTCCCCTTTCCGTCTTCTCCCATTGTTTCCTGTACTTAGAAAATGAACCTCCCTTGTGTCACTTTTTACTTAATAGCTCCAACAAGCATTTCCAGTGTTTTCCTTTACCAAACAGAAGTGTGTGTGTGTGTGTGTGTGTGTGTGTGTGTGTGTGTGTGGTGGGAGGGCGGTGAGATGGAAAGTTACAACAGAAAAGTTGGAAGTTTACTACAGAAATTCATGGAATGTTACCATTTAGCAAATGGCAAATTTTATGTTTGTCCTAAAATGTAGGAAGCCTCCCTCTAAGAGACATTTATTATTCAAGCAGATACTTAAAGTGACAGGCAGAATGAGTTTTATTTGAATTTAATTGGTGCTTTGATAATACTACCCTAAGAAGTAAGAAAGGAAAAATCAGTCAGTTGACTATGTAGTTTGCAAGCAAACATTAAAATAAAACATGAAGGTTTTAAAAACTTCTACAGCCTAAGTAGGTGTAAGATCTCCACTGTTTAATCATTTACTGCTGCTTGCTTCTGAGAACACTGGCAAGCATGGTGCAACATGTTGTCAAAAATGCATGGAATGACTCTCCTTAAAATTGTGTTCTGCAGGGAGTTGAGAGCAACCTGATGATAAAACACACAAAGGAACAACATCTTACAGAAGCTTCAGTCTTCGGGAAATGGACATATTCTACAACTAGACATGGAAAAATCTTTGTCGTTGTGTTACCATAACAACCAAATTCTTCACCATAATTATTGAACTTGTTTAGTAACATTTAGTAACCATAAAATGAAATTACAATTAGGTTGCTAATGCCATTTTTAGTCTTCTTCAAATTATCAAGATTTACTCTACAGTTCATAGATCTTAAATCACAATCCAGCTTTTAAAGTAATCAATATTTAATTAAGTTATTGTTACTCATACTAACTGCCTTTTAAATGAAAATTAAATGCTACCCTGTGGCATTTTTAAGAGATTATCACTTTTCCTATTAGATTACTGTATATGTTTATTGCTCTAATTTGTTCTTATTGCTGATGAGAGTATTTACAGTGACAAGAGATATATTAATTGTACAACACTAAGAATAATAAGTATTTAGCAGTCATATTGTTTAATCTTCTAAGGTTAGGTCTCTAGGTTATTTTGTCAAGTACTTTACCCATAAAGCTATCTACATAGTCCATATATCACTGATTTAAAAATGTGATTACTGAAAGACCCAGATAAATCCAGACCCATCTAGCTGGAAGAGAAGAGCCAAAAATTTAGGTTAGCCAGTTCAGTGACTCTGTTTCAGGAACTAGCTGAAGATAAAGTTAGATTATAATCTTGAGAATAATCTTGAGAAACAGGGAGTTATCCCCTTGTGATTAACACTGGTATTTTTGGAATTTTCCAATGACGCCCTCCCTACCCCTTTGGATTACTAGATTGTGGTTTCTTGCCTTAAATACCCCTTCTCCCAGCTACTTGGGGGTAGAACTCTTCCCCTGCGCGGGATATGAGTTTCGGCCCCAGTGCACTGGTCCCTGTCCTGTCAATAAACCTCATGTGATTGCAGCAAGGACGGTCTTTCGTGAGTTCCTGGGGCGGTCGTGTTATCCCAAGACTTGAGTGAGAGTCTCCCTGATCCAGAGGTCTTTCAATTATAATATTCTCTGGTTTGTACATGTGTGCACATACATATGTTTGCATATGTATGTGAGTGCATTCATGTGTGTACATATATGTATTATAGATATCCTCTTACTGAAACTTGGAGGAGGATAGCTGTTTCTTAGACCTGTGATTTAGGAGTTTCATCCACATAACAAAAATGCTATTATTTCTTTAATCTTCTCTTCTATTCAACCATCTCATTTTATGTTAGATTGCAGAGATTATGCTTTAAACTGTGGAGGTCTACCCACCCCTAACCCCATTTATTTTTCCTGGAGATGGGTCTCATACAGGCAAGGCAGACATAGAAATAATGTAGGAGAAACTTGAAGTAATATAATTGATGCTCTAAAGGGTTTACTAGTAAGTTTTCTTAGCAAATATTATGTTGCATGAAGCAAAGTTTAACTAAAGGAGAATGTCACCAATAGTATTAGAAGATAAGTAGAATATTAACCAGCTGGTTAGACACTATAGGAATGAAAGTTATGTATCATAATTAAATTTTGGATTGGTGAGAAAGTCTCTGCTAATGTTTGTTCACTAAGATTGACTTTGAATTAGGCTACATTCCCATAAGAAAATTAAAAACAGAAAAGAAAAAAAAACACCATCAACAACAAACCAGCCATTAGGCCTAACTCCATAACAAATAACTTGCCTCTAAGGGAGCAGTGCAGGGTCATAACCACCTTTAAGTCCTGATCTGTCTTGAAGTCCCCTGTGTTGTCCCTTATCAGAAAAATCATGATTATGTCAGTTGATTAATATCTTTGCAGTTTAAATTTCCCATCTGCCTAACTAGCCAGACTTGTAGCTTCCTGTTTCTCTTTAAATTTTTCAAACTGTAACCCAACGTAGGAGCTGAAAGACATTTAAGGATGACTCATATGTAAAATGACTAAGGCTAAGGTCTATGTAAATTAGTAAAGGCTTCTATTCGTGGAAGGCTCCTCTTTGAACATTACTCAGAGTCAAAGGAGTGCTGCCTGCCACTAGAGCTTTCTCCTAATACGTGGAGTGGATTTTCCTTTGAGGTGATAAGGAGATTAGATTTCAGAAGTACCTATGTAGCCACGGATGACCTTGAACTTCTGATCTTACTGCCTGCACCTACCAACTGCTAGGATTATGGAATGCATCATGGTGCCTGATTTATAATTTAGCAACTGTTCACATTTCCCATGGATTTAAAGGATATCATTCCCTCACACAGTGGTATTCTGTGTTGAATAGGTGAAATCCAGATGTAACTGGATAAGGCAAAACAGATTAGATGCTGCTCTCCAGTTGAATCAACACTAGGGGAACTACAAAAATTAGTATAAATTCCGGATACTACTGATAGGGACAACTGTTTCAATTCTCTAAGTGGAATGCTATCTCTCAGCACTAGAAAGCATGATCAAGCGTCTCCAATGGCAGGACTCACAAAGAATAAGAAGGCTGGCTTAGATTATAAATACATCCTAATCAAGTTATAACTTTCTGTGAGAGATAGATGTCACTTTTGAGTCTTTGATATTCTCCGTATTGCCTATCTCTGTGGCTGGCTTGTGAAATGTAATTATCTATAAAACAATTTGCTAGAATATAGAAAATGGTAGTAAAATTTTAAAGGAGAATTGTTTAGATTCAGTATAAGGCTGCTTTCGCCTAGGATCAAGTTCCACTTAATTCTTGGGCATCAGTAAGAGTATTTGCTACTTTTCCCAAGGAACTGAATTTACTTTCTAGTATCCACACTGGTACAGACCACAGCCACTTGTAACTACAGCTCCAGTGGATTCTAAACCCTCTTCTGATACACACACACACACGCACACACACGCAAGCATGCACACACATATGCACACATGCACTCATACACACACACACAATTAAAATAAATTAGTAAATGATAAATGAATTCAAAAATGTTCCTAAAAATAGGAGAACTGAGGAAGTGCTGTAGTTTATAGCAGGAAGAACTGTGCCAAATACTGGACTGTCCAAGACAGGGTCCATTTCTGCAGATCTCTTGGCTGACACAAATGTCTAATGGTACGAGAAACACTATGCATACTCTAGTTTTGCAGAAAGAGGAGAAAGACATGGATACTGTGGTGACCATGAGGGTGCAAATGTCATATACAGGAAGCAAGAATCATTATCTACAACTGTTGGTATAGAACAGATTTCTTATTTTTAAGGAAATTGTAGAGGTCAGATTTTTCTGAGTAATATAATCACATTGAAAGTAATTAGAATTTTGAAAAACAGTTAAATGAACTAACACTGTGCAAGCAAAATGAAATATAATCTTGTAATCCACTTGCTTGGTGCACAACCAGCTAGCAGCCTTCATTCTGTCGTGTTTAATGCATCACTTTCTTTGTCTGCCACAGCTGTACAATAGATCTTCAGGTCTACTACTGATCTGTATTCATCATTTCTCTGTACTTCTTCTAGGTCAAAAGGCATGTGGCTTAGATTCATTCAGTATTTCATTCTTACCCAGAACACCAGAAGCTGGGGAAAATTTTATCTAAAAACTATTCTTAGAACCCCATGACCTCAGGATGCTACACTAAATTAACCCCAAATATTCATGCTTTCCAAGGACACCAAGCTATTTTTCATACATGTTGATCATTCATGTTATTTTGCTCACATAGAATTTTCGCCTTTTATATAATCTTCATCTGGCAAAATCTTACTTGGTCTTCAGGCCTCCAGTCATTGGCTCCTCTACCATAAAGATTTCCCCACTTGTTCTATTAGCTTGTCCCTTCTGTTTGGTTCTCATAGCTTATTACCTCTTAGTACATCAGAACACAATGAGTATTTATGTGGCTTCCTCCATGGAACTTTGGATTTTTTTTTTAGAGTATAGTTTTTTTTTTTCATTTTTGCATTCTTAGGCTCAACAGAATGCCTGAATTTTATTGCTCTTTTATGAATAAACAGATATATCTAATACTAACATCATGCTATTTTCTTGACAAAGCACAGATCGTATAAAATATGAACTATAATTTTGTAATATACATGAGATATATTTTTTCATGGAAGAAATAAGCTATGCACTTTGAGAAAGTTTACATCAGTTAAGAGATAGCAGATGGGCTACAATAAATATATGCCAGGAACTGGACATTCCAGACAAATGTTGAAACGATTTTGAAGCAGTGCTTAAGAGGAATGTGAAGCCAGCCTGGTTTTATAGTAGAATTAAAGACCACAAGATAAATGTACATACAACATTTTAGAGAGTTGAAAACAGCCCGTGGAAGAATAAGATGCTAGGAGGCATCTAGATTTTGATGAATTTAAGCATCTACAACCTGTAATGCCCTGGCAGAAATGTTCATGAATTTTTAAATTTATTAATATAATTCTAATAGCTTTCCTATGTTTTCTCTTAATTAAAAGTATATAATATTGACATATTATTTTTACCCCTATTTAAAAAGAGATGCTGACAGGCAAAATATAAAAATTACTTAACAGATTAGAATTAGTGACTTTACAAACTAAAGGCCACAGTATCAGCAAGAAGCCTCAGGAATTAGAGCAGGACAGAAGTTGGGACATTAGGTGAAGGCTTCAGAGCACAAGCCTTTAACCCCTATTTCTGGAGAAGCAAACATGTCCTGTCTTCTTCCTATCGCCTAGTTCCAATTCTGCAATACTGCTATGATTTGAAGGACCCAAAGTCAAGTTTGACAAGTTGTTTAAGATCTTCCAAAGACAGAGACAAAGCCTGGCTTTGCACCTATATTTAAGTTCGTCTCCTCTAATTAGTGGATATGATTGGTCTTCAATTTGTGACTCTGGCTTTCTCCAAACAAGACAAAACTTACTCCTTCCTTTTGGCAAGGTGTTATACTTTTGGCAAGGTCTTGCCTGAGAGCAAAGTAGATACAACTCTGAAAACTCTTATCACTTACTATGGGTGAAGTCCAATGTTTGGAAATATGTAAAATAAATGCTGAATAAGAACAGGTTATGTAATGATTGACTTCTCCACATGAGAAAGGATCTTGAATGTATACATTGAAATTATGTTAGCCTCTGTTCAAACAAGGAAATCTTCAAGGAAAGGAAAAGGGAAAGCATACCATGTTGGAAAAACAATGACATAAATGTCCCCCCTTGTGTCATATGCTAGCTCTTTTGCCGTTGTCACCTGGGTGATTCCATATAGCCGGTGGCTTTAACACAAGTTCTATCATAGGTATTTGTTTTAAAGAAATCTCAAGGTCCAAATCAGGAGCAGAAGGAGAGAGAGCACGAGCAAGGAACTCAGGACCGCGAGGGGTGCGCCCATACACTGAGACAATGGGGATGTTCTATCGGGAACTCACCAAGGCCAGCTGGCCTGGGTCTGAAAAAGCCTGGGATAAAACCGGTCTCGCTGAACATAGCGGACAACGAGGACTACTGAGAACTCAAGAACAATGGCAATGGGTTTTTGACCCTACTGCACGTATTGGCTTTGTGGGAGGGAGCCTAGGCAGTTTGGATGCTCACCTTACTAGACCTGGATGGAGGTGGGTGGTCCTTGGACTTCCCACAGGGCAGGGAACCCTGATTGCTTTTTGGGCTGACAAGGGAGGGGGACTTGATTGGGGGAGGGGGAGGGAAATGGGAGGCGGCGGTGGGGAAGAGACAGAAATCTTTAATAAATAAATAAAAAAAACCATAAACTTTATAATTAAACCATCAAGTCATCTGTTTTCCATCATTTACTTGACAACTGTGTGTGGCTGGGTATTCCACGGTGTGGTGTTGAACCCAGAGTGGGGCTCTATATCTGAAGGATAGCCTCATTCAAAACTTTTATCTCGCCCAGTGCTGCTGAACACGCAGGCGACCTTCTTATTGAGCTCATACAGAATACCCGAATCCACATTTCTTACGTCATCACATGCCTTCTCCTCAAATCCCATTGAGTACTTGTATTATTAGCTGTGGCAGCACTGGTAATTCAGCTCTCAGTACCTGAGAGTGACATTAGAGGGCTATGAGCTCATGTATTGTGATGACCACAGGAAACCATGATTTTAGCAAAGACAGCATGTTGTTCCTTGCCACTGATAAGTACAAGCACTCCATTAACATAGTGAATCTGGGCATTTTTTTCTCACTAAGTATGGTTGTATGAAACTGAATACATTTTAGAAGATAACATTTTTTGGGCAAAATACTGAAATATTCTAAGAGGACAAAAAGCTTTAGAAATTGTAATCCTTTGGAAAGTCACAAAAATAAGATATTTCTTTCAGTATTGGTGATGACAGATTAATATTTACTGAAACATCTTCTACATTTTCCTTGAGCGACCACAGCCCTCAAATATCTTGTCTTTTCAAAGCAAATGTTCTCAAGTCCCTCATTCTCATAGCACTTCAGAGGGATTGGGCTACTGACCCTGATTCAATCACTCTATTTTTCTTTGCCATTGTTTCCTGCTTCTTTTGCTTTTTAATACTGTTCCTTTGACAAAATAGTTTCCTCTGTTTGTTAATGGAGTTTTTAAGCCAACCCTTGAGTCAGCCATCCTATAAGAAAAATAAAGCAGGATGGATGACAGAATTATTGAAGGAATAGGAAGATATGGCAGTGTGAATATTAGGTTGAACAATTAATGGTCCTGTTGTACTTTGGAAGAGATGGGCATTTGAATATATTTCTTGATTTTAGATGAGAGAGAGATAGTTAGATGCTACACCACTGGTAAACCGTCAGACCGACGGATAGACAGATAGATAAGTGGTAGATGGATTGATAATAGATGGATTGATAGATATAGAACATTAAATTGGGAAGATCTGGGGAAAGAAAAACATACTCAAAATACTATGCATTTTAATAAGAAAAATAGTTTTACTATAAAGGACTTATTTATAATGTGCAAAGAATATGTAGAAGAAACATTGTTGAACCTACACCCACCCAACCCTAACAATAAAAACCACAGATGTGTTGCAGGGACATAGGAGGTAAACTCCAGGAAGGCTGGGAATGTGTTTACTTTTTTTTTTATTAAGTTCACTGCTTAGAATCTGGAATATTGATGCAACATAATTGGAACTCAGTTAATATGGATGCTCTTTATCAATGAGCCATGGCCTTTGGGAGGGCAGTGATTATGGAGTTATCTGAGAATCATCATTATTCATGTTTCCAGCTATTTTTTGACAAAAGTACTTCATGCTCTACAATAATTTTCTTCAGTCTGAAGCCACTACCATTACACAGCAGCAACACAAGTGATGGTGACACTGTATATAATGAATCTTGTTCTGTTCAAGATCTGTCTCCTAATGTCCAACAAGATTAACCTGAAATACTGAAGGTTACATTACTGAAGCCAATAAGCTCAGACAAATAGATAGCAGTTCATTTTCCATTAGCAAGTGGGGTTTGGTTAATTTGTATTCAGTACTTTTTAAACTATGTTCTTCACTGCCTTTGAACTAATATGAATAGAAGGCTGAATAGGGCTTCCAAGTATATACATGTGAATAATAAAGTCAGTTAAGATCCTTACTGTTTGCTAGAGTGCATTGTAGGAAATTTGTATGTTTGTTCGCTAACTTCTCATGATAATCTTATGATGAGTGTATTACCACTAGTATCACTGTTCAGAAACAGAGGCATTCAAAGATCAGAAATCTTATAAAATCTATCCACCACTATTTTCTGGAAAAAAATAAGATTGAAATGGGAGCTTGTTAGTTCCTGAACCCATATTCTTAACCCATTTCATTGTGAGACCTGGAAAGCATCAGTACTTCCCTGCATGCTTTAGAATAGGGTTGGCTTCTGGGAATGTTTCCAGAAACTATTCATAATTTTCCTTGGTGGATAGGACTTTTAACAAAAATGAGAACCATATGTGCTCAGACATGTCAGAACTGCATTTTGCTTCCTTGGAACGAATCCCACAGAATTCCTACTTGGTTTAGTATTTGGGTATAGTTTTCCACACATTAGACATAAAAGCTTAATATACAATTTAATCAAAAAGAGGATAGAACTTTCTCTGTATTCCTAACTGGCAATGACCTTTCAAAGGAAGCCAAATATTCATGTTTCTCATAATTGTCAGTTAATAGTGATGAGCTAGATATACTTATGGAGCTTGTGTTAAGGATCCCAGGTCCTGGCTGCTTGTATCTCAGCTCTTAGGTCTAAAAGTATTGTTTCCATGCTACTGTAAACATTTGCTACTGTAAACATCGCACCACCTCTCTTCCATTTTGTGTTGAACTACTTTTTACACGGCTCCTTGGCCTTTTCTTGGATGATGGGCTCAGATTTGTCTTCTCTTGCTGTTATCATCTACATATTTTCCTGACAGAATCTGGTTTTGGTTTTTCTACTTTAGAACAAATCAATTTAGCTTTGCTACTCCTGCCTGGACTTCTGTTCTATAAGGTATTTTTTAAATTTGTTTGTTTGTTTTTTATTTTCTTATTCCCCAAGTTAGGGAATATATGAGCTCATACATAGGAAGTGAGCTCAGCATCCACATGTCATTTATAACATGATTGGATAGTCTGCCTAGTGACAGAGAGATTTAGTAAGCTGTTTAGAGACCGGAAAAAAAATGACTAGAAACTTTCCAAAAAAGAAATATTCAGACTGGCTCTCTTCTAACCTGAGAAAACTGCAGAGAGATTTTAAAGAGGTGTTTAAAAATCAAGACTCAGACAGAGGAAATTGAAAACTAAATCTGTGTGATAAGAAAACAGTTCTGTCCTTGAAGGGTTGGGCATAGGAAGAGTTGGTCATTCTAACTTCATACTGTAGAGTCTTCCAAAGTAAATACTCTCTACTGGGAATAAATGTCTCCGGAGCTATCAAACTTTATTTTTAGTTCAAGTGGTAAGCATTGTCCCTAGGGAATACATTTAAGGAATAACATCAAACTCTGATTGGTGTGGAGTTTAGTTCAGTGGTAAGCACATTTAAGGAATAACATCAAACTCTGATTGGTGTGCAGTTTAGTTCAGTGGTAAGCATTGTCCCTAGGGAGTACATTTAAGGAATAACATCAAACTCTGATCGGTGTACAGCTTTTCAAATGTCAGTGAAGTTCGCCCTCTACAAAGGCCTTTCCTAGTAATAAGAGTAGTAATAATAATTTACTTTTTCCTCCTCCCTTCCCTTCTCTCGTCTTACAAATTGTTGAGCTTTAAGTTAAATCAAATTGTTAACTCAGATGCTTATGATAAGCCTATGCAAGTCTTTGGCTAGAGAAGACAGAGAATTTTACAAAACACCTTTAGTGGATATTGCTGAATATGTAATCCCAAGAATACTTAATTGTTCCTTATAGACTCATTGGATTAATAAAGGTGATTTTAATAATGAAAGAAACTTTCAAATGACTAATATTCTTATATATCTGAAAGACAAAATCTTGAAGATCAACATTTTTAGTTAACAGTCCCAGATATTTATATTCTGTAAGATAATATTTCCCAAACACAAATTTCCTAAAAGAAAATCTAGGCTATGTCAGAGAGGTTAGAAGTTTAATTTAAAAAAAAAAATGTGTCACAAAATATGTCAGTGATAAAAACTATAGTTTACAAAGTATGTGGTATGAACCTCATAACAATTCTTTCTACTTGATGAGAATTTCAGAATTAAAGTTGTATTTGCCTGAAGAAGTCAACAGAGTAACTAACTCTTTTAGAAACTATTAATGCACACTATAGAATTAGAAGACACTACACTATGGTGTTGCTTTTCTGCACAATTGTAAGCAAATTTGTGCTGTATATATTAGTCTGCATTCCTTAGAGTAGATGAACTGACAGAATGTACATATATATCTATATATATTGACAGAATACACACACACACACACACACATATATATATTCATATTCGTGGTTATAAAGAAGATTCATGAGATTAGCTTCACGATTGGTATGTGGTTAATACGATAATGACTCTCTACACACTGGGGAACCAGAGAGTACAGTAGTTTTCTAGTCCATGAACTGAATGTCTCAACACATAGTAATGGTGATTTTAATAACAATGGTCCCTAAAGGCTCAATTTGAATGCTTAGTCATCAGGGAGCAGAGCTACTTGAAAGGATTAGATACATTAGAAGGTGAGGCCTTGCTGAAGTAGGTATGGCCTTGTTGGAAGTTTCTAGGAGTAAACTGTGAGGCTTCAAAAACCCATGCTTGCTTTGGGCTTTCTTAGCTTGCAATCAGGATGTAGCTCTCAGCTACTTCTCCAGCACTGTTCCTGGATGTCACCAGGCTCCCTTCTATGATGATAATGAATTAGGCCTCTGAAACTATAAACAAGTCCCCAATTAAATGCATTCTTTTATAAGAGATACCATGGTCACAGCATGTCAGTGACTAAGAAACATGACATCAATAACACAGTCCTAGTCTGAGTATGATAGTCTGGAAGTTTCCTATAGAGTCACTGGAGTGAAAGCATGAAGGCAGAGTCTGCAGTGGTGATGAAAATATTGACATGAGCTGGCAGGCTAACTTTTGTTTTTGTTTTCCAGTTGTATTTAATTTGGCCTCTCAGACTACTGTATAGTGCTACCTACATTCAGGGTAGGTCGCTCCCTTGCTGTTAATGCTCTACATATCAGTTATCAATGAAAATGCCTTCAAATGCTCACTCCAGGGTACGTTCTACTAAGCTTTCAGGTACCTCAATCCAATCATATTGACAAGATCAAAACACAATATTATGGTTTGTGTTTAGTGCATGTGAAATAGAATTCTATGCAATCTAAGCAACACAGAAACATAGCACATAAATGAGAGAATTCTGTCAATAATGCTTTTGGAATGGTGCCAAAATCATAAAAGCACTCCAAAATCTGAAACACCGCATGGAATATGTTGCGAATGTTTTCTTCAAGGACAATTAATTATCCCTCAAAGCAATTAGTCATCATGACTCAAATCTTTAAAATGCAGTTCTTAATCATGTCAACTGACCAGCTCTTAGAACCTGTCTCTACAGTTTCATACAGTCTAGCCACACAATATGATTTTCACATTTCTTTCTTTTTAATTCGCATCTTTTCTTTTTATTTTAACTTTTATTTTTATTCTTTCCTTACTCCTTCGAATTGCCAGTATTATTTTCCACAATTTTGTGTGTTAATATTTTTTTCATGTTCACATCATTGTCAATGAGAGAAAAAACTTGTGTTAAGAGTTTATTGAGGTCTTATTTGTTAAATGTAGTTTCACAAGTTTGACGTTGGTAAAGTATAAGACTTTAATATTGACTTTGTATTTCGGTATTCTACACACAAAAATATGAAGATTTTCCAATAAACAACAAGATTCCCTCTTGCATATATCTACATTTGTCATAGAAAGTTTTGTTAGATCTCAGGTTTTGAGTGACTGCCTATATGGCAATTGGATATGACAGTATTATATTAAAATCAAAAGTGCTAGAGTGTTTGTCATGACACTTCAGAAGATGACAGTTATGAAGTTGGGTGCATACACCACTAACCACAGGGGTGTGCTGTGGTTCTCATTATGTGATCTAATTTATGTATATCTTACTCTTTATAACTATTTTACCCCTGTAACTCTTGTTGATGGGCCTCAGTGTCACTTCTACAAAAATATGTGTGCTATTGTTGATTATTTTGTATAAGGGTCTAAGAAGTCTATTGTGCTTATATTTGTTTATCAAATCCCTCTTTAAGATATAAATAAATTTATTCAAAATAAGTTTTCAAGATTATTTTTTAATATTTATTCTTAGAGATTTTTCTCTTTTAAGGTGTCAACATTCAATACTATAATGGCTGCTTTAGATTAGATCTTACAGAATTATGGCTAACCCCTGCAAAAATTCCATGAAATTGTTTATTATAAAAGACTTATATTATTTAAAATAAAACTGATATTTTTAAATAAGAAGACATGGTCAAGTAGTCATAAGAAATACATATTTTTTTTTCTTAGCAGTAAAGTCCAGAGGTAGATTTTCAAGCATGGCTGTGCTTAAGAATTCATTTAGTGTTATCATGACTTGCTTTCTCTCTATCTTTTAATCCAAAAGTTCTCTACTTGTGCTCCATTATTAAACACTGTGTTTCTGTGTTGATTTCAGCTGTATAATCTTCCTTTTATAACTTCATTAATGAGAGATGCTATCTTCCTCAAGATATCAACAACAATGGGCATTATTTTCATTGACCTGAATTGGGTTCACCATATCGTATGTACTAGTGTCAAGGTGAATGTGACACAGATTACCTTAGTGCTGTGAAGTGATCCCACTGCTAAGTAGGAGTAGAATCAGTTCCATATAATCTGTGGGCTACAGTTATGCAATATCTGACTTCATTACTAGAAAAACGGTCTTTTTTAAAAAAAAAGGATTAAACACAGGACTATATTAAACATTAGAAAATGGAAGACATGTTAAGTGGTTTGCAGAATGCAGTGGTTAAAGGTTGATTGTCCTCATTAATGATTTCTGTTTTAGCTGATCTGAAGTAAGCCAAGAGTTTCCATTTTTAGCATATTCCTGGGAGATGCTGATGCTCATCTTCCCGTGGTCTTTGTACTTTGATCACTTATTGCCCCAATTAACTATTTAAGCAGTTACTAACTTTCAGGTATAGTGCTAAGGTTTACATATATTTTCTTTTACTAGAGGTTAGTTACATTTTTTTTTCACTGTTATAAAGTTGGAGAAAGTTAGTGTTTAAGAAAACTGACTTTAGTGATGATATATACACTGGAAAATATTAAAGCTAGAATTGATACTCAAATTGCTACTAGAGTAAACTTTCCTATACAAAGAGCTAAGAAGATAGCCTCTGCCTGGATAAAATAGATATGCACTAGCTTGAAACTATGAGATTACTTATGAACTATGTAATCTAAAGTGTACAAATCAATTACCAGTTGGATATGTGTGGGAACATGGGCTTGGGAGGCTAAAGAGAAGGATTTCCTTAAATTCAAAAATTGCTCAGGGTACATAGTGAGATCTATGTATCCATCTGGGCTACATAGAGACCCTTTATTAACCTATTAAATCAGTCACCATATCCCACAGCTCATCTATGTTAATTATACATTTCAAGTCCTTAGAAACACATAAAGTAGTTATAGTTGCATTACTTCGCACTGATTTTTATCCTGGATTGGAATTAGTATTGTAGAAACTGCAAGAAAGGATATTTCCTTTCAGCATTTATTATCCTTCAGCTCCTATTGGAGTACAAACTTCTAATATCTTATAAAGTATATAATAGTCATAAACTGCACAGTCATTTTTATCTATTTTTAGTGCAAAAAGTACATTATTAGTAAGAACTTCATATAATTACACATATATAAAATTTTGTAATATCTTAAAAATAATTCTCAAGAAGAATGAAGATTAAATCACAGATAATAGTTTCTAAATTTACTTCAAGTTTCTTGAGTACTTTTACTCTCCTCTAAATTTGAACAGAAAAACACTGCCATTTTTATTCATATATAAGCAGTTCATCTATCATTCAGAATTCCAAGTTTCCTTAAGGTTGACTGGATTTCAAAGAAGAAATTATAATGTCAAATCATGACACATTCTTGCTGCAAGCACAACACTATAATTATAACAAAAATCATAAAAACATAAAATTCTAGCCTCCACACAGTCTGTAGTTTAAGAATAGTAATAGTAAAAGCCAGATATGAGAAAGAAAGAAATGTAATACCAATAGTAAATTCAAATAAATTATGATTTAATTTCAAGCACTCTATCCTTCAAGAAAAAACTTCTTCCAAATGTTTCATTCATAGGACTCTGTGATAATCCTTTTAAAGGAAGGGAAAAATGGTGAAGTCTAAATATTTCCCTCCAAGGAATTCTAAAGTGAAAAGAAAATTAATGAACAATATCTAGGTTTTTAATACCTATAAGTAGTTAAATCTTACATTAGATTCATAGCTAAGGTAATAGCTACAGTATTTTTACACAGCTATTTTTACAAGGAAGCAAGTTCAAACAAAAAAATTTACTTCTTATGTAAAGTCATAGGTGACTCTTGGGTGACCTAGATTATAGAAACACATCTGTCATTTTTGGACCCTCCAGAAACTCAAATTGTGCTAGAAGTGTGGATATAGCAAAAAGGTATACTATATCCTGGGTCTACTCAGAAGGAAAGAAATGGAAACTATAATGGTATCAGTACTTTGTCTAAATTCTAATGGTCAAAAATGATTCACAGTCATTGCATCTTTTCATACCAAAGTGTAGGAAAAGGATCATAGTTAGAAAATGTTCACAGACATTGAAAGCAATTTCAACTACCCATAAAGAATACAGAAAATGTGTTTTTATTTATTTATTTTTTTTTTTGAGAAAAAGAAAAAAAAAGTTTCTGCCTCCTCCCAGCCTCCCATTTCCCTCCCCCTTGTCCCACCCTTCTCCCCCTCCCCCCACTCCTCTCCCCCTCCCTCTCCAGTCCAAAGAGCAGTCAGGGTTCCCTGCCCTGTGGAAAGTCCAAGGCCCTCCCCCCTCCGACCATGTCTAGGAAGGTGAACATCCAAGGTGGCTAGGCTCCCACAAAGCCCGAACTTGGAGTAGGATCAAAACCCCGGGCCATTGTCCTTGGCTTCTCATCAGCCCCCATTGTTCGCCATGTTCAGAGAGTCTGGTTTTATCCCCTGCTTCTTCCATCACAGTCCAGCTGGCCTTGGTGAGCTCCCAATAGATCAGCCACACTGTCTCAGTGGTTGGGTGCACCCCTCGTGGTCCTGACTTCCTTGCTCATGTTCTCCCTCCTTCCGCTCCTCATTGGGAACTTGGGAGCTCAGTCCGGTGCTCCTGTGTGGGTCTCTGTGACTATCTCCATCCATCACCAGATGAAGGTTCTATGGTGATATGCAAGATATTCGTCAGCATTGCTGTAGGATAGGGTCATTTCAGGTTCCCTATCCTCAGCTGCCCAAGGAACTAACTGGGGACCTCGCCTTGGGCTCCTGGGAGCCACTCTAGGTTCAAGTGTGGTTTTGTAATAAGCTTAAAAGGAAGTGAAGAATGGATTTTGGTAGACAGATAACAAGGTGCTTGCAGTAATATTTTTATATTAGCTCTTTCACATAATCATCCCACAAGTACCATACCTATGACATACATGTTTTATATTCACTTTATAATTTACATAACTTGGGGTTTGAGGGGTTAAAAAACAGTCTAGAATCCTTTAACTCACTCAGTAGGAGTGATAAAATTCAAAGCTGAAATTTAGTGATATTGCACCCATGGCAGTGGTGTTCAAAGATGTGTTATTTTTTACAATTATAAACATATGAATGGCTGTATTTTATAGAATGTTACAAAAAAGTTTTCTTTTGAAACATTTGGCTAATGAACATTTGAAACATGTCTTATAGTAATAGCATAAGTATAAAAGTTATAAAGAGACTGAAAGCATACATCTCATGCCCTCATATCATGGACAGGGAATCATTTTTTTATACTGTCTTGTCTCCTGCAAAGATTTCCATCTACTTTCTTATTAAATTTTTAATTATAATATAATTACATTACTTCCCTTTCTCTTTTCTCTCTTCACTCTTCCATAACCCTTCCTTCAGATTTTCCTATAGCCCCCTCATTCCCTCTCAAATTGATGGCCTCCTTTATTATTATTATTATTGCCACACCACATTAAACTACACTACACACATGCACATGTGCATGTGATTATGCACACATACACACAAATATATAAACATAACCTGTTCAGTCTTTTTAGTGTGAACTGTATGTATATAATTTTAAGGCTAACCACATTGTATTGTTTCATGAATTAAGAGGCTAATTTTTTGGAGTGGTTAACTCTCCTCTCAGCAGTCATTGGTTGCCTGTAGTTCTTGGTTTAAGGATAGAAACCTAGGAGATTTCTTTCTTCTATATTAGCATGTCTACTGATATTATCATTGTTTAGATCTTGTTTAGCACCCATAATTTTGGAGTGTCATGGGTGTAACTTCCCTATCATTTCTAGGAGATACAGTTTCAAAGCAGACTTCCTGGTCCCCAGCTCTCACAATCTTTCTACCCTCTCTTCCATTGTGTTCCCTGAGCATTAAGTGCAGAAGTTGTGAAAAGCATTTACGTATCTTGGGGCTTGGCTCTCCATGGTCTGTTGATCTCTGAGTTATTGTAACTGGTCTGCCAAAAAATAAAGTTATTCTAAATAGACATTCGTGTCTTCCTGTCAGGCTGTGAGAAAAGTTGACCCCAAAGAAATGAGAATTTTCCAGGGAATCTCATGATGGGAGAAGGACAGGGTACCAGTCATAGGGATATCTGTCTCGTGACAAGAGATTTCATATCTTACTACCTTTATTGGGTAAGACTGAAGCCCAGACAGTGGTGGATCAGTTTTGAGTAAGACTACATTTTGACTTCCACTGCTTAGATAATCATAACCTTGCCCTTCAGTTTCAACTTTGATATCACCTCAGATCTCCAGAGACATGCTTGAAGACTTTTCTGGATCTTTTTGTTATCCTTTATTTTTGCTTGCCCGTTTTTGTTTTCCACTACTAATTTGGCTACTTTCACTATTAATTGGCATATTGGGGATGGGCGGCCGGACATGACCCAGAGCACAGGTTGCACCCCCCAAATCTGATAACATTGTTGACATTTTCTGTAATGGTCTCCATTTGCTGAAAGAGAAGCTTCTCTGAAAGAGTGAGAGCTACACTTAACTGTGGGTTCATGTTTTAGAATGTAGTTAGAAATTGTGATGATCTGGTAGTTGGTTATCTTCTAAAATTCATGACCTCACCATCCCTAGAGAGTTAGCTAGGTTTTTAAAACCAAGTGTAAATGTATAGCTTAATAAAATCAATCAATTAAAAAAAAACAAGTGTGATTTTCTTCCTATTAAGTTCAATTACTCTGTTGTTGGTAACTGTTAATATGTGAGTGCCACTATTGTACCTTTATGAACATCTTGCAATGCTGGCCATTGTTATAGTTTATATATGCTACAGCTGAATGGGACTGAACTATTGCTTCCCTCCTTTGGCAGCTTCCATAGTACTTTCTGGATCTATGAAAGCTAGACTACAAGAAAGAGGCTTGAAGTTTAGTCACAACTCTGATCTTTCAAGCCCTGTGCCCAAAGTAAGCATAATCCAGCAAAACGGATTTGTTTTTTGTTTGTTTGTTTGTTTGTTTGTTTTTTTGTTTTTTCAAGACAGGGTTTCTCTGTGGTTTTGGAGCCTGTCCTGGAACTAGCTCTTGTAGACCAGGCTGGTCTGGAACTCACAAACTCACAGAGATCCGCCTGCCTCTGCCTCCCAAGTGCTGGGATTAAAGGCATGCGCCACCACCGCCTGGCTGGATTTGTTTTCAAGATCTAAGAGGTACCCAGGAGCATAAACAATATCTATATATTATTTTAGGTTTTACTTGGACTGTAAGTTTCTCATGTCTGGTACCCATATTTGTCGGCTAGATACTATGGACCTGTAGGCTGAAGATGGATGTCCCAATGTTACAAGAAAACTTTGGGTGACTGTTCAGGCAGTGAGATGTCTCTGTCACTTCTAGAGTTTTGGAAGTTGCTTACAATGAACTTCCTGTTTGCTTATGTAATATTATATCCTTCTGGGGTCTTTGATGGAGTTGAGGAACAGATAATTAAAGTTATACTTTTCCTTAGTTATGATAAAAGATAGATTAGATATCAAACTTTAGACTCACAAAGATGGGATAAATGATAAGAGTATTTTCTTTAAATTGCCAAATGTAAGTGTACTGAATATTGTACCTATAATTCTTGATGGATAACTGTTTTATTGTATGTAATATTTCTATGTTAAAGTTAAAACCTTCTTTTTGGTTTGGTCAGAAAAGGGGAGGTGATATGGATTCCCCTCTGTGTGATGTGAGTATGTTTTATTACCATTGGTTGATAAAGAAGCTGCTTTGGGCCTATGGCAAGGCATAATATAACCAGGTGGGAAATCTGATATGAACAGAGAGTAGGCAGAGTCAGGAAGACACCATCTAGCTGTCGAAGGAGACAGACTCCTGGCAATCTTACCAGTAAACCATGAGCATTTTGGTAAAATACAACATAATAGAAATAGATTAATTTAAGAAATAAAAGTTAGTCAGGAATATGCCTAAGCTATTGGCCAAGCACTGTTTTAATTAATACAGTTTCTGTGTGATCATTTCGGGTCAAACAAGCCATCTCTGTCTACAGGTTTTTCTATTTCTTATGGTAAACATTGTCAGCCCAAGTGGCACAACTTAATTTTAAGCTACATATTCCCATATATGTGCCTCCTCTCTACCACTCTTTCTGTATTGATCTCTCTTTCCAGATAAAGTATCCTTTACCATTTTAAAGTTTTATTGAGAGTGAATGAAAGTGATGTCATAATTTGGAAGGTTATAAGTTGGCAGTGTCACTTGATCACTACAAAGAGTATTACACTTAAGGAAAATATGACTGCCAGTACTGCCTTGGAAACTATAGCTGTACCTAAACTTAAAGCCTCTTTCTTGTAGGCAAATATCTGACTCCATGTAACAAAGCCAACCAATGTGTACAGCCTGCAGGAGGAACCTTGGACTGTCATTTACTTAGCATTTGAAGATAAGAGTCCTTTTGAGCCTAAGGGATACTGGACAATTTCAAAGGGTTACAAATTACAGTGGGACTGAAACAAGGGAGAAAAGAAAAAGGAATGAGGGCTCATGATAAAACAAAAGGTAGGAAAACTTGGCATATAATGGTAATGGTAAGGTTTTTTTTTTTTTGTCAAAATAGAAAAGAATGAAAGACCATTTTGTATTTCTTGGCTTCTTTTTATTTTTTAAAATGAGGCAAAATGCAGAATATTTTGTTTTGTTTTGTTTTGCTTTTTAACTCGGCAGCTCATGCTTTAGCTTAAGAATGAAGCTGGGCAGCTTGCATTTAGGACTAGGGCTCACAATGTTCATGCAGCCTGTCCATGGTTGGCAAAATGCCTATCAGTAGAACAGCAGCAGCGCATCAGTAGTGGCCCTGTCATCTCACTGAGCAAGGAGGGGTGGCAATGTCTAGTAGGTGACAGGAAGCTTGACACCTGGTCATTTATCATTTGAAAAATTTCAATGAACAAGGAAATACAGTACATGTGAAATCTTAGAATGATTTAGCTGAAATGAACCATCAACTGTCTACCTCCACAATTTGTAAGATGCTCCCAGAGCAGTGGCAATGGCTGCACTACAATGATAGTCCCTGTGTTAATGATGCTGTCTCACTCTGTTCTAGTAGGTAAGGGAATAACTTGGCACTTTATTCTCCCCATCTCCTCCCATAGCTACTATTCTACCCAAGAAACATAATTTACTAAATGACTACAGTTAGAGATCTCAGTGTCATTAATGTAAAAACATTCAGTGATTTGTAATAAACCGGACTTGGCTCAGCTGGTAGAGAGACACCCACAGACCAACCTGGGTTCTCAGAATAGGGCTGGCTGAAGGCATCCATAGGCCCTTGCAATGTTGGGTGTATAGATGCCATTATGATGAGCAAATGTATGATGAAGACATGGTAGAGACAAAGAAGCAGGGTGGTCCATGTGCTGTGGAAAGAGGCAGAATTGAAGACGCCAAGACAGTGAGGTATAGGTTGATGTGGTGGCATGTGTGCCACTGGGGCCATGGTGACATCTGGGCCCAGGTGAGAAGGAATGGAGTACATGGTGTGAAATTCCCAAAGAATAAATATAGAACTATGTTTTAAAAAAGAAAGAGAGAATAAACTCCCTGCAATTTGTTCTCTCTCTTTCAGAAGTGCACTCTTTCTGTCACAATAATAAATAAGACAAATTAATAAAAAAGAGATGAATGACATTTCTCCCTCTCTTCATTTTTTTCAACCATAACATAAAAAAAATTCTCTTTACTTTTTGTGCTGGGTTCTCTTACCTCTCAGCTGTGACAACAGAATTTGCATCTGTTATGTACTCTACTTTCTAGGAAATTGTATGTAGAAAAGAAAAGAATTGTATGCCTCCAGTGACTGTGGAGACTGCCATAAGAGTCAAGAAAAATTGACAATAATTTAATCCTTAATTTTCTCTTACATTTAATGCTCTTTGCTACCTCCAGGTGTTTATCTGTTCTCTATTCCCACAACTGCCACTTCATCATTCTATAGAAACCGGAGAAACATCACCCTTCACAAGAGCCACAAATAACATAAAATATCTTGGAGTAAGTCTAACCAAACAAATGGAAGACCTGTATGACAAAAGATTTAAATCTTTGAAGGAAGAAATTGAAGAAGACACCAGAAAATGGAAGGATGCCCCATACTCTTGGTAGGTAGAATTAATATAGTAAAAATGGTAATTTATCAAAAGCAATCTACAAATTCAATGCAATGCCCCACAAAATTCTTCACAGACTTCAAAAGAACAATACTCAACTTCATATGGACAAGCAGAAAAACTCAGGATAGTATAAACAATCCTGTACAATAAAACAACTTCTGGAGGCATCACGATTCTTGACTTCAAACTTTACTACAGTGCTACAGTACTAAAAACAGCCTGGATTTGGCATAAAAATAGATAGAAGGACCAATGAAATTTAATCAATCTGCCAATCCACACACCTACGAACACTTGATTAGTGATAAAAAAGCTAAAAATATATAAAATAGAAAAAAGAAAGCATATTTAACAAATGATACTGGCATAACTGGGTATCAACATACAGAAGAATGAAAATAGATCCATATCTATCACTATGTACAAAACTCAAGTCCAAATGGATCAAAGACCTCAACATAAAACTAACCATACTGAATCTCACAGAAGAGAAAGTTGGAAGTACACTTGAACACATTGGCTCAGAAGACCACTTCCCAAATATAACCCCAGTAGCACAAACACTGAGAGGAACAATTAATAACTGGGGCCTCCTGAAACTGAGAATGTTTGGTAAAGCAAAGGACACAGTCAACAAGACAAAATGGCAGCATACAGAATGAGAAAAGATCTTTATCAACCACACATTGGACAAAGGGCTGATTTCAAAAATATACAAAGAACTTAAGATATTGGTTATCAAAAGAACAAATAATCCAATTAAAATGGGGTACCGAACTAAACAGAGAACTCTTAACATAAGAATCTAAAATGGCTGAAAGACACTTAAGAAAATATTCAACATCATTAGCCATCAGCGAAATGCAAATCAAAACAACTCTGAGATTTCATCTTACATTGTAAGAATGGCCAAGATCAAAAATACTGATGGCTGCTTATGCTGGAGAAGATGTGGCATAATGGGAGCACTCCTCCATTGCTGGTGGGGGTGAAAACTGATTTAGAAATCAGTATGGTGATTTTTAGAAACTTAGGAGGAACCAACTAAGTCAAGATCCAGCAATACCATTTTTTAGGTATATACCAAAAGGATGTTCAATCATACCACAAGGACATGTGCTTAACTATGTTCATAACACCATTATTTGTAATATCTAGAACCTGGAAACAACCTACATGTGCCTCGACCAAGCAATGGATAAGGAAAATGTGGTACACTTACACAATGGAGTACCACAGAGCAGAAAAAGAGTAATGACATCTTGAAATTTGTGGGCAAATAGATAGATTCTAGAAAACATCATATTGAGTGAGGTAACTGAGACCCAGAAAGACTAATATAATATGTATTCACTCACAAGTGGCTTTTAGACACAAAGCAAAGTAAAACCAGCCTGAAATTCACAACCCCAGAGAACCTAGACAACAAAGAGAACCCTAAGAGAGACATACATGGATCTAATCTACATGGGAAGAAAAAGACAAGATCTTCTGAGTAAATTGGGAGCATGGGGATCATGGGAGAGGGTAGATGTACAGGGGGGATTTGTAAATAGAAACAATAAAAAATAAATAAGTAAATAAGTAAAAGTAATAATAATAAATTCCATTGTGGAAAACAAAGCAAAACAAAAACCCTCCAAATCTACACCTCCAAGTGGCACATCTCCTCCAATAAGGCCACACTTCATAATTCTTCCTAAACAGTCCAATTCAGAACCAAACATTCAAATATACAAGCCTATGGGGACCATTCCCATTCAAACCACCAACAAGACTGTACTTCTCAAGTGGAATGAAGGCATTAACGTAATTGCACCTGAAAGTTCAGTAGTGTCTACATTGTGTCTATAGGAGACTTTCAGATGCCTGAACCTTGCTAGACCTGGCTATCCTAAGTTGCCTAGACCATTATGAGTCTAGGAATAAAGAGCAAAGAATAAAAAGACAATTTTATACTTGCACTTCTTTTCTTTTAGTTCTTCAAAATGAAACAAACTCTGTCTTCCTCCTTTAGAGAGAAGAAACTGGGCTCATATAACACTGGAAAGAAAGGGCATTTAATGTTTCAATTTAGAACTTCCTATTTAAAAAGATTTCGTCCAAGATAGAAAATTTCAATTCAGAACTCCTTGAGCCTTAAGACCCCCTACCTAGATTTATGGCTTCAAATGTGAAATTTCACAACCCCTTCTTCCTGCTTCTACCTTCTTTGCACCTCCATTTTCCTCAGTGGCCCCCAAACACAGGACAATGTTGCAGATATCCATCTATGGCTTATCATTTAGCTACTATGCCATACGAGTCCCTTGTTCTCTGGAGCAACATCAGTGCTTGTCAGTTGTTGTGTTACAGCATCCATTGCAAAAAGGTTGTTTCCTTCCATCACCAATTATAGCTGATAGCAACAGGGATCTGTGGGTATAAATAAAAATGTTTACAATGCACTTTGATAGGCACAAATAGGATTCTTTGGAAATAGGATCTTAGGTCTTTTCCTGGCATTCAGCTAACAACAGCAGTAGCAATAGATTTTATTGTTTGGGGGACCTCAGAAACCTCCTAGAAAAAGTTCCTATTGAGGAACCAGGATTTCACTTAATAACCAGTGGTCTGTGGGAGTGTCCTTTCTCAAACACCCAAGGTGCCTTTTTTTCATTTGCTATTTTAAAACCCATTCCTTGTTTCAATTAACCCAGCCTCTTTAGGGTAGCAAATAAAGTAGATGAAAGTACCACTGCACTTGGTTGTCTTTGGAACAATTCTGAAAATCAGTGTTTGTCAAATGACTATCTCTATTCCTTAGTACTCTAGGGGCTCCTGTGTGATACCCTTGATGGTGGCTTCTCTTTTTGCTCACTAGTATGGGCATGCTTTTAAGAGACCTATAACAGCACCCACACAGGCAAGGGCATATTCAGATCCCTCACTGACAGGCATAGGACCTACAAGTAGTCTTTTCCATTCTACGGCACTAGTTGACTTACATAAATGTTCTGTCATAACATCTGTTATGTTAACATAATAGCCTCATAACCTCTAATAGAAGACAGAACTCACATAACTGGGGAGCATGTGAGATAATATTCTACAAGAATGTTGGCAGAATTAGGTATTTTCTAGCCTATATTAGCTCTCCTGTGATCTGAATTTGTTTGAACCTAATGAGAAGGCTCTAGGAGACCTGATGGGCAGATAGCCTGTATTCCGCCATCTATGTAATAAAACTGTTTTACAGAGGGCAGACAGAATAACAAAGAAAGATCTCAGGTCACTATGCCATGAGACTGGTAAGTTAACCTTAGAGGAATACTCAAAATGTCCACTATTGACCACTCTAAGTGAATGAATTTTCCCTGAAATTCAGCTGTCAGGCAATCCTAAAAACTGCATGAACAAGATCTACTACAATACTGTATCGCTTGTGTCAGCCCAGTCAAAAGTGTAATGTTTGGCACAGTGGCATGGATAGGGGAACTATATTATTTAGCTCATTATAATCCATAGCTGTTCTTCAAAAGCCACCTGGCTTCTTCATAGTAGGCTGTTGAAAGTGGTTTGGACTAGGCAAATAATCTCTAGCTTTTCTAAGTCCTTGATGGCTTTTTTAATTTTAAAGGCAATGTATCCTGTTTACTATTTGCTACTTTACTCAATGTAGGCAATTTCACGAGTTTAAATTTCTCCTATACAGGACTCTCTTCATAGTTGTATTCACAGCAATACATTCTGTGTGCCACCACAATACCTCCATCCCAAGAACGTTCTCTCACAGTGTAGAATTGCATAGTGTACACTCTTTGGGGCAGGGATCATTGCACATCTCTAGAATAACATTTGGTTATTTTTATACCTTCATTGTCTTATCCTCATATCCATCCACTGCTGCCCATTTCCATTGTGTTTTGCAGGACTTTGTATATATAAGATACACTCAGCTCCAGTATCCAGTGAAGCCCAAGTACTTTCTGTATTAATAGCAGACCACTCAAACTGCAATTCTAACTGCTGTTCAGGCTCTAAAGTTTTCAAAAGGCTCATAAGCACAGAATTTTCTTTCTCTCAATTTTTTCTCTAGAAACTCCAGTTAAACCTAAATCTTTGTACGTTTATGTTAAAAATAATTTGGACAGGACTCATTATATTTTAGCCTTTGCTCATCTTCTCCTGAATGATTTTGCACCCTATGATTGTGATTTATACACTATTATAAATCTTTCAGCTCATTCACAGCCTTTCATACCTTGTAACGATCACATCCTGGTAGGACTCAGCAAAGCCACAAAATTCCATACCAGTCCTGTGGTCCCTACTGAGTCACCTTCTATTATGTTCCTATGAACAGTTCATCTACTCTGGGGAATTGTTCATCAAATATCACTCGTCTTATTTCAAGCTCTCCAGTAATTATGGTCCCCTTATTCTCAAAGGGATGAAAAGAAATTTCCTAGCAAAATGTTTTAAAATTAAAAACCCCAGGCTAGCTTCATGCTCCCAGAAAGGACAGTGACACCCTCTCCCGCCCCGGAATCGGGAGAATACAAAGCATAGAGTCAGGATGGGACCATCTGGTGATAAGGATGTACTGACTCAGGAATGATGTGCATTGCAAAGTAGGATGAGATAGAGCAAAAGATCTTGCACCAGTGCCAAAGCAAGTTCAAAAAGACCTCCTTGTAGTAAGACCTCTTTGTAGTTTTTCCTTAAAAAGCCTATCCCATAGAGGAATGACAACTCCTCTCCACCTCACTGCAACGGGGATGGAAATGAGTTCCAAATATGTTTGTATTACCCTGATTAAACCTTGCTTATTACAGTCTGGGCCTCTGGTGTTCTCTCTCTGAGGGTCGTAAACACACAACAGTAATGTTTGTCCTTTATTTATTGTCTTCTATAACAATGATAATGATGGGGATTTCAGCTAATAATAACTTGGTGTTTCTTATGCCTTAAGTAAGCTTATCTACTAGTGACTGATTTTCTCATATTGCATTAAGTCTTGAAGATTTTGTCTTAGGGAGAGACAGGTAGTAACATTCCTCCGGTGTTTTGCTTCCATAGCTCTCAGGCTTGTGTAATCTGTCCCAGTTTCCCACAGCCTTGGGAACCAAACTGTGGTAATGTGGCCACTGCTTCTATATGTCTTTCGCAACCCAAAAAAAATTGGGTGTGGAGTTTTTCTGATTTTTATAGATAGGGCGTTTTGTTTGTTTTTCTTTTGTAATTTTCTGTTTGTTTTTGAGACATTGTCTTACTATGTAGCTCTATATAAACCAGATTGGCCCCAAGTTCATTGAGACCTTCTTGCCTCTACCTCCTAACAGGTTGGATTAAAGATCATTGACCACATAGTTTCACATATTGGATCATAGTTAAAAGTTCTACATGTTGAGTTAGTGATTTCCCCTTACTCTTTATTAACAGTTGACTCTGAGGGTTTTCTTCTGTCAATTTTACTGTCTTCTGTTCCTGCTCACCATCTGATTCTTCATGTGAATTCTATGTTTAGGGATCACAGGAAGCAATCTTTAACACAAATCTAATTTGTATTCTCTTTGCCTTTCCTTTTGTCCTAAATCATAAGAAATGGGAAGGCAGCACCTCTATCTCCTCTTATCCTATGTCTCCTTTCCATTGCAATTACTCATATAGACAAGCTTCTTTGAAATAGTCATCTTGGCCTCAGATGAATTTATTGTGGACAGGCAATCTACGTCAGCTTTCTGATACTCTTTTCCCTTATATATGACACTCTGATACTTTAAAATTTGCTCTAAATCTTTACCTCTTCTAAGAACATCTTTATAATAGTGGAGCAGGTCTCATTAACCAAACAAGCATGCCACTTTCTATCACAAAGAAAAAGACTACCACATAGGTATTACTACGAGCCAACATTCTACCCAACAACTCGGTCTTAGTTAGATGTCTTACAACATGTAGCAAGGCTCATGCAACTCTAGCCATATCAAGACCTACACTATCAAACACCACACGCGGAAAATTGGCTATATTAGGTTTTCTCCAGGACACTCCATCCTCAGATGGCTCAGCCTCATTTGCATATCTCAGCATCTGATGTGTGGGTCCACAAATAGGTTTGGATAAATGCTATGTGAGATAAATAAAAATAAATATTATGTGAAATAAATAAGCCTAATGCCTTTCATGAATATGCTGTGAGAGAAATTGAAACCATTTTGCTTATTTTCTTCATATCTTAGTGTCCATATATGTTTATATGTATTTATTTGTATATGTATATATAAATATATGATGGAAAATACTTTACAGGACATGATAGTATAAAAGCAAAGAGTAGGTATTGTTGGATGGCAGTTACCCATGGTGTTCTCTCATTTCTATATATTGTCCTTGTAAAGAAAAGGTGGCTTCTGTTCTAGATAAGCCTTTCAATGGCTATATATTAAGCCTTGGAACACAGGGATGATTTAACCTTTTGACTCAGATGTCAGTTGTTTCTTTCAGGTTTAATAAAGATAATGTTTCTGTTGGGAAAAGATTAAGAAAGCCTGCCTGTAGTTCATTATGAAAGCTTCAGTCTCACTAAGCCTAGATTGAGTAACTCCCACAGTTATATAACTCTCATTGAGTTGCCTCATCCTCTCTGAAATGCCACTCGAGGTAGAAACAGGAAGCACAAGTTAATTATAAGACCAAGAATAATTCATTTCTTTATTAGGTACCTAGGAGACAGACTTGTTAGTTTGCCTTTAGAGTAAAACCACTGTTAGGTGATACTATTGCTGGTGAGATATGAACAAATGTCTATTCACTCCAGATGGGGCACTAACAATAGACCAAAGCAAGAATACCAACAATGTCTTACTTGTGATCCCATAGGTTTTACAAAGGTTACTTATGGGAATACAGTTGAGGGATTACTTAGGGGAGAAGAAATGACTCAAAGGCAGCTGCACCACCAAAAGTTCTCTCCAATGTGGGTGGCAGCGTATGAAAGCTGAAACACTCCACAACTGGCAATCAGCTCTACAGTGTGGAGAGTGTCTCTCACAGGTAGGCACATGGGCTGTCTTCCCAGTAGCTTGCTGATCTCTGCTTCTTTCAGCTGGTCCTGGTGGTTTTCACGTCTTCCAAAAGACTCAGGTGGTCAAGACTCTTTTAAACAGCTGTTTTTCCAAGAACATCTTGCCTTCTTTTCTTTCTGAGTTCATATGTTTAGCAAAAGGGAATCTGTTCAGTTTCAGGGAATTTCTGGAGCCTTTGAGATATTTAGCTCCTGAGTAAAAGGAACTTCCCTATAGTGTGGAATATTCAGCAATATTTTAAAAGGCTCTGTATCTTTAACAACAACAAAAAAAAAACCCCAACAACTATACTTTCTCATTTTACCTACCAATCTCAGTTCCCACTTCCTCCTCTCTTCCTGCTCCCTCCACGTCCCACCCACCCCACCTCCCATCCACTCATCAGAGAGGGTAAGTCTTCTCCTGGGGAGTCAAGAAAGTCTAGCACATTGCTTTGAGGCAGGAACAAGGCCTTCCCCATTATATCTAGGCTGAGCAAGGTATTCTTCCAAAGAGAATGGGTTCCAAAAAGCAGTTTAAGCAGGAGGGATAAAGCAGTGCCCACAGTCTGACCAGCCATATAACTGTCACCCACCTTCAGCGGGCCTAGTTTGTTTCTATGCTGGCTCCCTCACTGTCAGACCAGAGTTGGTGGGCTCCCATTAGCTCAGGTAAACTGTTTCATTAGGTATCCCATCACGATCTTTACCTCTTTACTCATATTCTTACTCTTCCCAGTCTTCAGCTGTACTTTAGGCTCAGTCCACTGCTCCTCTGTGGATCTCTGCATCTGCTTTCATCAGTTTCTGGATGAAGGTTCTATGATGACATTTAAGACAGACATCAATCTGACTCCTGGGCAAGGGCAGTTTGGGCACCCTCTCCTCTATAGCTTAGGGTCTTAGCTGGGGCCATCCTTGTGGATTCCTAGGAATTTCTCTAGTGCCAGGTTTCTTGCTAGATCCATAATGACTCCCTACATCAAGATATCTCTTTGCTTGCTCTCCATCTCTGTCCTTCCTCATCTCAACCATCTGTTCCCTCAAGTTCCCCTCGCCCCTCCTCTTCTCCATCCTCCTTTCCTTTTCCCTCCAAACCCCATGCTCCCAATTTTCCCAGGGTTCTTGGCTATTTCCCCTTCCCAGGGGGATCTATGTA
Organism: Neodon shergylaensis; assembly: GCA_025134845.1. Lineage (NCBI taxonomy): Eukaryota > Metazoa > Chordata > Mammalia > Rodentia > Cricetidae > Neodon > Neodon shergylaensis. Next base: position 10,384,928 of record JABTXL010001671.1, read on the forward strand.
TGTTTATCTTAGGGTTTTCCTTGCTACTTAGCTTCTTTTGAAGACCCTGTGTCTTAATAAAGTTCTATGCAAGGTAAATGATTTTATATTGAAGAAAACTGTTGCACAACAACTATCTATCTTTCATAATCTTAACAGCCACCTTGCTGGAATTATCTCTGCTACTTTAATCTCATCTGTTCTACTAGACACATATGTCCCACCCCATTCCTTTTTCTGATCTTTATACAAATCCTATTTTAGTACTAACTAAAACAATCATTTTCTGATTGTCTTTTTCTTCTATCCTTTCTACATCTGAAGCAAAGAACTATGTCTTGTTCATCTTTGAAATCTTGAATACTAGTAACAGGTATATGATTCATGGATAGGTTGGAATAGGGTATTTAATATAGGCAAATCAAGCTTTTCAGGTAGTTGACCTTTTGGTATGGTAGATGCTCTATCAGCTTCTAAGGGAAGGATAACATTGTAAAATACTTTTGTCTAAACATAAAACCAGCCATCATGACACTCTTTGGCATAAATTCTCAACTATTCATTGTTCTCTCTGGTAGCTGAGCCTGATTGTTGGCTCCTCAGCAACATGCTCCACTATAGTGAAATATTTTCCATATGTCTTTGTCTACAATTTAGAGAAATTTCAGACCTGAAGTTATCATTTCTTACAAAAAAAACCCACATCATCTTTTTCAATTCTTAAATATTCCTACCTAGAGAATTAGAAGCATTTTAGTTTCTAAGCATAATTATGGATTTCCTGCAACTTTCCAAAAATTTTTTTCTTCTTTATTCTTCCCATGATTCTCAGTTCTCTCAGAACCGTATTCTGCTTAATGGTAATGTGTAGACTTAAATGGCAGATGCTGGATAATACAATTGTGGTTCTTACCAGTAGAATGTGGTGTCATTTTTTAGAGTAGCATTAAGTATAAACAAATTTTTACTGAGAGAAATTTACAGATAGAATAAAATAGGAAACATTATCTATTTGAGAGAAATAATTTCCCGTATGCAAGCATAGACTGAGCATAACTATTGTAGTTGGCATGCATTAAAAAGTTTATTTCCATCAAAATGAACAAATATATTTGAAATGGCTTCCAGTCCCACTCACATATTCTCAAGAAAAAAACATAGGGTATAAAATTCTGAAGATTCTACTGTCCCTTACTTAAAAGTGGCTTGGTATATGCAGGAAACAGATTTTTAAATATACAGGAGTAGATACTATTAAAATGAAGTAAAAATTCTTATATTCTATGAAATATATTGATAAATGGTGATTAAAGTCATTATACAGCACTGTATGGGATGGAGTCAGAGCCTCTTCTTACAAGCTGACTCCTCAGAATCATTTGGAATGATAACCATACTCTATGCCTACTATCTGACCTTCCTGTATGATCTGGGACAATGAATAAGTCTTGATACAATGTAAACGGAAGTTTCTGTACTGCCCAGTCCTGCAATCATTCAATCCTAAAAAAAAAAAAAAAAAACACAGAGAGGCTTATATTAATCATAAACTGCTTGGCCTATTAGATCTGGCTTATAATTAACTAGCCCCTACAACTTAAATTAACCCATATTTCTTATCTATGTTTAGCCACGTGGCTTGGTACCTTTTCTTAGTGTAGAATTTTCATCTTATTTTCTCTGCATCTGGCTCATGACTGTAGACAGAGCCTTTCCTCTTCCCAGAACTCTCATATGTAGTGAGGAGGCTGCTCAGCCCCAAAATAATCATACAGAAACAATATTATTTAAATCATTGCTTAGCCCATTAGCTCTAGCTTCTTATTGGCTAACTCTTATATCTTAATTTAACCCTTTAATCTGTGCATCACCATGAGGTCGTGGCCTACCAGCAAAGTTTCAGCACTTATGTCTCCTGCAGCACTCCACAGCTTCTCTCTCACTCCACTTCCTTTTTCCCAGCATTCAGCTTAGTTTTCCCTACCTACCTCTGAGTTCTGCCCTATCAACAGGCCAAGGCAGTTTTTTTTGTTCATTAATAGTAATCACAACATACAGAGGGAAATCCCACATCACTCTTACTGTGTTTTCCCCACCTATAATTCCTGACTGGCTACTGGCCAATCAGCAATTTATTAAACCAATACAAGTGGCAAATCTTTACAGGGTACAAGGGCATTATCCCACAGCAATGCAAAGTCTTGATATCCTCCATATAGGAGGGTCTGTGATGGATTGTTGGGGAATATTATTTTAAGGTATGTTACTTTTGTTTAGGTTGCATTTGTTTAAGTCTGTGAAGCTGTGTTACTGTGCCTCTCTAAAATGCCTGATGGTCTAATGAAGTGCTGAAATTACAGTTGTGAGGCAGGAGATAGGAATAGGTAGGGCTGGCAGGCAGAGAGGATAAAGATGAGGAAAAATCTAGAAAAAGTGATCTGAGAATCAGGGAACAAGAGAGAAAGGAGGACTTCAGGGGCCAGGCACCCAGATACAGAGTAAAAAGGAAAGTAAAGGTATAGAGGAATAGAGAAAGATAAAAGCAAAGCCCTGAAGCTAAAGATAGATGGGATAATTTAAGAAACATTGCCAAGAAACAAATCAAGCTAAGGCCGGGCACTCATAACTAAGAATAAGCCTCTGTGTGTGATTTATTTGGGAGCTGTGTGGCTGCCCCCCCAAAAAAGTCCAAAAAGCCAAAGAGTAAAAGAGCAAAAATCTTCCTCTACATTGCATTGCTGTAAAGTGGGACAAGAGTAAACAAAAATTGCATTAACAGTGGTTGCTGGAGGCTCAGAGCTCTTCCTTGCCTCACAACATGGTCTGAAGAGGCAGTGAGATCTCTATTCTCTCCTGATGTCACATTATGATCTAGTCTAGAGTCTTGGTGATCTTGTCTTGATTTGTGATATGGGCTGGAATCTCACTGCTCTCCTTGACCTCACATCATGATCTTGGTTGAAGGCTGGCATCTCAGGGCTATTCTTGAGATTATCTACAATAAGGATGAAGTATTGGTGTGGAGGTTGACCTCACTAGATTAATCTACCTTGGAAAGTTTATTTTCCCAATATTCGGTTGGCAGCATTTGCCAAGTTCTTTCTTCACTTCTATTTCTTATCAATGGTTGACCAAATTGGGATGCTTCATAATATTCACAGTAATCATTTTGTTTTGTGGACAAATGTCCTTCACAGTTAATGTGGCAAACTTACATCCTAATCAATTATTTGGTTATGTTGAAGTATAGTCATTGAATAATGGATGATAGATGCTTTATTCTTTCTCTTTAGAAGTTTGAAGTAAATAAATTAATCCTGGAAAATCACCAATGAGTTAATTTGGGTACTTTGAAAACAGGGTTTTTTTTTAGCCACATGCCTGTATATATTCCCTAGCATTTGTTAACAAAAATGTATTTTTTTTTAAATTAGGAAACAATTCTCCTCAAGATCCAGCAATACTACTTTTGGGTATATATCCAAAGGACACTAACCATGCCACAATGACATGTGCTCAACTATGGTCATTGCAGCATTCTTTGTCATAGCCAGAACCTGGAAACAACCTAAATGTCCCTCGACCGAAGAACAGATAAGGAAAACGTGGTACATTTACACAGTGGAGTACTACACAGCAGAAAAAATAACGACATCTTGAAATTTGCAGGCAAATAAATGGAACTAAAAAACAGCATGTTGAGTGAGGTAACCCAGACCCAGAAAGACAATTATCATATGTACTCTCTCATAACTGGTTTTTAAACATAAAGCAAAGAAAAACAACCTACAAATCACAATCCCAGAAAACCTAGACAGCACTGAGACATACATAGATCTAATCTACATGGGAAGTAGAAAAAGACAAGATCTCCTGAGTAAATTGGAAGCATAGGGAGCTTGGGAAAGGGTTGAAGAGGAGGAAAGAAGCAGGGAGGGGAATCAGAGAAAAATGTAGAGCTCAATAAAAATCAATAACAAAGTTAATTTTTTAAACTATTGACTTGTTTTATTCTTTTATTTACAATTCTTTTATCTTATCAAAGGATTTTAGACCATTATAAGGTATACAGTTTACAAAGAACTTCTCCCAGTCTATTTCCTGTCTTTTCATACATATGCTTCTGTGCCTATTCTCACAGTTTTCTTTTATTGATTGGTTAGTCGTGGTGCTTGTTTGTCTGTTTGTTTCATTGCTATTAGTGTTGGTTTGCTTTTTGTTTCTTTGGGGTTTTTTTTGTATATATGTTTGTTATAATTTACATTTAGTTTTGTGTTTTTTGCTGATAAATTTTCATATACTAGCCTTTGCTCTTTGTTCATACATTAAAAAAGCAACATTTTGCTAATTGGTCATTGAGAATGTAGCCTTGATAACTTCAATTGTTAGTATTCACATATTTCTTCTAGATTATGTAGGTTCCTGATAGGTACTTGGGTTTCCTGTCTTTCTTTTAGATGTTAAATAATTATTTATCTTACCTGATTATATTGGCTTCTTTCTATAAAATGTGGCTGTGAATGGTAACAGTGGACATCCTTGATTGTTCCTGACTTTTTAAATTGTTTTTATATATATTCTGCATATGAGTGGTTTTCCCAAATATATGTCTATTCGCCCTTTTGTACCTTGTATCTATTAAGGCTTGAAGACTTAATTTATTTTCCTGGGATAAATACCCTGATCCTTTTAAAAAAATGATAGAATTAATTTTACTAAATAGTGGTTAAATTTTTGGTATTTGATTCTTAAAGATGTTGACCTGAAATTTATACTTTTTTTGCCTTTCTCTTGGGGGAATGGGTAGTAGTAATGGCAGTAGGTATCAAAATGATGGTGCCCTTATAGACCTTATAGAGTGAGATGAGAAATATCTCCTCTTCATATTTTTTTCCTGTAAAAGGTTGTATATAAAGGCACAAGTTCTTCACACACTTGGTAAAGATCTCCATTAAATTCATTAGATTGGTTATTGCTCCTATGGTGCTTTTAACAATGAATGATGCTTAACAGATTTATGCTAGTCATATTTCTACTGTCTACTTTTGGTAGCTGACATCTTTTAGAAAAAGTTTTGACTCAGATTTGTTTTTCCCTATTACTGTAGAAAACCTCTGAAGACTTATTTTTCATGAGCACAGTACTGTGGCTTTTAGGAACAGTAACTAGGCCGCTCCTTTCTGAGCTCTGAGGATGGTTCTTCCAGTCTTGTTAAGGGGGTTATTCCCATGACTTTCAATAGTTCCCTCATACATATGTGCTGACTGGAATTCATCTGAAGGCTCCGCCTCAGTTCATTAAGATTTCGTGCTTCTGTAATTACCTGTTCTGTGCTCTCTACCCTGAAATCTCACTCTCTACAGGACTCAACTAATTTATCACCTCTCAAAGTTCTTTACTCCTTGAGATTAAAGACTTGAAATATTTATCTTTGGCATTTTCATTTTTTTTATTTTCCCACTTGAATGAGTAAATAGGATTGATTCCCTTTGCTTCATCATGCTTAGAAATATATGCTCAAGACTGAATATATTTAGAAAAGAAAGGTTATTTCTTTTTGTTTTAATAGGAAAATGCTCTCTTGCTTAATTCACATTGTGTTACTCAGCTCTGCACTGATCAACTTAATAAGACAGAGACAAATAATAAATTAAACTAATAAGTTAGAAATTAGCTTAGAACATAATTTTTATGTGTTCATCATTATATATCAACATTTCAAATTATTTGAATGTTACTATAGATATATATTCCCTCAGTCCAAGTGAGAAAATCTTTTAAAATTGGGGTTGGTAGATTACATGAAGTTTCATATATGATCATTAAAACATTAATTTATACTGGCAATATTAACATTGTCGATATTTTTCTTTATACTCATCTTTAAAAATATTAAAAATGTTGTAAAATCATAGTATTTGAAAATATATTGCACATATTTATTTATAGATATAATTTAAAACAAACTGAACTTTTAGTTTGCTTAGATTCCTATGTGTTCTTTTAAAGACATTATGAGTTAAAAGTGTTGTTATTTTGCTAAGAAGGAAAAACTTGTGATGAAGAATCACAACCTGGTAAGTAGTGCCTTCTTTATTGTTAGTATCCATGTTCTTACTCTAAAAATGACCTGGCTACACTGTGATTTATTTTAAGTACAAAAAAACAGAAATAAATGATTAATGCAGAAACTAAAATTTAATGAAAATCGAGCAAGAATTCTCATAGTTTTATAATTAGATTCTCAGAGATAACTTAGGAATGAAGGCATAATCAAAGACTTTTGGTTGATATCCTCATTTTTAAAGAAGTTACACTTGCATTGTTTGGTTCAAGATATTTCTTCCAATTATATAGTCCCTTTTAATGTCTGTGACAGCATAAAGAATTACAAAAACATTCTGTGGTTGCTTTGTTCACGAATGGCCAAACACAATACCACAGCATCATGGTCAGAATGTTTTGACATTTTTAATATCACTGGTATTAAGTAATACTAACATGCATCAACATTATTTACAGGCTAAAGCACTAAATGGCATGAAGCAAGTAGCCAATTACTTACTCATTTATTAAATAGAAGTGTTTTGAGTTTTTAAAGCATTTTTGTGTAAGTATGTGTGTTGACATGTAGAGTGTGTGGTGCATGTGGAGGACAGAGGACCACTTTGGAGAGTCATTTCTTCTCTTACAGCTTTATGTGGATTCCAGACATCAAACAATTATGGTCAGCCTTGTGCAGCAAGTGCTTTCACTAACTGAGCCATCTTTCTGGATCAACAAAAATGTTTTAATTGACTCCTGTATCCACATACAAGGTCCTGGAATATTTAAATCTATTTCTTATTTTCATTAGAATAATTTACCCACACTATTTCAAAAAAGGACCAGCAGAAAGCTCATTCAATAAATGACTTTGCCATGAAGCAGTCCTTGATGATCTCAATTAGAAACAAGCACCAATTGATTCTTATTTTACAAAATTTACCTTCATATCATCCTTCAGTTTCATCCAAACCTCCTAAAGAATCGAGCCCCTGGCTCTATTTTCTCAATCAAAAGTTAAAAAACTTGGCAACATATTATGTGAACTATAGACAAAAATAAGAAACAACTACTATCACCAGTTTAATCTTGGTGTAATTAGTGACGTAAGATATCTCATTATAAGTTATTCCTATAGTTTATACATGTAGAAATGTGTGAACTTAAAGAAAAGGTTTTCTAAGCTTCATTAAACCACACATAAATTAACATGATGCCAAGAATGATGTAGGGATAAATATATATATATATATATATATATATATATATATATATATATATTGAATAACAATTTTCAGATTTCAATGTTAGGCCTATCAAAATTATCCCTCACCCTTACCTTACTTATCTTCTCAATGATATAATAAAACATGTTGAAAAAAGAAGTTTAAGGAAGTAAATGTTTATTGTGGATTACAGAAAAAATATGGCAGCATTCATGGAAGACATGATTCCAAGAGAGGATGGTAGGTTACACTTCAACCACACTCAGGATGCACAGCATGAACTGAAAGTCTTGCCAGTCTATAAAGCCTCAAGGACCAACCCTCACTGAACCACTTCCTCCAGCTTCACTCCTTCCACATCCTTGCTAAACAGTATTACCAGCTTGGGATCAAGTGTTCAAAGAAGTGATTCCATGAGCTTACAGTTCACATTCTGAATACAGCATCCCTGCATTTCATAATGCTGCCCCATGTGACTCTCTACTGCATTTGCATTTTCAAATCCTGGTAGTTCAGATATTGTAGAAATGGACTAAAATCTTAGCACAAATATGAGACAGTGATGTGGAGTTAAAGAACATCAAATTTCAAGTCAGAGAATCTATTCCTGACTGACTACCCTAATCCCTAGTAGGAAAAACCAAGGTATTTAGTCAACACTCTTTCTTTTTTTTCTCCCTATTAAATGGAAAATAATAGCTACACTTGTAGGAAGACATAAAGGGATGTGTGTGAAAGCATTTGATATCTTCAAAGGTAGGTCTGAAGATGTAGTTTTATCTCGCATAGGTGAAGCCCTGGGTTCCATTTTCAGCAAAACATTAAATAAGTCAAAACAACAACAACAACAAAAACAAAAAACCCATTTAAAAATGATACTGTAAACTCATGTGGTGTTTGGTCTGTACCAGTGTCCCATTGGGGTCCAGCATAGTAAGAATGTTCTCTCATACCTCACCTTGCCAACCTGATCTACACTGATAATTTATCTATTTAGAAAAGAAACATTTTGTTGCTGAGTCTTGGTCTTTCAAGACACAATCTGAAATGTATAAATGCACAGTGAATTTAGCATTTTGATCCAAAAATAGGTGTGGAATATTCTAAAATCTTTGCAATAAAAGCAATATGCTACTATACCATTGCCATTTGTACCAGTTCATTAATATGGAATGTTTTTCTGGACCAGGGACTGTGAAAAGCAGTTATAGGCATCATCACAGGACAATAATGGCCAAAACTTCCATTGTGCGGTCAGAAGATGCCATAGTGAGCTGGGCCATACCACTATGAGTAGATGAAGGAAGACAGGTTCTGAAGTCTGGTTTCAAATCAAGGCATCAACCTCTAATCTAAGTAATGCTAACACCTGAACCCTCCTCATATTTTTATTTTTGCAAAATGGGAAAAGTGTGGTCTTATGCTTCATAATTTTTTTTATGAAATTTAATTTGCTAATAAGCATAAAGCTTATTCAGTTTCTGGCTGAATGGTAGATTAGGTTTTGCTTTCTTGTTTTCTGTTCTGTTTTAGTTTCCTCTTCTGCTAGCTAAAATTCTGAACATACTACCTAACCTTTCTAGACTTTGACCTCCTTTTTGAAATGGGAACAATAATATCTAATGCCATTCCAGTACTGTATTAAATCAGATAAACTATAAACTGTTAGACATTACAGACATTTCAATCATATTGCCATTTCATTTTCTTTCACTTTCTGTTTATTTTTCCACCCAAATGTCAGTAAATTACTAAGACATGCTCTGAAAGAAAGCTCTGGAATAAATTACAATCCCAGGGAAACTGTGCATTTTATCACTAAGCGCAGTTATCTCCCTTGGGTTGTTTATGCTTTCCATCAGCAGCTTCCCTGCAGCCCTCAGACTTGACAGCATGGTGCGATGTGGATTAGTGTCAGCAATCTTTAAGGTGCAGTGGACTGCAAGACACCTGGGGCCCATCTTCTCGTCCTCTCACTCACCAGACAGCAAAGAAGAGCATTCCCAGATGTTCAGCCATGCAATACCCACCAGGCCTAAAAAGATTACAAAAGGGATCAATAGAAGTTCCTTCCACATGGCAGTTAATAAGGAGCAAGGGAATAGAGAGGCATATTCTGTTGAAGTCAGTGAGCATTATGGGAAGACCCGAAATAATTAAACTATTTTTAGCTGAGAGTTCCTAAAGCCTATGTTCGCTGATATACCCTTGAACACCTTCTCTCTTCCCTCAGCTGTGTACACCTTAGATGTTCCTATGTTTAAAAATGTTCAAAGAATTATGAGGTGTCGTTCCTTGAAGATGAACCCAGGTTCTATTTCTAAGCTATCATGTGAAATACCCTGACCAAGGGGAGTATGTTGCTTAGTGTATATACTTAGTAGTCTGCACACAACTCCTTAAACTTAGCCAATACAAACATTTATATTACAGACATGAGGATACTCAATTACATAAGATCATATTTTATTCATAAAACACATCAAATGGTACTTTTAGACTTTGATTCTGGTTGAAATGAGATACTAAAAAGAGTTGCCATTTGTGCACCAAAGCATTGTGAGTTGCCAAAGGCTGTCAGCTACTTTACATGGCTCAGAAATGCCAGACCTGATATAAACTGCAACCATAGGTTAAATGAGACTTAGGTGGCAATGATTGTAAGAATTTTCAATACACAAAGATTTCTCAAAGGTTCTAGTTGCATAATTCATTAATTTATAGCAATAATGCCACAAGATTAATACATCTAGAAGGGCTATTTAATTTCAAAACATTTCACCAGTATTAATTCATTATACCTTCTACCCTGCCTTAGCATAAGGGATCCAGTGCCATTTACATAATCTTTAGTGGTTACCCATTTTGTTTCTACAAATACCACAAACACCCCTCCTCCCAAATTCAATTCAGTAGCTTTCATTCAATTAGGAATAACACCTCTTTCCTCCCAATATTCTCTGAATTTTCTTATAAATTCTATTTCTCTAAATACTGAATGTGCCTGAGTTTTCTTGTATGCAGTTGTGAAAGAGAATTCCTGGAAAGAAGCTGTATCTTCAGTGATTGATTTAAGTTATGTATACACATGCTGACTGGAGGGTTAGAACTTCAGTGATAAGGAGATGATGGGATGTTGCAGATCAAGAACCTAATTACAATTTATGTTAGCCTACCTTTAGCTTACAAGAGAGAGCCATTCCTGGCCCAACTGTGTTGGAACTTACACTAACAGATAACAAACCTTTGGGAATCTATTAACTTAAGAAACCCTGGATCCCACCAACCAAAGCCCCATGGACACCATCAGATAGCATCAGACACTTATAGGTGAGCTTTCTCTACTTGTCTGTAGCTTACTTTTCTGATATTTCTACCAATGTGTTTGAAAGGTATAATTATTTATGACTTTGTTGTTGTCGTGATGCTCTAAAAACTTCATGAAACCACTTCTACATATGAACATGAAATTTGGGGGGCAGTAAGAATCTGTGTTCCCCAGCCATGCTCATTAATGTTTGGCTCCAGAATAAACTATCATCTATTTTACCCTCTGACGTGGAAGCTGTGCTTGTGCATCAACAATGTGAGAGGCTTAGAAGGATGCACATTGTGTAAAAGCCATCCTACTTGTACATTCTGACATCCAGTAAGACCAGTACTATTTGCTGAAGAGGCTTTCTTTTTCCCATTGCATACCTTTGGCTTCTTTATCAAAAGCAGATATCCATAAATTTGTGAATTCATGGCTGGCTCTTTGATTCAATTCTATTGATCCACCTATCTGTTTTTATGCCAATAACATGTGCAATGAAAGCTCCAAAAAAATCTATGAGAATGACCCTAGCAAAGACTCCTAGAAATGAGGAACATGGATCCTGAACTAGCCATCTTCTGTAACCATGCAAGGCCTCAAATGGAGGAGTTGTGACACCAACCTAGCCACAAAAAAATTCAACTTACAATTTGTCCTCCCTGCATATTCTTCTCTCACCAGAGCCTAGTAAAACTGTCATCAGAGGGACAAGAGATACTTCATCTAACAACTGATGAGAGAAGTTTCAGAGTCCCACAGTCAAATAGTAAGCAAATCTTAGGAATTCCTGCAAAGAAGAAAGGATTATAGGAACCACAGTGGTTAGGGACACCATGAGAATCAACTGTCAAAGTCTCATGGGGGCTTGCAGAAATAGGGGACCCTATAGGTGTCAGATCTAGGTCCTCTGCATATGTTTTGACTGAGTAGCTTGACATTCTTGTAGGATTCCTAATAGAGGGATCACAGGTGGGGGAGTCTGTCTCTGACTCTTTTGTCTACTTTTAAGACTCCTTTCCTTCTACTGGTTGCCTCATCCAGCCTTGATTTGATGGTATGTGCCTACTCTTATTGTAGCTTGTTATGCTGTGTTTGGTTGTTGTCCTTGGGATGTCTGCTCTTTTCTTAGTTGAGGCAGAGAGGGGATGGATCTGAGGGAGAGAGGATGTGGGGGTAGAGATTAAAAGGAGGGAATCGAGGGGAAATTGCAGTTGGGATGTAATATATGAGTGAAGAATAAAAACAATGTGGTTATCTATAACAAGCTGGATTTGTGTCTTTCTGGAAACTGAACAGGACATTCCCTCCTGCAGTTTTCAGGGCGATCCTTTTTGTCTGGGCCATCTGTGGTAAGTGGCATGCAGTGCTTTTCCCTGGTGGGAAGGAAGTCAATAGGCTGTATTTTATGGTGACAGCTCAGCCATTTGACTTGAGCCTTATTACACTTGATGGCTACCTTCAGGAATGCCATTTTCAATTGTTTATTTTTCAAACCTCTTGTCAGTTCAAACTAGAGAAAGCAAAAGGAGAACCCTGAATTTACTAATGTGTACCCAGAATATGGAAAACACTTCATCAAACATGTATTAGTAAAGAAGTGCACAAATATTTACTGCATGCCAATTAGGTTAAAAAAGCATCATGACATCAGTATGAGTGTGCTTCAAAAATGAATATAAATGAATATACACATATGAACATTATTTCTAGGAAATAAGAAACACATATGAGAATTATACAAATTACTTTTAAAAGGAGTGTAGAAAATCCTACATTATACAACATGGGCAAGATATAATGATATCACTCCTTTCGGGAAGACAATTCTGCTGTGCTTGTCAAGCACTGGTTGACTTTGTCATGGGGGTACTCCTAATCATTTAAGCAATAAAATCTGTACTGAGCATCTTAGTTACTTCTCTATTGATGTGGTTAGACATCGATACCAAGCAAAATTTTATAAGAAAGAGTTTACTGGGGGCTTACAATTTCAGAGGTGAGTCCATAATTATCATAACAATGCTCGAAGCCCACCACTAGTGACACTTCTTTCAACCAAGCCAAATCTACTCCAACAAAGTCACACTATTAGTAGTATCACTCCTTATGGGATGATGGGGGCCATTTTCATTCAAACCATCACAGAGACTCACCTTACTTACAGAAGAAGATTCTACGACCCGATCATTCATGTTTCCTTTATGACTCTGGAGCCAGGATCACATGACTACTGCTGTTCAGTTGTCACCTTAAAATGGAACATGGCCCCTATCTTCAATTACACTTGCATAAATTTTCCTTTGTTGCTTCTTTTTAGGAAAAGATAATTACTTAGGTCTTTCCTTCCAACATTTTACAAGTTGGAAGCTTACTTGGGTGAGGTCTTTCCATTAGGACACTATTCCCTTTATTCCAATTCATATCAGGCTAGCATTATCTCTTTCAGCACAAGCTTTGGTTCCAACATTAAATGTCCTGGTGCTCTGTTTTCTTTTAAAACTGTACAGTTTATTTGCTTTTTCCCCTATGTGGTGGTTTGAATGAGAATGGCCACTATAGGATCATATATTTCAACATTTGGTACAGGCAGATAAAGCAACATTGGTCATGCCATTGGTGTTTGAAACCTCAAATCCCACATCTAGTGACATACCTTATCCAAAAAGTCCACATATCCTAACTCTTCCTAAACTGTCCACCAACTGGGTACCAAAGCTATTTATTGCTCCATGTAGTCTTCCAGCATTATTACTTCCAGCCTGCCATCACATTCTCTGCCATGGTGACCATGGATTATTCTCTAAAACTGTAAGCAAGCTCTCAATTAAATGCCTTACTTTATAAATTGACTTGGTTGTGGTGTCTCTTCATAGCAACAGAACAGTAACCAAGACATGATGTGGGATGTTTTTCTGTATGCGTGTTGCTTTTATTGGATAATGAATAAATCTGTTTCGGTCAATGGCTTAGCAGGAAATCCGAACAGAGATAAAGGGAGCATAGGCGGAGTCAAAGAGACACCATGTAGCTGCTGAAAGAGACACACACTGGAATCTTACCCTGTAAGCCACAGCATCATGGTGATATAGAAATTAATAGAAATGGATTAAATTAAGATGTATAAGCTAGCTAGAAATATGGTTGTCATTGGCCAAACAGTGTTAGAAATAATATAAATTCTGTGTGATTATTCAGGTCTGGGTAGCCAGGAAACCAAAGCATAGTCTCTGTTTATAAAGACAGCTCACTTGATCTTTCTCATTTCTCTTATATTTCTAATTGTTCTCTACCAGTAGAATTCTCAGTTAAAATTAGCTATACACAATAGCAACAAATAGCTTTGCATTTCCAAATACAATAAAGACTCATTTCATTTTCTATATATTTCCAGAAGAGTGTCTGTTCATTTTAATTATCAGGTAATGAAACCAAAATGATACCATATTGCATGAAGTACATATGAGATCACCAGTGGTATGGTGATCACACAAGCCTGGGTTGGTCAGAAGAGACATCAGACAAAGGGCTTTTCAGTTCAAGTGATAATGAGAAAAGTACATATTTTGAAGGCAAAGGCAGTTCAAGCTGGAAAACGAGATCACAAAATCCAATTCTGCTCTTTGAAGGAAAAAAAGACATCAACAGGAAAAATCAAGGAGACACATGCATGGGAAGCAGTTGGTCTCTTGGTAGAATAATATCAAAACGCTGAATTGTGAAGTCTCTTCAAAGTTACCCGTGACACCCACTAACGAGATAAGGAGGTTTTATGAATTCACATACCATTCCCTGCATCTTGGAGATACTTCTAGTTGGCTTAGGACTAATTTCTAATCCTATTCTAATAAATCTGTCTTCCTGGTTGCTATAGAAAATCTTTTTGATGATACTTAATTTTAAAAGGTATTAAAAGGAGATAAAGATACAGTAAAGAAAATAAGGCTTGAAATAATTGGAAAATAAATGACTGATTCAAGTTGGTATTCAGAAAAAATATTATCAGAGAGCATATAATTCATTACCAAAAACTTCCCTGTTAATTTAAAAAAAACAGTGGTAAGCATAGTTTTAAAACATAAGTAAGAGAATCTAGGAATGAAATTATTAGACAAAACAACAAGGTAAAACATCAAATGTCAACTGGAATAGAAGCAACTGGAGAATTTCCAGCAATGGATTACTTGTTTTAAAGAGTTGCTGGTCAATGAGATAAAAACTTCAAATATTACAGAATATTGCCCATGCTCTCGCTTATCTTCCAGAACTTCTTAATTACTTACCCCACTACCACACTGCTGTAGAGATCACATAACTGAGTCAGAGTACATCATCAGTTTGGTACTGATGTTTAACAGTTAATCTCACTGACAAGCTTATATAGTTCTGGAAGGTGCTAGGGATGGTATAATAAGGACATATTAACCATCAGTATTACTGAGCTAGTAACCCTGTGAGCTATAATAATGACTGGCAAGATATGTCCACTGGTGCAATAGTGGCAAAAATGTCATAGAAGTAACCAATCACTTTCTGCTTGAATTTAGGGCCTGTTCTATGAAATGAACCCCATACTTGTTATAATTAGTGGGCCAATAACCTATGGATAGATGGGTTATAAACCCTAGGAGAAAGCCTACTATTATTATTCCATTAAATGAATATATTAATGAGCTATCTTGTCATGATTTATTTTTTCATGCCCAAAGACAAATAGGTCTCTATACTCTCCTCAGAAAAGATTTTTTTATAGTAGTGATAAGCACAGATATCCACAACTGATCAAGGTGCAGAGAATCAGAGAATGAAGAATGCTTAGCCCTAAATAGAACATATATACACTACACCCCTCCTCAAATGGCTCAGAGATTCTTTCAGGAAGAGGGATAGAAAAAAAAACAGTAAAACCAGAGTTGGAAGATGACTAGAAGATAAATATGTAGGAGTAAAGCAGCACATATTAAGTTAGTGTTGTTGTGACAGCATTCAAAGCATCTGTGCAAGTCCAAGTCATAGTAAACAGCAGCATGGACAGGGGAGTTGGTTATACAATCACACCATTATCTGAGAAATCACTGGCAATTGTTAGCTGCAAAAGAAAGAGACAGTTTTCTTTAAGACTGTAGCCCCTGATAAGTTAACCATGGTCCCGTGGAAGGCCAGATGTCCAAAAGTATTTGGGTAGCACAAATTGGCTGTGAGATGAGTAAACAATGGATATAAAATTGGATGGATAGGAAATGGAGGGAATGGAGGTGAATCTTGGAAAAATTGAGAGAGTGAGAGTGAATATGATCAAATCACATTGTAAAAATTTTCAAAGAACTAAATATACATCTATGTACATATATATGATGTTCTTTGGTTTCTTCTTTCTCTATGGATTTTAGGGGAGTGTCCCTAGAAAGAGTATGAACTTCAGGCATTGACATGGCCTTAGATGGTAACCCAGAAGCAGGAAATCCTGTCTTTGGTCTTTGGTGGCAACACAGGCTGTAGACATCAATGTAGACCCAGGCTGTGGTAGGACCAGACATGGTCCTCTGCAGAAGCCCAGGCCCAGATGTCACCATGGCTCTGGGTGATATAAACACATACACACACACATACACACATACACACACACACATATTTCTAAAGGCAAGAAGAGAAAAAAAATGAAGCTATCACTTAAGGACAGAAAGAGGATCATGATGAGAATCAACATATCCATAAATGTGTTGAATAAGAAAGATAAAAATATGAAAAGGATTAGTAAAAACCTAAAGATTTTGTATCATTGGATATGTTTGGAGAAAGAAAGAAATTGTAGAGACTTACTTTGTCAACAGTACAAGAGGAAACATAACTTTCTCATGTGACTATTGTTCCTCTGCATTTATTCCAGGCTCCCAAGTCACAGGAGAGAGGCCCAATCATGTTCCACATCTCTACTAGTCCTCTTCAATACTTGGACCATTGCCCACACCAACAACTATGGGAGTACTGAAGATTATCTCAAACATACTCATTGACAATGCAGAAAAACAGAACATATGCTTCGGAGTAATACTCATAGGCTATTTCTTATAGTACAAGGGTAGAAATATCGTTCTGCTCCTATGAGTTGACTCTGTTGAAACTGGCCCACTTAACGGTAGAATTACAAAATGATCATCACATGAAGCAACTACTGCAGAATATGCAAGAATGGAACAGTGGAAATCATTTAAATGGATGAAAGCCCAAATGACAAGGACAAAAGTATGATCTGTGTAATCTAAACCTCAACCATGAAAGCTGAAAATTTATTGTACATCTTTTTGTCTCTTAGAAATGGAGACTCACCACAGACACAATTGCAGAAATTTGGGTTGAGATCTTTTAGATGGATTTTTTTTCACATGTTTCTATGGAAGAAAATTTCCTTTGTACCCCAGATCCAATCCCCTAGTCTCATCCCCAGCTCTGGAACAGAAACCCATGGAAGCCTTCCCTACCTAGCTGTAGATCCCTTCTAACCCCTACCACACTTTGCTTTATCCCAGCCCCAACCTAAACAGATGACCCCACCTAACCTGAGGGTCCCTCCTGCCAGGGAAACACATAAACTGGAGATCCACACCTCTCCTTCTGTTCTTCCAGATTCAGCCCAACCCATCTCATCTCCAACTGAATAGCAGAACATTTGTTGTGGTCTATATTTCCTCTCTGACACCACTCCCAAGAGATTACAAAGAACTTCTTAAACGTGCATTCCTCAGTTCTTATTGGCTAGCTCTTACATATTAATTTAACCCATTTCTATTCATCTGTGTATTGCCACATGGCTGTGGCTTACTGACAAGGTTCTGCCCAGCGTCCATCTCTGGAAGGGCTACATGGCTTCTCACTGACTTGGCCTTCCTTCTCCCATCATTCAGTTTAGTTTTCCCCACCTAGCATTATTCTCTTAAATCATTGGCTAAAAGCGGCTTCTTAATTAACCAATAAAAGCAACACATATACAGAAGGACTTCCCACATCAGTTGGGTCAGTTAAATGTTGTACAGCAGATCCTCATATTGGAAGAGGGATAATTGATGTGAGCTTTTTTCCAATACTGATCAATGTACTTAAAATATGTATTCATATGCCAAATATCCCTGAAAAGATACACAAGACACTGACAACCCTGATACATAGGGAACAGAAGAGCTAGGGAGCAGGTGCACAGGTGTTGAAAGGGGACTACAGAATATAAACTTTACAATACATTTTAACTTTTTACATTTATTAATAGGAAAAGCCACATGGTTCTGTGACCATAAGCACCAAGAGAAATACAGTGATGAAAGTTAGCAAATAAATAAATAAATAAATACAATGAAAAAATTGAGGTAAAAAATCATCCTTCAGTCCCCTTTTCTTTTTTTTCTCAGTAAACTCACCCCTTCTTAAGCAACAGCCCCACATTTTTCTATCTGTCTCTGGCTCTGTCCCTAAACCATAATATTACATGTATCTCAGATGGTATCTTTACCCTTCCAATAATTTCCAGTCAAAATGATGTTGGTCCATCTCATATCAACGTGTTCTCTGTGCAGTTTAGAACAATATCAGAGTAAAACTATACCCACAAAACATTTAAAATCATTCGAGACAATAATAAGAAGACAGATATCTTTTGAAAAGTACTTTAAACAAATTAAAACGATCTTTCTGTTACTGGAAAATTTGAATGTGGGTTACTGTCTATTTTTCATTATATTAAAGGTTATTTAGCATAGCAGAACTTTGTCAACAGATTAATGCACAGATGACTCCTTTGCTTATTTCTTCATTAAACTAAATTTATTTCTTAAATTTTCAGACATGTGAAAAGTATTTATAAAATTTCCCATTCCCTCTTCTTTCTCTACTCCTCTCATGCCACCCACCTTTTTCCTCCCAAATTCATGGCCCCTCTTTATTGTTGCACACACACACACACACATACACACAGAGTATATATGCACAAGAAAATGTAAATATATAAGGTCTACTTGGTCCATTTAGTGTTGCTTGCATGTATTTGTTTTTAGGGCTGTTCACTTGGTAGTAGATAACCATGTAGGAGATTCATCCCCATGAAAGACTAATTCTCTGTCTGAAATAATGAAAAGAAACCTATTTGATAGTATTACTTCAGAGAAATAAAGGTGTGATCTCCAAAGAGTGCACTACAAAAACTAACATTGAACATAAAATATGAATAAAGTCCCTTCAAATTACACACTAAACAAATGTCAGTGCTTGTAAAAGATATCGAAATTTTTATTACTTGCTTAGACTCCTAAATTAGCATAGTTGCATAGAAATTATGAACAACTATGCATAATACTAGTATACACATGCTTTTTACTTAAGAGTGTACAGTCACATCATTTGTTAGTCACTGTCAGGTAAAAAAGAAATTACATGCATGATAAAAAAAGACACAATGAAAAGCAGCAGCACAAATCATGAATTTATACTGAAATAACATTGAATCATCTGGTAAGTTATGTAGCGGAATGTTAAGAGATTCTTAATCATAGGTTTTTAAGTCAGGAAAGTTAGCACCTACCCCCAAACTCATTTTTACACGAGGAAATGTGAGGTCCAGTGAACATTAGAAATAGTCTTTGTGCTTCTTGGCTAGCACATAGATATGCAGCACAAATGCATAGAACCAAGACTTTCTGAATATTCGTTTTTCTATGATAAAATATATGGAGACATATGAACAAATATATATTTAAGTATCTACAGAAAATATGCATATATGCAAATTATAATGGAGTCTTATTAAACAGCAAGTCAGTCCAGTTTTCTCACAATTTTGTGATCTATTCATTCATATTGTACAGTTGAAACCCCTGCTCCCTCTTTCATAAGCTGGAAAAACCCATCTACCTTACTTCCCCCAACCCCACCAACACTGAGAAAACTCTGAAAAAGGGAATGGCACCAATATACATACCAAGGGACTTAGCTTCTGGCTGGCGCGTCAACACCCCTTGCTTAAGGATGATAAAAGTTCTCTGCCTTAGTTTAGGTGTGTGACTTCTCTGGCCTTGTTCTTTGGGACCTGTGAATCCACCAAGGAGTTATGCCCAATAAATCTGCATTTATCTGTTTTTTTAATTTGGTCTGATCTAACATTTTGCATTGGCAGAATAATATCTCATCCTTATTTTTTTTTCCATTTTCAGTCTTCCTAAACATCACATTTCATTTTAGAAAGTTTTAAATAGTAAATTCATTATTAACACATACATTTTAAATGGTAATCAGAATGAATAATCTTTTTAAACCTGTTACTCTATTTTTACACATTTCCTCTAAAAGAAACCACCCGAACTCTAAAATGCATTGTTCTCCTGTGACTGACTCTTCCTGGGAGATAAGAACAAACAGTGTTCATCCTAGACAAGACACTGATGAACACACCACTACTGCTGAAATGACGCCAAGCTGAGCTTAGTGAACAGTAAATTTACTGAGTTGCTTCCAGAAGCATGGGTGACTCAAAGGGAGCTGTATCACTACAAGGGTCATCCAGTGTGAGAATTATTTACGAAAGCTGTGCTTCTGGAGCTCTTTGCTCAATTTGTAAGTCAACTCTGTTGGTCAGATTCTCCTCTCCCAGGCAATTTTTATAGCACATGTAACCTTAGACTGGCCTTGTGAATGTTCTTTCCTGAGCCTTGTATATTTGGCTTATTTCCCGAGTCTTTAGAATCCTCCCTTCAGGTTAGAAGGTGTCGATTCAGAGGAAATTCCTACTTAAGACTTTATTTTGTACAAATAACCCCCTGAGATCAACTAGGACAAAAGACGGATAGCCTATTGTAAGCAGAGAAAAGAAAGGGGAGCTGGGACAGGAATGGGTGATAACTGTTGATTTGCAAAGATACAGTCAGAATGATACAATCATTTGTTTTGCATATGTGTGATGTGCATGTATTGCTTTTCATGTTATATCTTAAGACAAGGATTATCAACTGAATACAGAGCTCAAAGTCGGGGATAATTGAGCTAGGTAATATCTTATGATTTGTAGTTTTACAGATGTGCTCTCATGCCCACCCAGCATTCTGTGGGCTCTAGGTGTCTGAACTTATATTTCCTCCTTGCTGAACAAACACTTTAGCCACAGAGCCAACTCCTCAACCCTTTAAAATTCATTCTTACCGGATGATAAAAATGCAGAACTGTAGAAACAATCTTTCTCCTGGTGTCAATAACTTGGTTTGTACCGAATTTTCTCTTGAACAAAACCAAAATCATGAATTTGACAGCACATCTTTAATAAACACAGAGAGATTGAAAGTATCCAAGGAATTCAAACATTTTTGAGAGGGGGTAGGGTTCGAGATAGTGTTTCTCTGTAGTTTTGGAGCCACACCACATTTTTAACATCTTGATGATATCTGTATATTTCTTTCACAGTATGTACACTTTGAAAACTTTGAGCCTCCACTGGTCTAAAAGGAGCGGTTCATAACTACTTCTGTGATACTTAGCAGTTTTGTTCTAGAGAAAACCAGCGTGTAGACCAGGTAGTGGTGGCGCACGCCTTTAATCCCAGCTCTCGGGAGGCAGGGACAGGCGGATCTCTGTGAGCTGATTTACAAGTGCTAGTTCCAGGACCGCCAGAGCTACACAGCGAAACCCTGTATCAAAAAAAAAAAAAAAAAAAAAAAAAAAAAAAAAAAGAAACGGCAGAATGCACAGAATTGCTGTAGGTAAGCCCTTGGATAAGAACGTATTAAATGTAGTCTTTGATTCTTAGACCTCATGTCAGGACCTTAGTTTGTGTTAGTGAGGAAACTTACAGATCTATATTTCTACTTCTTAGAGACTGAAATCTAGACTTTCAGAAAGTAGTCTAAAACACCAGGCTGACGCTGCCTGCACTTTTGGAGGTTTCAATCTCCAAAACTTTCTGGGGCAGCGGCAGCTCCGCCCTGTTCCGCACGCATCCTTGCGTGGCGAAACTACATTTCCCAGAAGCACTGAGGTGCTACGCCAGCGTCCTGCTTTCCGGCAGCATTTTACGCCAGTTGAAAGCAGAGGCTCGGCAGCGGTGCACTCTTCGGACATGGGGTCCTCTTTGTCCTATTACGTCGAAAATCCCAGGCCTCCCCCCGCGATCCCACCTGCGAAACCCGCCGCGCCAGCTACCGTCGCACAGGATTCCGCTTCTCAAAACTGCCAGAGCTGTCGCTGGCTTTCTGGGTCTGCGCTCTTCGGGGCGGGCGTCTACGTCTACGTGCTGGGCCAGAGGTCCATTAATCGGGGACTCCCAGTGCAACCAGGCCCCATAGCGCAGATGTTCCTCGGCATCTGTGAGCAGGGGGCGGGCGATGCGGAGGTGGGAGGTGGTGGGAGGTTAGGGGCGGGGGCGCCTTTCCCCGCACTGTCCTGTAAGAAAGGTGCACGAGTGATCTGCTTTTCAGCCATGCGGTGGTTTAAAAAATGGCATATACGGAGCGCTGAGTAAACTAAAATGCAACATACCAAAAAGGCACTTTTTTTTTTTTCTTCAGCTATCGCCTGTTTGGGTGCAGTTATCCTGGCGGACCCCAAGAAGAAGTCCCACGAAGTTTGAAAGTACCAGCAATTAATTGTATCCTGTCTCTGGCTGCGCGGCAAAAAGAACAAGCATTGTGTTGGTGGATATTCTTTGCAGACGTGGACAGGCATGCACTTCATTATAGAACATGCCAAGAAGACTGACAACATGAGCTGTCATTCTTTGGTCATGGATGTATACAACTTTCTCCCCTCAGGTTATCAAGGGACAAATAAATCCCTTGGAAGCAAAAATGGTTCAGTGTCTTGTCCAGGGAGGTTGTGTGTAGTTCAAATTATACTGAAAGATAACAGTTTTAAGAAGATATTAAAATGGTGTAAATGATAGTCTAATTGTACAGTAAGCTATTTTATTA
The DNA here is from genome assembly GCA_025134845.1 of Neodon shergylaensis. Classification (NCBI taxonomy): domain Eukaryota; kingdom Metazoa; phylum Chordata; class Mammalia; order Rodentia; family Cricetidae; genus Neodon; species Neodon shergylaensis. The sequence continues at coordinate 10,407,427 of JABTXL010001671.1, forward strand.
TTATAGCAAATAGTTCTTTTTACTTTTCTAATTGTATCAATAGCTATTCCCAACCTAACCCTGGATAGGTACATGAAACTAGATTTGAAAATTTTTTGGGCTCTCCACAGTGTCTGTAAATCCTTCACTGAGTGATAGCTGCTAATTTGTTATTTTGTTGGTAAGCCGTCAGACCAACTCTGTGGGTTTGCTTTTATGGTTCATCAGCGCAGTGATGGACCAAAAAGATTGTCTTCCTGGTTGTCTTTCACAACTGGGGTAGTACCAAAGAGGCAAGAGTTACCTTTCCCCACCAAATGTCACTGCACAATAAAAGACGTAAATAACAAAGTATTTGAGAAAAGTTCAAAAAGAAAATCTGTTGACAGTTTTTCCCATTGATATTATAAATATTTTAGATTGGAATTGGGATGATTTTGAGATAAAGACATAAGAGAAATGTCTGCTTGCTGTCAGGGCTTGGTTTGGGGGGTTTTCTTTGAAATACTGAGGTGTCTGTGCAAAGGTATGTTTAGGTGGTTCTTCATAGTAGATACTATTAAATTCTGTACAAGTAGTAAGTTTTGAATACTATGTTGAGCAAGTATTTTTATTTTTGACATTTTTATACATGTATTTAAAATATTTTGGTCTTACCTCACTTGCCTTTTTTTAAAAAAAAATGATCACTAAGGTTTTTTTTTTTTTTTTTTTTTTTTTTAATGACCACTAAGTTTTATTAGGATTGCTTGCATAAGCATAGGTAGGAATCTGGACTACAATAATGAAGTGAATGATTTTTTTTTTTATTTTTGGTTTTTGGGGACATCCGAAAATTATGTTTACTCTATAGTTACTGTAACAGTATCCTGATTTATTTATTTCTTACTTTTAGTGGGTTTTTTGCTTGTTTTTCTCGACCTGAAACAAGCTATGCATATATAGGAAGAGAAACATCAGTTTAAAAAAATGCTCTTATCATATTGCCTATGGGCAAATTTGTGGGCCATTTTCTTGACTAGTGATTATGTGGGAGGGCCCAGCCCACTGTGGGTATTTCCTCTCCTGCACATAAGACTGCATGATGAGCAAGCTAGGGGGAACAATCAGTAAGCAGCACTCTGCTTCAGTTCCTGCCTCCAGGTTCCTCCTCTGAGTTCCTACCTTGGCTTCCCTAATAATGGACTATAACCTGTAAGCCTAATAAACCCATTTCTCCCTAAAGCTTTTGGTTGTGATGTTTTATCATAGTAATAAAAACCCTAAGATGAATAGTATATTTGAAAATATTGTATATATACTTTATTTTAAAATGCTATTGATAAAAATGTTTTTGTTCATCTTAACCTTTAGGGCATATGTTTGGGGGTTTTGTTTTCAGTTGGTTTTCCTGGGGATGACCGTGCCTTAGTATTTATGGCTGCTAATTGCCCAGGGTGGTAAGTACTGAAAGTTGGGTGATTATAGTTTTTCAGAATGGAAGTTTACCATATAGATGGCTCTTTACATCAGATAATTTGCTGCTGCAATGCTGTTTGATAGCATCTTACTAAAAGGAGAACTAGAAGACTGGGAATTAATCTCACAAACCCTGCAGCTGTTTCATCACCTTAAGTTTGTAAGAGAGTCTCAATCATTTATTGATGTTTAAATGGCTCTCAGTCCCAGCGCAGTGGCTGGTCCCTGGCAGGGAGACATGTGGTGGGCAAGAGACAGAGACATGGAGAGGCACGACGTGTAGAGTGAAGTTGGATATTTAGTGGTTATGGAAGGGAAGGGAAAAAGGCAGAAAGGGGGAGAGAGGAGAGACAACCTGCCTCTCAGAGAGTGAGAGAAAGGGAGGGAGGAGGGGATGGGGTGGGAGGGAGACTGCAAATAGGAAGGGAGTGGGTATGGCTTGTCTCTTAAAGGCACAGAACATAATCCAGCCTATGCTTTGAAACTCACATTTTGAAGGATGGCACTGTTTTTTCTGCAGCTATGAACATACTGGATTGCATCATTTTTCAATATAAGTGTATGTATTGAATTTCTTGTTTAATGTAACCACTACCATCAGTTATTCTAGCTAGATCTAAGGATCCTGCATTAGCTTCTATAGTAGCACTTGCTATTTCACCTCGCACTTTTATGTCATGGATATAATTTTCACTAAATGTCATGAACCGAGCTCTCCTGACTTTAAATTTTTCTTCTGAAGATTCCTCATCCATCGGTATTCATAGAATTGAAGAGAAGGGTAAGGCCTTGTTCTGGCTTAGATTTTGTCTAAGAGAAATATAGCTGCTTTGGTCATTTGTCCCAATGATAAAACTTGTCAAATCAGCAACAAGGCTGTTTTTCTTTCTAAAGTTGCAGGACTAACACTTTAATTTCCCTTCAAGAACTTTACCTTTGCATTCACAGCTTGACTTAACATTTGTTGTGTCTTGATCTAACTTTCTGCCTGTTGTGGCTTTCCATATGCTTTCCTCATAAAGACTGGTCATTTTTTAGCTTTTAATTAAAGTGGGTGTTATGTGACTTTTTCACTTTGACAATTAAAGATTCTGAGGGTTGTGAAACCAATTTCAATATCATGTTTCTGAATAAACAGGCTGGGGAATGGGGTAAGGTGGAAAGAGATGTGTAGTGACTGGTTGAGGGAACAATCTGCACATCTTTCAGTGAAATTTAAGGTGCCTCAAACAATTGTCATAATACTCAGATCAAAAATCATAACACGTGTAATGTAAACTTTAAAGGGCTGGAGATGAAACTGGTTGATAGAGTGCTTGCCTGCCATGCAGGGAATGTTGGGTTCTGTCACTAGGCACTTCATAACCTGAGTGTAGTATCATACAACTATAATCTAAGCAAGGTTCAAAGCTATTGTTGGATATGTAGAGTTTGTACCCAGTCTGGTAAACAAGGACCCTGTCTCAAAAATAGGGTAGAGATAAGAGAATCACCAGTTGTGGCACAAACACATTAAGTTAGTTTCCAGTAGCATGCACAGACCCACTCAGAACAGGGCTGCCACAAACTCAGTTTGTACAATCAGTGTAAAGGCAAAAGCTATTCCTCAGTTGTTAAGAACATGTACTGCTGCTCTTGCAGAGGACTGGAGTTTGGGTTTTGGCACCAATATCAGGTTGTCCCAACTTAAAATTCCAGCTCATAGGGATCTGAAGCTACTGAGCTCAGTGTGTGCCTCCATATGCCATACATTCTTTAAAAGTGTAGTGTCTGTAAATTAAAATGAAGAGAAAAAAAGATACCCTGGGTCATAGTACCATTTAAATACTTTAAGGTCACTGAGTTTGTGTCCTTACATAAGCTTCTACCCAGTGAACATCCCTAATCAATACATGTATTTGTTTCTTCCCCACTTGGAGCAATTTAGTAGTCTATGAAGAAAGCATTGTCCTTACAAGTCTCACATAATAAGCAAAAGAAAATATGTAGAAATGGGCAGTGGTGGTGCATGCCTTTAATCCCAGCACTCAAAAGGCAGAGGCAGGTGGAACTCTGATTTTTGAGGTCAGTCTGTTGGTCTACAAGAGCTAGTTCTAGGACAAGCTCCAAAGCTACAGAGAAACCCTGTCTTGAAAATGAATAAATAGTTGTTGGAATTTGTATTTTAAGTGTTCCTTTGGGTTTTAAAAAAAGAATACTTCAAAATTTGAAGTACCAAGCAGTCATTTCAGTTTGTTTTGGGAATAAATCTGCGATCTTTACAGAAACATTTCAAGGAGAAAAGAACCCCTTCTCTCTCTCTTGCTCTCTATAGTTACTCTTTCTGTCTGTTCTTCCCCATTCCTCGCTCACTTAAGTTTATCTCCCTACCTCTTTGGGTAATACTAGGTAAGAAAAACAGGATCTGTGGTGGTTTGAATGTAATTGACCCCCATAAGCTCATGGGGTGTGGAACTATTAGGAGTTATGATTTTTTTTTTTGAGAAGGTGTTGCCTTGTTGGAGGAAGTATTTCACTGTGGGAGTGGGCTTTGTGATATTATATATGCTTAAGCCATACCCAGTGTCTCAGTGTACTTCCTGTTGCCTTTGGTGCAGGATGTAAAGTTCCATGTCTGTCTGTGTGCCACAATAACCCACCATGATAATGGCTAAATTTATGTGATTGCAAGCCACCCAATTAAATGTTTTCCTTTATTAGAGTTGCTGTGGTCATGGTGTCTCTTTATAGCAGTAGAAACCCTAACTAAAACAGAAATTGGTACCAAGGACTGTGATATAGCTGTGACAGGCCTGACCATGCTTTTGTTTGTAGGAATTTGAACTTTGGGTCTTTGGGTTAGGAAAAATAGAATGCTGTAAGTGTTGCTTAATGGGCCATGCTAGTAGGAGCATGGAAGACAGTGGTGCTGAATGTGATTTGATGAACAGTTGAGACCTGTCTCAAGAGGGTTCTGAGAAGAAGAGTGTTTGTATGTGGCCAAAGGCCAGTCTTGTGATACTTTTTTGAAGAATGTGGCTGCTTTTTGCCCTTATTTGAAGAATCTGCCCGAGGCTAAAGTAAAAAAGATTTAGATTAATTCCATTGGCACAGGAAATTTCAAAACAGCCTAGAATTGACTCCATCATATAAACTTTAATGAAGATTTGTAATGAAAAGAGCAACCTGAACAAGAAAAAAAAATCTACACAAAACCAAAAACAAACAAACAAAAAAACAAATAAAAATAAAAGCCAGGCGGTGGTGGCGCACGCCTTTAATCCCAGCACTTGGGAGGCAGAGGCAGGTGGATCTCTGAGTTCAAGACCAGCCTGGTCTACAAGAGCTAGTTCCAGGACAGGCTCCAAAACCACAGAGAAACCCTGTCTCGAAAAACAAACCAAAAAAAAATCTACAATTTGAGGAAAAAAGGAGCACCAGGAAGTGGAATACAGCCGAGGCCTATGTTCTAGGAGATAAATGGATTAAGAAATGGACTGAAGTGAGTAGTGATTTTAGAGTAAGATCCCACCCAGCTATGGTTCCAATTTGAGAAAAGGAATTAAAGAAAATCTTAGAGCCTGGTGTGGTGTTTCAAACCTTTAATCTTAGGATTCAGAAGGCAGAATCTAGCAGATCTCCGAGTTTTAGGGCAGCCTGGTGTACAGAGCAAGTTCCAGAATGCCAAGCTTTGGCAGTGAAAGAAATCATCAAAAATAAAGCTGGTGAAATGTTATTGAAACATCTCTGAGTTCAAGGCCAGTTTAAAGAGCAAGTTCCAGGACAGCCAAGATTAGACAGTGAAGGAAGCCATGGAAAACAGAAAGCTGGTGAAGTAATTGAGCTGGTGAGCCATGTTCCAACTTCAGCAAACCACAAAGCTTGGCAGATTTAACTAGATGGTTCTGACTTTACAGTCAAGGAACTTCTAAAGAAAGCCACTGAGGCCAGGTACGTGTCTCGGGTGTTCCTGACTGGAGGCCTAGAGATGCCAATCAATGAAACTGTGAAGGTAAAATCTGGTTTCTTTGGCCACCACATGATGTTGGAGCTGTCTGAGCTATGGGATACCCACTGAGGAAAACTAGGAACAGGGATCAACCTAAGAGAAAAGTGTGTTGCAGTCAACAAAACTGAAAAGAATTAGAAATCTAAAGAGCATCTTGATATTAGACATGGGGACACATTGTAGGGGTTGGCGTAGCTTGTTTTCTGTCTTGCTTTGGTCCATTATTTCCTTACTGTGCTCTGCTCCCTACATTTTTGAATGTGAATATATATCCTTTGCCATTATATGTTGAAAATATGTGACCTTTTTAATTTTTGTTTTATAGGGGATTATAGATAAGAGAGTGCATAAATCTCAGAAGAGACTTTGAACTTTACAATTTTGTTGAGACTGTGGTCTTCTGAAATTGCATTAAATGCATTTTGCATTTGGGTACAGGCTTATGGGGTACAAGGAGTATAAGGTGGTAGTTTGAATATAATTGGCCCCCATAAGCTCATAGGGCATGTCACTCTTAGGAGATGTGGCTTTTTTGGAGTAGGTATGACTTTGTTGAAGAAAGTTGTCACTGTGAAGGTAGGTTTTGAGGTCTCTTATGTGCTCAAGCTACGCTCAGTATCTCAGTGCACTTTCTGTTGCCTTTGGATCATGATGTAGAATTCTCAAGTCCTCCAGCACTATATCTGCCTGCATGCCATCATGTTCCACTATGGTGATAATGGGCTAAGCTTCTGAAACTGATAGCCAATTTAAATGTTTTCCTTTGTAAGAATTGCAATGGTCATGGTGTCTCTTCATAGCAGTATGAACCCTAACTCATTATGAGATAAGCTCACAATGAATCCAGCATTACCTAGTAGTGTAAGAACTCCAACATAATTATAATTGGTGGCCTTTTGAATTAGCTTTTAACATTGAAATGAGAGGGTAGGAAAACTCATAATTACATCAATAAGGGGAAATGAATAAATAAAAACAAAATCAGCAATCTGAAATACCCATGTTTTCCCCCTGGACCTTAGGAATCAAAATGCAAACATGTTAACACAAAATATTTGAAGGACTGGAGAGGTGCATGTGCATATACATGCAATTAGAGACCAGAGAAGAACCTTGTTTGGATATGATCCCTGCCCCCTTTAAAAATAAAAACAAAAGGCCTCTCACTGACCTAGAACTAGCAAGTAGGCAAGATTGGCTGGAGAGACAGCATTAGGCATCCACCTTATTCCTCCTCCCAAGTACTTGTGATTACAAACTTGAGCCAACATCCCTGGATTTGCTTTTCTATCTTTTTTTTTTTCAACATGCTTTCTGAGGCTCAAAGTCAGATCATAATGCTTCCAAGGCATGATCTACTACTAGGTTGTTTTTTTTTAAAAATAAATTTCCAAGTCATCTGTTAGTGAAACCCTTATATCGTGGGTATAAATTTTGCAATGTTGGGATAGTATCATCCTTTGTTCTTATTATATACGGTGTTAAGTTGTTTGGAATCCTGTTATCAGCTAGCAATCTATACAATCTTGTTTAAAGAACCAAATATAGAGACAGACCCTCAAGAATCCTGGAAATGTAGAGGTGCTGAGTTTGAAGTTTATTTCTATTCTCAACCTGTTGTGGAGACTGATGTTGATGGCAACACACTCAAGTCACTTGGATGAGCCTCCTTGTAAAGCAAACTGTTTCTGGTAACTGAAAGCTGAACATCTCAACCAAGTTTCTTTTTTACTTCCCCCTGGTGTTTAGCTTTTGTTCCCTTCTTTTTATTACTTGTTTTCTTAAGATCATTTGTATCTGAAGTAGGAGCCTCAGGAAGACTTCCAGTTGATTTGACAACATAAAATATGCTGCTTTTAAATTAAATGTATTTTCAGGATGGTTCTCTGCAAAATATTTCTCAGACTAGGCTTGGTTCCAAATGATCTGTTGGTTCTACTCCATTAATCAGGTTACTACTTCTCAAATCGATGGAATGAATGGAAAGCAAATGCAAGTTGAAAGCTGCTTTTTTTGTGACAGATAAATCATTGCCTTGGTGTAATGATTCTATAGGTGACTGGGTCACAGAGTCAGAGGTGAGAGCATCATTACCCATAATTTTGAGTTATTCTGAGCAGCAGACATAAGTATGCCACTAAAAAAAGACGTGTCTCTTAGTCTTATTGAACAATCCTTCATTCAGATGTAATGACTATAGAGTGTAGAGTAAGAGTCAAGGGGACGAATGTTAAAATGCAGTACAATCACTGATAATGACTAGTCAGTTCTGTGACAAAATTTGTATTGGCTCCACAGTTTTCTATTCCCACAGCATACAGTCTCACAGTTAATTCCAACATATACCACAGTAGGTACTAAAAAGAAGGGATTTTTGGGAGTCATACTGAAGAATATGATTAGTTGACTTAAAACCAAGATTGCCCAAATGAATCAATCATAGAAGCTTATTAAATCTTGGCTTGTGTTTTAGAGGCAAGAGAGTCATCAATTAGGAGGATAAGGGTTATTCACTGTTCTGTAAGTTCTTTGATAACCTTGATGAAAGTAAACATACTCATGAACTTCCTGTGGAGACCTCCTATTATGGAACTTTATGTGAAGTTGATAAGAGTAATTTCTAGTTGACAGTAGAAGCGAAGTGATAACTTCAATTCTATAACTACAAGAACTCAATTCCTGTCACGAACAATCAGCTTGGAAGAGGACCCTGTGAGATCTAAGAACCACAGCGCAGCCTAATCTTAGTCACAGTTTTTTGAGATTCAGCAAAGTCTTGCTGTAAAACTGAAACAATAAATTGTTTCTTAAATGTATACGGATGTTTTGCTAGTGTATAGATCTGTGTACCATGTGTGCCTGCTGATTGCAGAGGACAAAAGAGCAAATCAGATTCCTAGGAACTCTATTTTCAGATGATCATAAGCTACCAGGTGTGTGCAAGGAATCAAAACTGATTCCTCTAGACAAGCACACAATGCATGTAATGGCTGAGTCATCTTTTCTGCACCAATAAGTTGGTTTAATTTGCTAAGTTTGTTGCACAGCAACATAAAATGAATACAGTGAATCAGATGTGATTTGTGTATTATAATGTTACTTAGAGATTATTATAATGTAATATCATAATGTTACTTAGAGATCTCCAATTTCTTTTTGTCTTGATCAGCAGTCCAGGTTCTTGTGCTATCAAAAAGAATACGATCAGGACCCAGCAGCAAATAAAAACAGTTGGGTGATATGGAAGAGTCTTCTGTTTTGTGTTGATTTCATTGGTTAAATAAAGAAACTGCCTTGGCCCTTTAATAGGACAGAAAATTAGGTAGGCGGAATAAACAGAACAAGATGCTGGGAAGAAGGCAGTGAGGTCAGTCGTCATGATTCTCCCACCCGACACAGACGCAGGTTAAAATCTTTCCTGGTAAGCCACACCTCATGGTGCTATACAGATTATTAAATATGAGTTAAAGCAAGATGTGAGAATTAGCCAATAAGAGGTTGGGACTAATGGGCCAGGCAGTGTTTAAAAGAATACAGTTTCCGTGTAATTATTTCGGGTATAAAGTTAGCCGGGTGGCAAGACGCAGCCTGCTGCTCCTATTTCAACAGTTGGGAATTAGAACAAGCACCGAAGCAAGAATACATCTTTTAGAAATAAAGAATGAATGAATTTGAGAAGCAGCAGCACCAATTGTAGCAGTCCTGGAGGTTATACTCCTCTCCTCCACTTCCAGGGAAGAGACATCTTCTTCTTGGAAGCCCATTTTACCCAAAGCTCAGTTTGTTTTAAGTAGATTTATGTAAGATGCAGAAATAGATGTAGGCATTAAAGTTGAAAAATTGCCCAAAAGAAGAATATTGTTTTGCACATGTTCTACTTACTGGTGGGACCATTCCTGAAACTGCTCTGATCTGATTAGCTGTCTTCAGCCACTGTCACCTTGTTATTCATATCCTGTTTTGGATACATCAGGTAGTCCAACCATAATACTTTGCATGCTTCCCTGGGGCTGTGACAAGGTCTACCTATTTTTGCTGTTCTATTTTTGGAAGGCCTATTAAACAGTCCCTCAAGATCTAACCTACCTAACAATGAGTGGCATGCTAGATTAAGTCCCTATCCAATTCTAAGTATCATGATGTAGTGAGAATAATAACAGTCTTGGTCAGTGGAGTATTTGTCTTTACAGTTATTTTTTTTATCTACTCATGTTTTCCTTAAGTGAATAAATTTTGTTGGGTGAAATTTATTTATTCACTTATTGTACATTACTGTTCTGTAATAGTGTCTCATACTGTATATCCCACGCTAGCCTGTAACTCATTATCTTCCATGTTTTAAACTATAGGTGTGTGCACCATGCCTGCCTCTTAGATAACTTTCTTTTTCTGTTTCTTTTTTTAAAATAATTTTATATACTATGAAGTGAAGAATTAAAATTTTTATTTTTTTCTTTTTGCAAAGCATTGTTAATGTTTTCCATGAGCTGATCCATTTTATCCATTTAGCTACCCTGTTTACAGATAAGATCACTGAGTCCTGGAGTAGTGAGCCATCTGCCCAAGGGAGTTCTCAATGATAACTCCTTGGTGACTTGGGTGAGGTACTAAGAGTATTGACATGGTGGTTTTCTTTTTTTTTTTTTTTTTATTAATTTTTTATTGAGAAAAAAAAAACGTTTCCCCCGCCTCCCCGCCTCCCATTTCCCTCCCCCTCCTTCCACCCTTCTCCCCCTCCCCCCACTCCTCTCCCCCTCCCTCTCCAGTCCAAGGAGCAGTCAGGGTTCCCTGCCCTGTGGAAAGTCCAAGGTGCTCCCCCCTTCGTCCATGTCTAGGAAGGTGAACATCCAAACTGGCTAGGCTCCCACAAAGCCAGAACTTGAAGTAGGATCAAAACCCAGGGCCATTGTCCTTGGCTTCTCATCAGCCCCCATTGTTCGCCATGATCAGAGAGTCCGGTTTTATCCCATGCTTCTTCCGTCTCATTCCATCTGGCCTTGGTGAGCTCCCAATAGATCAGCCACACTGTCTCAGTGGTTGGGTGCACCCCTCGTGGTCCTGACTTCCTTGCTCATGCTCTCCCTCCTTCCACTCCTCGATGGGAACTTGGGAGCTCAGTCCGCTGCTCCAGTGTGGGTCTCTGTGACTATCTCCATCCATCCCCAGATGAAGGTTCTATGGTGATATGCAAGATATTCGTCAGCATTGCTATAGGATAGGGTCATTTCGGGTTCCCTATCCTCAGCTGCCCAAGGAACTAACTGGGGACCTCGCCTTGGGTTCCTGGGACCCACTCTAGGTTCAAGGCTCTTGCCAACCCTAAGGTGGCTCCCTTAACTAAGAATTGTGCTTCCGTACTCCCCTATCCAACCTTCCTTTATCCCAATCAACCTGTTTCCCCTAGTTTCCCTCATCCTCCCCTTCTCCCTTTTCTCTCCCCATCCCCCGCTAATCCCATCCCACCCCACCCCCAAGATCCCAAATCTTCTACCCGGCAATTTTGTCTACTTCCCATAGCCAAGAGGATAATTATATGTTTTTCCTTGAGTTCGCCTTCTTATTTAGCTTCTTTAGGTTCACCAAATATATACTCCGTGACCATTATTTATGGCTAGAAACCAATTATGAGTGAGTACATCCCATGTTCATCTTTTTGGGCCTGGGTTACCTCACTCAGGATAGTGTTTTCTATTTCCATCCATTTGCATGCAAAATTCGAGAAGTCATTGTTTTTTACCGCAGTGTAGTACTCTAATGTGTATATATTCCACACTTTCTTCATGACATGGTGGTTTTCTTAGCATCTAATATAATTTGGATCCCTGATGTCTCCTAAAGTTTTGTGTGCTACAGAACTGGTCTCCAGTGGAGCCTATTGGTGTCATTGCAGAGTGTTCTCTCAAAAGGAAAAATAGGATAAGTATTTTTTCTATCATGCTGTTCCTTGGCTCTGAGATGAAACAGTCCTCCCCTGCAGCTGCACTCTCACAACATGATAAACTAAGCTGCCACTGGCTCAGAACAACAGAGCAAATTAGACCTCTTACTGTGGATTTATTGGCAGTGGATAATTGCTGGAAGAGGAATTGCTCTTTGTTGAGGCAGTGACTATTGGTGGGCTTCTCATGCTCCACTGGATGGCTCCACACCCATATACTTATGGGAAGTTTTAACTGTTCTTAGTGAGTTAGCAAAGAAAAATTCTAGAAAGTTGGGAGGGGGACGTCTTGGGGAGAATTAGAAAGGCAAAATGAGGCATAGATATAAATTTCATTGAACACATCTATAACATTATCTAAAGTAAAAACACTTCAATATCTGAAACTTGTAAAGTATAAAATGCCTTTTATTTATGGACCCTACATCTTTTTATCTTCAACTGCTTCTGTTTCCTGACGTCTTCCTGCTCCTCATTCTTAGCAAAGAAGGACCCTCTAAACACTTTTGCATGGGTTGTTCTTTTAGGATAGTAATCCCACTTCACCTAATTAGTTTTTCTTGTCCACTCATCCCTCACCCAAATACCACCTCTCTCATGAAGTCTTCTCTGAAGAGTCTTTTAGCTTTAAGAATACTCAGCCATTATTTTTGCATTGACTTTTATCATTGTATTGAAAAGATTGGTAACTGCTTGATTATGCATTTGCTCCTCCCGACTTGTGAAATCCTGAAGAGGACTGATTTAGAGTTATCTTCATGTTTCCCATCTCAGCAGGTAAGGAAAGGGGGTTGTGTTCAATAAATAAGAGAGTCAATAGAAGATTGTTCCTTTTGGTAACTTGAGTATATTTCAGTGGTTGTTGAGCTTAGACAGGGCAGTGTCATTACTGCCTAAGACAGAACTCATGGGAAATGTAATTTCTTAGACTCTTGTCATATTTATTGGTAAATCAGAAACCCTGAGAATGGAACTCATATCTGTAGTTCAGTTAGCCTTCACCAGTACCTGAACCTTACCTACCTTTGAATGGCATAATCAGTATAATATGTTGGAAGGATCATGGGATTGAAGACACAGAGCATCATCCATCTATAATATGCTCTTAGGAAAGTCACATACAATTTTATTGCATAAATTTTATCCTATAAAAGATGATCAGATGATATAATTGTTTAATTTCCTTTTCATCATTAAGATTCTCCTTATAATCTTTGTTTTAAAATGAGGCATACTCCTTGGTTGCAGAGACAGGTAGAGCAATGAGAAACCAAGGGACAAAAATCCCTTAAGTAGCACTCGAAATTATCACTGAAAACTGCCATCAAAAACAAGAAACTTGTTGACCTATCACTCACCCTGGTCACCCTGCAGCTGCAAACACCAATGTTTCATAGGAACTCAGTAGTACACTTGGCCAACCAAAGTCTTCTATAGAGGAGGAGTTGGTCTTTTGTGAACCTTTTACGAGCTGATCAAGGTCTGAAAATGAAACATGGCTATATGATCTTGGCCTGCAGAACTTCTCAGGCATTTAACAATATGAGAAGTTAGAATTAATGGTGAAGTTGTAGGTGAGTGTACGGTATTTAAACATCCATGTGTGCATATGTGTAGGGTAGCCCTTTTTATTTCCCAGGAACCCTATGTTCAATTTAAGCTGCATAATACTAGCTTAGTAATGCAAATTGATTTAAACTTTTTTCTTTTGCTATGCAAGCAATGTCTAGAATAACAAGTTTCAATGAAGGAAAATATGCTGCCAGTGAGTGTGCAAAGCAGATCAGAGAAAATGTACATTTTTGCTTTTGCCTAAAGATATTTGATAATACACCCATATGAATCTCAACGATGATGTGTGATTGTTTGTGTAGGACAAGAGTGACTTTATCACTATGTTGACCACTAACCAGAAAAGCTTGCAAAGGTAAGAGAAAATCAACATCATTTACTTCAAGGAAACACCATTTTCAGGTATGGAAATACATCATATTACTATTTATTTAATTATGTAATCTTTAGGAATTATTAAATTCCAGTGCTAAAAATCTTTTATTAGGAGACCATCTGGCTGTGACAACTTCAACATCTTCAGCTCACTTATAAACAAACTGAAATGAAAATCAGTACAAATGCTCATATCCTAGGAAAGAAATGTGCCCATTAGCTAGTGCCAGCCAACCTCTAACTAGGATTTTCCATGTTAATTAAGCATTTTGTTTGTCTTTCTTTTCTGAACAACTCCACCCCCACCTCTATACACATGCTTTGACAGTTCAGTGGGGCCCAAGTCATGAGTAGCTTGTGGCCTGATTTTTAATGAGTAATAAACTCATCAAAAGTTTGCTCTGGCTGCAGTGCTGTTCTCAGTCTCTCAGCAGTGCATGGTAATTGGTGCAGAGATTCATGGCTGGGCAAAGAACTGAGAACATGTGACTGTTGACTGCTCAGACTTAAACAATTCACCTGTAACACCCCCCCCCCCCAACACACACACACACACACACACACACACACACACACACACACACACACAGGCATACCAAGGTTTACAAATCACTGGGGAAGAATTGAAAGAAAAACTGAGTGATTGGGAAGGAGGCCTGTGAAATGTTGGCTTAGGGAGTGGCATGGGCATGGCACTCATGTCTCACAGCAGCTGCAGTTCCCTCTGGAGAGCCTGCATGGGACTGGTCCCATAAACATTCAGTTGCTGATGAAGCCACTGGAAACTGAGGGCTGCTGGGCAAAGAAAGTCATTGTCTGCAGTGCTGTAGCCACTGGTGAGTTACTCATGCTTCGTACTTGTGGACAAAACTGTCCTGGTTAAATCCTGTGGTCATAAGGACAAAATAAAAACAAAACAAAAGGCATGAAAATAGGATAGAGATTTAATGGGGGATTGGGTGTCAGATGAAGAAAGAATAAGAAAGGATGGAGTAATGAGTGATGACGAGAATATATTATATGCAAACATGAAATTGGCAAAGAATAAGCTACTTTATAAAATATTTTATATGTCTAAATTTAGTTCTAACAATAAATACTATAATGTATTGGAGTATCATTTGGGAGCTCTTCTGAGAGGTTAAAAATTAGAGACATGAACACTAAAATAGAAGAGTGATGTGGATAAGGATTATTTATATGTATGATTTCTTGGAACAAAGAAGGCAATAATTTAGCCCTTAAACAGGGACTAAAACCAAAGATGACACTTAATCAACAGAACAGCCCAGTTACCAATGGACAAACTTTTGAACTTAATGTCCACACACCAGAAGAGTGAGTGAAGGGGGCATATGTCAAGGGGAAAGACTACCAACACCCCATGCTTGCCATCAAATAGAAATCCAGAGAGGCCATTCTCAGAGTTCTTTGATTTTGATTGCTTTAAGTAGCATCCTGTTCCGCCATGCTGAAAAATGTGTGACAGAGAACTGTAAAATGCCTGTCAAAACCCTTGACAAGTGAAAGACAGGCAAATTGGGAGGGGGAGGTTCACTCTCTGTTTTGCCAGCCTGCAAACACCTGTTACTGGGAGCGCAAGCTGAGACACATTGGCACATGTTGGCAGCACCAGCGGGATCATTTCTTCTCAGATATTAGTGAAAGCATGATGCCCTGCAGCTTCTGCTCCAGAGTCTATTTCAGAAGAAATAGAATTCTTCCCTGGATTGTTATTAGAAGTGAGAATGCAAGGTAATGAAACTCTCTACAGAATTTCCACTATGTCTGAATTTAGTGTTGCTAAATTTTGATATTCTTGTTTAGGTGGTAAAATGCATACCAGCCATTTTTTTTTCACTTATTTGTTTATGTGCTTGGCTTTATAATACCCACATTTAGGCATAGCTCTCATACAACAGGTGAAGACAGGAAAGTAGTTTCAGATGGCTCAGAGACTGTACAGCTACCATAATATGTGCAGATGTGATCACATGAACTCAAACATCTGGCACCATGTGGCATGTTCTTTTTCACATTGGCTGTCAAAGAATTAGATGTGTCTGTTCTAAGCAGCAATCAGTTTAGGCTTCTTTTTCCTAAAGAATTAAAGTGGTGTGTCTGTTTTAAGTAGCAATCAGTTTAGGCTTCCTTTTCCTAAAGCTAAATAAAACCGACCCCAAACAAAACAGAAAGTAAGTTCTTAGGGGGAAGCACATCATCTGTTGTCAGAGGTCCAGAAGAGCTAGAGCAACAGAGGCAAAAAGATGTGTGTCTGGAATCTGTCATGGAAAGCTGCCTTTCCCTCAGCAAATTATTTTTTTAAGCCTTGGTTTTCTAACTTGTAGAATGCAAATAGTTGTCCAGCAGACTGTAGGATGACAATGTGGTCTTAGTGACTGTGATATATTAGAAGGCCAGTAGTTTAAATAGGGCTCTTCATCTGCCCTCATGGGCTGATTGAAGATTCAGAGCCTGGCTATGTGAGAAACTGTGGTCCAAATATCTGAATTGATGGGCTTGTGTTATACCATGGATCACATGTAGATGCCTGTGTAGCAGAAGATTGAGAAATTTAAAACCTACAAATTACACAAGTCACATTTTGTTAGCAATTTTGTTCATCTCATTCCAATGTTTTACTTAGAAATGCAACTTTAAAATAAACAACAAATGAAAATTTTCAAAAGAGAAATCAAAACTCTGTCTAGAAATAAAGTTTCCTTGTGAGGAGTTTCAAGTTGGCACTGTGAAAGTGCCAGCTGCCAGTTTGTTTCGTTATTACTTGGTTTAAATATATCCACGGCTGAGGGGGAGGAGGGCGATTGACAGCAGCTTTGGCTTCCTGTGATGCTTGTGCTTATTTCCTAAGTTGATCACAGGACTGACATGCTTTCCCTTGCTTGAGCTCTAAATAAAACCCTGGGTTGAGAGCTGTCTGCAGCCTTCCTCATCCGTGAAAGAAGAATGGTCTTCTCCCCGTTTCACAGCTTTTATGTGTAAGAGAGGAGAGAATGGAGCTCTATGAAACTGCATCAAGCTCTTCCAATGTTGCTTCCTTCTCTTGCCTAGTTGCACTTGTTCAGAAGCATGCAATGTGAGTTATAAACTACAGCTACATTTCTAGAGGGGCCACTGGAACATCCCTAGCCAAGATGTTCTGTGCATTTCTAGGTATCCATTCTCTCTTGCAAGCATGCTATTGGTCCAGAAATCACCACTATGAAACTAACCTTTAGTTAATCATAGTTATCTCTGTGCCTTCTTTCTATTAAACATGGCTTTTGGCTTTGAATCCCTTGGCTGGTCATAAAACATGCATTCTAACTTTCCATATCTACACTGTTCTGTCATGGCTCTATGCCAATTTCGCTTGACTTGAAACTCAGCAGCCCTTCCTATGAGTATTCATTCCACTCTGAGTCCTAGGTGTGAAATGAAATGATCTATAGCCTATGTTGTCTTTTCTATCAAAAAGTTAGCTAAGGCAAAACTCATTAAAAATAAAGTTAACCAGGTGGTGTTGGCGCACATCTTTAATACTAGCACTGCAAAGGCAGAAGCAGACATAGCTCTATGAGTTGAAGTCCAGTCTATTGTACAAAGTGAGATCTAGGACTGCCAGAGCTGTTACACAGAGAAACCCTGTCTCAAAACAACCCCCTCCCCCAAAAAAGTTGGTTGGCACAAATTCACATTCCTCCGAGGCCAGCATTCCTTGAAATCAAAATATATGTTGAGCATAGCATCCTCCTCTGAATAGTTGCTCTTTGCTTATCAGCTGTGCTGCTTTGAATTTCCAATCATGTAAGAATGAGAAGCTATGTTTTGACCACTCAGAGTGAGCCACAGGACCTTTTGTGCCTCAGTGTTAGGAATAAAAACCAAACGGGACCCGCGTGTGCTTGCCTGCTTGTTTTGATATGGCTATTTACCCTCTGTAAAAGGAAAACTTTCTCCATATTGAGTGCTTTGGGTTATCTAGTAGTTTTCTTGGTACCCAAGACCCATTTTTAACACCAAGTCAACTTACATTAATATTCTCTTTCTGTATATTTAAACTAAAATTGGAACATTTAATTTAGCATTTAAGCTAGTTGATTTTTTTTTTTTTATTTTACAGTTGAGAAAATTCTGCTGACTTCCAAGTTAGTACAAGATTTCTGTGCTCAACTTAGTCTGATATCAGGTTCAGGTTGGGTCCTGAGGCAGGGAAGGGGCATCAGCACCAGGAAAAAAATTTGACCACCAAATGGATTGCACTCAAGTGGCCCCAAATAGCTCAAGCCACCTTTATTTATACATAAACAGAGTTTTTTTCTTACCGGGGTTACATGAACATCTTTATTATTGACTCCAATTTTTGACCTTTAAGAACTGCATCATATTTTAATGAAAACATCATAATTATGAAATCTCTTATCATTCTCTATTACACTCTCCCACCCCCTACATTATCTTATTCTAGATATAGAGTTCAGCATTTTTGCAGGCTTAACTAAATAGCAAGCAGACATATTTTGCTCTTGCAGCACTTATATCAGCTGAAAGCTACTTATGGTTACAAAGTTACAAAGTAATAGACATGGATGCAGTGCCTTAATGGACAATATTTAAACCCAATTAATTCTTGAATGTCTACATGAATAATTTTATACAGTTCCCTTTTCTACAAGAGGGCCCCATGTCTCAGTCTCTCTGTAAAATGCAGACTCTGATAAGGCACTCTTTTTTCATCCACTATACCACACTTCTTCCACCAATATAAGCTCCTATATATGGTAAAGATGGATCTCTCTATCCCATATTTTTTATTGCATTTCCCCCATTGGATCATACTAGATCCTGTCGTTGGTTCTATACACTTGGTGTCCAGGGAACACTCTCAACAGTTGACACTGTGTATTCTTGAGGCCTCTCCCTGTTCTGTGTCTGCATGCCTTACTCTCCCTTCCAGATCTGTGAGACATAGTTAATGTTCCAAGTGATGTTTCTTACATGTACCTAACTGTCTCTATTGAGTCAGAAAAGTTCCCAGGATTAGGAGTCATAGTTAATAATTCCAGATAAGAGATTTGAGAAACATTAGTCCCCTGCTGAAACTTAAGGGAAAATAGTTGAGAAAGGGAAGAATTTCCAGGGAAAATTGCAGTGATTGTATGTATGACTGACAAAATAAATCTAAAACCTACCCAAAGAATCACCAATATAATGAGAAAGAAAAGAACTTACAATCTGCACAAATTTGCAAATTTCTATGCTGTTCCATAGACTACTGATCCCCAAGAAGAGTCCATCTCCATGGATGCTTTGCTCTGAGGAAACCCAATGGGGTCATATGCTGATCTGAGATCCTGCATGGCTCCCAACAATTGATAAACCAAAATAGTCATTCATTTTAAAGCATCTTACTCATAGCCGGGTGCTCATCAAACTGAAACACTTCCATACAATAAATATCCGGACAGTCTAGAGTTTGGGGTAACATCTCACAGCTCTGGGATGTCCTCACTTCTATTCTCTTAGTAGAGTTCACATTGCCCTCTATGGCTGTGCCCTATGTGATTCATTTGCCCTTCTTTCTCTGAGAATTTTATCACTTTTTCTAGTCTTACATTAGTTGACAGCTACATAGGAAACTGTGGGGGAGAAAAGACTACTTAGGGTGCTGCTATTGGAGGATTATTGAGACAGTTTAACACTTTTGTGATAACAGAATAATCTCTTCTTTTTCTAACTTGCATTTCATTGCCTTTCACCATTTGGGCTACACTACCAAATTTCTCCTCTTGCTGTCCTGATTATAAAAGGTATTTATTCTCAAAAAGAATAAAAGTTGAAGAAAGTTTGCCAAACCAAAATTGACAAAATAAGATGGACAGAAACATAAAGGAGCCTAGTTTGTAAGCCTGTTTTCAGAGAAAAGTCAGAGAGTGATTAAAAATAAAACCCACAGGTTAGAATCCAGAAATCTCTGTCTCTGTCATACATTGATGAGGGATTCTCTTCTGTATGCTGTGAATACCACTGGTTAATAAAGAAACTGTCTTAGGCATGCACAGGGCAGAATAGAGGTAGGCATGGAAAACTAAACTGAATGCTGGGAGAAAGCAGAGTCAGTGAGATGCCATGGAGCCACCAGAGTAGAAAGACACAAGCCGTTAGGTAGGCCACAAGCCCCGTGGTAAAATATAAAATAATAGAAATGGGTTAATTTAATATGTAAGAGCTTGCTAGAAATATGCTAGAGTCCTTGGGCAAGCAGTGTTTTAAATAATATAGTTTCTGTGATTATTTCGGGAGTCTGGGCAGCTGGGAACAAACAAGCAGCCATTTTACAACAATAGACTAATAAAACTTGTATAGATTTAGTTTGTATACATTAGACGAAAATTTCTCTAGGGGTTATCCCCATATGTCTTCTACAGCTTTAGCAGGGTATAAGCAAGAAAAGACATACAACCGATAAGAAGTTTATGTTAGCCCTTGACAGGCATCTCTATTACCCAAATTAAAGCTAAGTTTATACCTCATGATCACAAAATATGCTGTTACAAAATAAAAAGAAAAATACAGCAAGGTCTAATTGTGCAAGCCATTATGGCTGGCAATCTAACTGTAATCCCAAAGCTTGTCAGTCTCATATGGAGCCATAGACTCTGAAGTCCTTGACGGAAGGCTCATCACTAACTCTGATATGTTCCTTGGCATTTATCCTGGTAATATGAAGACACAACATTAACAGTGGATATTTTTGTTTCTCTGTTTTATGTTTTTAGTGTGGATCTTAGAATTGCCACTTAACCCAGAAAGAAAGGAACACTTAAACAATTTTAATTGCCTTGACAATTTCACTTAAATCCCAGGAATAATTTTAGATGAAAATAAAGAATACCTCCAAAATAAAAATGGAAGTTTTTCTGTCTAATTCCTATATTTATACTCATAAATATGTATCATAGTCCCCCAACACTTTTCAAATAAATCTCTGCATATACCTTCAAAAAGATTCAATTGAATACTTAAATAAATGTGAAACATAAATTATTGCCCAAAACCAGTGAGAATTATTAACTTTACAGGAAACACATACAGGGGTTGATTTTTTTACAGCAAGGTAATCCTACAGTATTTTCTAATTGAAAAGACTAACAAGGTAGCACCTAAATGTGTATGTGGACTGCTTTTTGACAACACAGGATATAAATCCTGCTTAGGGAATGATTGCTTGGGCTGATGCCAAGTTACCAGGTCAGTCAAATCGATGTTATGTGCTATTGCACACTTAAAGTTATTTACAGTGCTCTTCTCTGCTGCAGTCTGTTCTCTTTCATTCATACAGTGGAGAGTAATTTACTCAGAGTGCCAAAGCCCTGATTTCTCTTCTGCTCCCACGTGTGCTGCTGTGACTGCAAGCCCTCGCTATGAAACCATGCAAAGGGGCCCATGAGAGTCTTGGGGAAAGTTAGTTCTGGGAAGGAAACCTAAAGGAAATTTCCAGGTCTTTGTTCCTCACACTGTGTTCTAGCCGACTCTAATGAAAGTTGCAGTTGTTCTTATTTCCTTGCTCCTTTCCTTGCACTCTAAATGTGGCTCTGATCTTGGGATCATGGTATGTAGACTTTCAAAGTCTTGAATTACTTGTGAAACTAATAGAGTCCTGATTACTTAGCACAATGGAAATGTGCCCCAAACTCTCCAGAATATCATAAACATTGGTTGTTTTACTTATCTTACAATATTACAAAAATCCATTTGAAAAGCTATTGAAAGTTCTGGGTTTGTTTAATTACTTACAAAGCAAAGCATTAGTAAGTTAACAACTCAGTCAAGAAATAGCCACTGTAAATAGCGAATACTTAGTACAAAATTAAATAACTCCCCATAATTGAAAGCAAAACAGGATGATGAATTTTTTATTTCCAGAATTTGAGAAAGGGAATTTAAGGATTTTATTCCTAAAGATGACCTTTCATGTTTAAAAACCGTTGTAGGAAAAGATGATCATATTTTCAGTGGGCATCTTTCAAATGTCCTCCATACTATCATGAAGAATACAACCAATTTCTTTGAGCAAGAAGATGCCAAAATTGAGAATCACACCACTTCAGTCTGTGGCAAGTAAGCAAGTATAAAACGTGGATCTGTTTAAAGCTTCAAATGCACGCAACACAGTTCTTGTTAGAGAACATATTTCTCAGTTCCAAAAGATAGCACATACCTCTAATCTCAGAAGTCATGAGGTACAGCATGAAGGTTAAGAGTGCCAGCCTAGCATATGCGACTGTATTGTGTATGTGTATTGGGATGTGTGAGTGGAGGCAGAGACAAACAGAGACAGAAGACAGACAGAAATGGACTGTCTGTGACTATTAGAACTTGAAGCATAAAAATGGACCGAATTAATCTACCAGGTTTGCAGAAGGGAACTAGAAAAGCACAGGGCTCCTTATGTCTGTCTCTGTCAGTAGTGGGGTTACATAAATGTTTGGTAAATAAGTGATGGTATTGAAACAGTTGTACCATTAATACTGCAGATGTGACCACATAGGAACTTTTTGGGAACACACACGAGGCACCTTGAATTCATCCAAAGAAACTGAGGTTTTAGCTGAAATATATCCCTTGTTTGACTTTATTATAGTCTGTGGCTTCTGTGACAAGGAAAAACAGGAGTGTTTTCTATCAAAGGAACACTTACCTTGATTTTGTTTCTCATAGCGTACTAATATGTGTAGAAAAACTTATTACTAAGTAGAAACCACAAAGATTTGTTTAACGGCACAGTAGTGAATTCTATGGATTTTTTCTTTGTTTTTCTGTTTATTTTTGAAACAGAATTATATGAGTCCTCAGCTGGCCTTGAACTGACTATGTAGCTGAATGTGACCTTGTATTTCTGATCCTCTTTGTTTCTGCCTCCTAAGTGCTAGGATTACTGGTGTGTGCCACTGTACCTGGTTTATGTGGTGGGTAGAATTATACTCATGGCTTCATACATACTAGTTATGTAGTCTACCAAGTAAATTTTATCCATTACCTTTGTTTTCATTTTCTTCCCCATGGAGCTTATTTCTATTGCCTCTACATAGATAGGCAGAAATGTTGTAAGACTGGCTGCCCACTCCCTGATTCGTGTAACTTAAAGTTCTGAAATATAGTGAATGAAAGATTCATACAAGACCCCTGAGTTTACAGATTCTCAACTCTGTAGGTCTCTGGTGCTATTGATAACCATGGATTTCAAACAAGTTCTCCATATTAGCTTAAGGGATCTATATCTGAACCACACTAGGAAATTCTGCTGCAGGAATTCTTTATTTAAGTACATATGAAAAGACATAGCTTTTTTCTCCAAGAAATCTTTGCTCTTGAGTCACTGTTCCACCGCTGGAAATTGGAATAATCTTGGTTAGTCCTTTTGGAACTAGTACATAGTCTATGAGCAATGACTTAGACATCCAGCATCTATTGCTTTACTGTCAGTTTTTAATAAAAGATCTTTAAATGTTACAGAAGGATTTTGTTATTGTGTTTCAGAAAGGATAGGGTAGTGAAAAATATAGCAGACAGGCTTCACTTTGTACTTCTAACTGCAAACATTAGAGAAATTCAAAAGAAGTTTACTATCCTTGGGACAAGGAAGTCAAGTGATTTGTGATTTCCTTAGAGCAGGACTTTCTGTGTATCTGCGTCTTCAGTACACACTTTAACTTTGTTTTACTCACTACCCACCCTGACTTGTAAGCTCTTACTAAACTAATGGTAGCAGATGTACGGCAATTTATTTTCTGTACTTGTCATACACCTATTTTACAGTTATCTTCTAGATTCTTACTTCTGAGAAGATTAAGAGCCCATGATTGTATTAGGCACCAAACAAATGCTTGTCTAATAAATGTGTGGATATACACAAATATATACATATCAAGCCCTCAAATTACAATACTTTTTCTTGGTATTAATTTTCTAAAATATTGGTTGTGAAGAGAGATTTCCCTTGAAAAGGGAATAATAAAGGATCCCTCTAGATAAGATAGATTAAATCATAGTTAATAGATCACACCTGAGATATCTTCCATCTCCTCCTCCCCCATAGCTCTTGAGACAATTTCCCTGAACCTATTTTAAATCTATTGATGTGCAGGCCCTTTGCAGGGTCTGGGAAACTAATATCTTGTGTTCTTATAAAAATTAACTTTTTTACTATCAATCTTGTGGCAATAATAAAGTGTAGAGTTTTCATAAGTGGCATCCATTTAAATCTTCCAGCTGTAGAATGTGCATGGCCTATCCTTTATAATACCATAATTAAAACACTGTGTTGCCAGCTGGAGCCACGTTCACACAAAGGCCAAAACTTCTGCTAAGTAGCATGTCTGGCTCTGTGGTCCTACTGCAGCTGGGGTCTATATTGATGTCTGTGGCCCTTGTTGACAAAAAAAGCCCACACACAGATGTCCAAGATCTAATCCCACACCTGAGGCTATGTTGGTGTTCTAGGGCCATGCTGCTGCCAAGGGCATACTGATCTGAGTAGCCTTTGCTGCCAGTGGGGACATGGTAATGCCCAGGCCCAATCTGGTGCTGGAGGTCATGTCTAGGTTCATGGTCCTGCTGCACCTGGGGTTCAAGATGATATCTGTGGTCCATGTTACCACAGGGGGGCAGAGGAACCATGTGTGTTAAAATTTGAGGGTTGGGTTGAACCTGCACCACCCTTTGTTGATTCTGGTAGAGCTGGCCCTGCCCCCTCATTGTTTACTGCAGCAGAAGAGCTGGCTCTACCCCTTGCCAGAGAGGGGTAGTCACAGCAGCAAGGATTGACCAAGTCCGCTACCAACCAGGCCCACCTTTGAGTCGATAAACCTGAACATCTACCCTATCTTTGATATGCAGAAGGGACTGGTTCTGCAAAATCATAAACACAGAATTTTTATGACTTGGGGAAACAGAAGGATATCCAACAGGAGTTTTAGTGAGTGTCCAGTATTGATAATATACCAGAAGCCAGAGGGCTTGAACCAGACCAACATCTCATTGAAATGAACATTTGTAAGTAAACTTGAGTAGAGAAAAGGGTATACTCCATGACACACTGCAACTCCCAGTGCCACTAAAACAAATGAGGAAGTGTTGGACAGGTGAAAATCATGGAGGAGCAAAGTGAACCTTTTAATTACTTTGTTTTTAATTAATACTTCTAAATTTTCTTTGGAGTTACTCTGGAGGTGAGGAGCCGATACAGAATGACTGGGAAAGGACTGAGACTGGGATGCATGAAGTGAAATTCCCAAGGAATCAGTAAAAGTTATGCTAATAAAAATGAGTTAGACTCCTTAGGTAACAATAGTAAAAGAGAGGTGTTCTGTCTAGGAGTATAAAAATCATAATCACTAAGGGAATATGTCTGATGATGATACTCAAATACCATTTTATAATTCTATTCATCTTCTGTACTTGATTAAAGCAAATCAGCCACTGTCTCCCCACTGATCTTAAATCCATGTCCTATGCTGCTTTCAGAGGGAGAATCAAAGAATGCATACACACACACACACACACACACACCAGATACATTTTATGTCATGTTATCAGAAACATAGATATAGCACAAACATTTGTATTTATTTTAAATATGGCTGTAAAAATAAAATAATTGCCATAAAATTACTATAGTTCACCTTGTAGAAACTGTATTATGGATATATTAAGTTATTTTTATAACTGTCACCATAATTCTTGTAATTTAGGATTATTGTCAGTGATTTTCAGTGGAGGAAGAAGCAACATCTTAAGGTGGAATTAAGTATTGCTTGAGAGAGGAATACTTAAAGGTGGGGCCAGAATTTGAACCAGGTTATCCAGTTACAACATTCTCCAGCTAACTATTTTAGTTTATTTTCTATTGCTGTGAAAAGACCCATGATCAAAGCAACTTATGGAAAAAGAATTCAGTTTGCAGCTCACTACTCCAGAGAGCCCATGACCATTATGATGAGCATGGCAGCAGGCAGCCATGATGCTGTATAAGTAGTTCAGAACTCATATCTGATCCTCAAGCAAGAGGCAGACAGCAGGAAATCTAATTGAGAATGGTGTGGCCTTTGAAATCTTCAAGGTCACCCCTGGTGATATATCTTCTGGATCAAGGCCATAACTCCTAATCCTTCCCCAAAAGTTCTGTTAACCTTCTAACAAGCATTCAAATATATGACCCAAGAGCGATACTACGTCTCATGAATGTTGCTATTGATTTGAGCTTGTTTTGGAATTTGAGTTAGAAAACCATCAAAATATAAGTTGGGGATTCGTAGACAGAGAGTACCCTGCTGCTTATTTCCAAAGGCCAGGCTCTGTAGTGTAGCTTGACTTCTATGTTCACCACATTTTAACATTTTTTTTACTATGGCTTATAGTAATAAATATGTCTTTCCATGTATTTTACATACATGATGATGCAGTATCAATGACAAGTAAAAATCTAGGTCCTGTGAAATGAATTTTACATGGCTTAATCTTAATAGGTCATTTGTTAACTGGCTTCTGTTTCCTATAGTTTCCAGTAGCAATTATTCTCTCTCCTTTTATCAACATAAATGTAACTGTAGTAGACAACTAAATCCAAAGCTAAATAAAATAACACATTAATATACATGATAAAACTTTTTATTTTGAAACAGTATCACCTTATTTGGCCCAAATTTGTCTGGAACTCATGATCCTCTTGCCTTAGACACTTCCATGTTATAAGTTGTGCCACTGTTATCATCACTGTTAAAACTTTTGTAACTTATTATGAAGGGATCATATCAATTTTTTGGAATAAAGCCCATAAAAATACCTTATTTCCTTATGATCCAGATAAATAAACTTGTATAAACAAAATAGGAATATAAAATGATGCAAAAATAAGCACTGATAAAGACATTATGTTTATGACTTCTGTTTATTATTCAGCATGTAAAAATACACATGAATATACATATGCAGATGTATATGTAAATTAACTTTCCACTATTATATATAGCCTCCAAAAATAGTTGGCAATATTTTTATTAAGTGAGAAGAGAAAACTTGGATTTTCTAAAGTGTAGGATACAGAGGCAATGAAAAATTCAGTGCAATGGAAAAGGGGAAACAATATGAAATAAAGTAGCAGTTATACTGGGAATTAAGGCTCATCCCTTGGTACTGACAGAGCTTCTACACTAAGATGTCATGATTAAAAAAAAAAAAAACTAAGAAAAAATGAAAACCTGATGAGTGTATGCTGTGATCACTGAAATATTTTCTCTGTGATATTTTTCCTGTTGCTTAAACTGAAATCCCTTATAGAATGCTTTGGAGAAAATGGTTGTAAGGACTTGTTGGCCGTCTTGGACAACAAGGGTGCCATCTAGTATTCATGAAGTCCATTTTAAGAGCACTGGAGGTTTTTTTCCCTCTAATTCTGAAGATAAAATAGTAGATAAGAAATCAAAGTACAAGAGTTTGGGGTTTAGCCATATTAGAGGATCCTAAATCTTTATCTTACAGAAATAACCAAGTAATATTAAAAGTAGGAATGGTGGTTTTTTAAATAATAATATAGGCAGTTTTGCAAATCTCTTTTTTTCCTATATTTTCTTCTATACTGACAATGACTTCATATTGAATTTGTGTGTGTGTGTGTGTTCATTTTGCATTCATTCATTTACTTATTTATTTGAGATATTGTCCCAATGATCACAGGCTGGCATGTAATGCACTATGTAGCTAAGGATGTCATTGAACTTTATATTCCCTTGTTTCTACCTTCTGAGTGCTGAGCTGATAAGCATGTACCACCAAGACCAGTCTATGAAATTCTTTGTGTATGCTGGGGAAATACTCTCCTAGTTGAGTTATAGTGCAAACTCTGTTATTTGCTTATGTTTTTATTTTTTAAATTTTATTTTTGATATTATAGTATAATTACAGTGTTTCTCTCTTCCCTTTATCCCTCAATACCTTTCCATTTACCACTCACTACTCTCCTTCAAAACCCTGACTCTTTTTCATTAATTGTTATTGCATAAATCTATATGTGTTTATATACATATATTCCTAAATATAACTAATTCTGTCCATATACTGCTATTTGTATGTATGTTTTCAGAGATGACCATTTGGCAAGTGCTCTTATATAGGGAAGACCACCTATCTTGCTCCCAGTTTCCCTCAGTTGTTTATAGTTTTTTGTGCAGGTTTGTGGCCTTGAAGAGTTTTCCCTGTCCTCTTTGGCATGTTTGTTTGATCGGTCATGTTGATGAGACTTTATGGGGTTAGTTTCTGCCATTACTAGAAGAGACCATCTCATAGCAATCCTCCTGATCCTCTGCCTCTTACCAGAGGATCTTATCCTCTATTACATGATGTTTCCCTAAACCTTAGTTGTAGGAGTGGTTTGGTAGTTGTATCCTTTGTTCCACAGCCTGCATTTTGATTGGTCATGTTTTCTGTAACTACTCATTGCTAATCAAGCCATGGTTATTGGAAGAGAATCTTAAACCACTAATTTAGTAAATCAACATACTCCCTAACAACAATTTATAACCATTTGTTCTTCTAACCATAGAGAAGTGTAGTCCTCACCCTTTGTCAAGGAAATTTCTCTTTTCAGC